>JAQFVV010006332.1:780000-1293981 GCA_028023455.1 Epiperipatus broadwayi
TTTATAAAAAGAAATATATTCGGTAAGATTTGATATAATGAACTCTTTTTTTTAAAAATAATTATTCACCCTTATTAATCTATAAATGGACTTTTCCATTCATTTTATTATATGCGTGGATTATTAACACATGCATGACCAAACTTAATATTAAAATAATAATAATAATAATAATAATAATTACCAGCATAATGTATTTTTTTCATTATGCTATTTGAGACGTTCTTGAAGAACAAATATAATAATAATACATATAATAAACATATTTAAAATAATAAAACATTTCTTAACTAATACTATCTAATATGCTATTAAATAATAATAAAGTTCCTTTCTTCTTTCTTCTTCATAAACAAAACAGTTTATCAATAGTTTTACATGACTTTCCTTGTCATGTCTCCCAATGAATAATAAGGATATTAAACAGTAAACACACAAAGATAAATATTGATGCATCAAACAACACATTTCCTGCAGGAGAAACAAAATAATAGTTTGTTGAATCCATAAGAGCATATTCAATGTTTTTAGTTATCAACTAATGAACTGCTATTAACATAAATGATGAATTTCCTTAATTAAACAATATATTTCATAATGCAAGTAAAATAGAAGTTTGTACTTTATTCCTAGGATATATTTAACATTTGATTTCACAATCATAAAGCCATTCAGAAATATATGTAGTTATTCAATTAATAATATTTATTTAGATAAACTCATTGGTAATATTAATACAGCAATGTCACATAACTTTATCCATTTATAATTTCATTCCTCCTACTAGTCTAGAAGAACAAATAATTATTAAAGTACATTTAATGACATATTTAATCTTATATATTTTCTTTTCCAAAGGTAAAAATAGAAATGATTACGCCGCCATTCTAATACATATGACAATAAAATTACATATTCCTGGTATATATTTTAAATTTTGAGTTTTCTTTTATATTTAACATGAAATTTGTTCATTAAAGTTCTGAGAATGTTCAATGACAGTTCACATCTTTCCCACACATAAATGAAGCATGTAGCAGTTGTTCCCTTCATAGTATAATTAAAGCTTAAAAACTTAATTGTTATAAAATAAACAAATATTCTTTTATCCTTCCCTGTTAATTTTAAATTTAAATAAAACAATTTTACAGTCCTATTAAGCATTCCCATTTCTTAAATAATAATAATTTATCTTGAATAATAGAATATAACACTTACATGTACTTTAGCATAACATTGGGACAATTTAAATGATCAGCTGAAGCAAAATTGACGTATCTCTTAGTGTTTTTTAAGTACACATTTCGCAAACAAAATAATATAATTAAATTTTCAGTTGAACTCTGGAAGAGGAAAAATAATTTCACTATTAAACTTTGCTAAATAACTTAGTTATAGCTGTCTTTGGTTAGCTATAACTGCCCTCGTAAAAGTTTTAATAATTGACTCTGACTGACTCAAAAGTAATAATAGACTGACCACTTAAAAGTAATAAGTATTCCTTTTATAAACTTTTTTAATAATCATTACATCACCTTGTTCCCTTCCAATTGTTTATGATAATGTCACATTACATCACCAGAAAAAAATCGCCAATCGCTCCTCCCACTGCAACTTACTTAATTATGCAAAAACTTTAGACAGTAAAAAAAAAAAAAAATAGAGATGAAAAAAAAAATATTTCGTCTTTTAAATAAATGAAAAAAAAAATATTGAACTAATAATTAAATGTGTTTTAAAGCAGTAGAATAAAATTGATGACAATTGTTTTAATAAATAAAATATTTTACAGTATTTGTCACTATATAATTCACCAATCCATAATTTATTGATTTATTTAAAATGTAATTAAGCTAGATTTTTAATACTGTTATTGATATAATTAAATATTTGAATGTGATGTGGGATATTTAATGGTTTAATGAAACATGTGAATGAAAAATGAAGTTGTGTAATGCATGAATATTCAGTAGTAATATGCTATAGGTATTACACTGATATGACTGAAATGACAATGTGAATGATGATGAGTGAAACATATTTTACTGTTTATGCTATAAATTTAAAATGTATAAAACAAATGGACTAGAAAATCATTCTAACAAAACTGAATACTGCTTTAAGAGCAAATAAAACAAGTAAGCAACAACTTAAGCTGTACTGACTATACATATAACAAACACCCCTATTCTATTACTGATTATACCCCAAAACAAGATACTAAACATTTAAGAAATCTTTTTAATTATCTACACTTACTATTGATTACAGTTTTAAGTCAAAATAAAAATTTTTAAAAAATTTCACGTTATTTCATTTTTTTTTTTAAGAGGATTATATCAGATATTACAGATATACTACCACACTACTACAATGACTATTTCTGGTGCCAAACCAGAAGGTCACAATATATATATATATATGGAGATTATGATATGACCCAACTGACAAGTGCTAGTTCTGATAAAAGACATATATTAGGGATCATTTATCGTTTTTATATGTATGTGATCATGTTTATGGGTTATTTGGGATGCAGTGAAGAATGAATATAAATTGAAAATACTAAGTTCAAATCCCTCTGTTAACTACAATATACTAATTAATAAAAACAGAAAAAAATAGACTGATTCACTACTTGGAAGGTTATGTAAAGGTTGCGTACCGTAAGTGACAGAATTGAGTAGTGATCAAGGAATTTATCACTGCATCCAAGCTGGGTATTAGTCTAATAAAAAATGGAACAATAAGATAGATGATTTTTTATAATAAACTTTGAAAGTCTATTATATTTGCATACATATGTTATTAAAAATTATGTGGTGTTAGTTTCTTGAAAAGTCAAATAAATGGCATTCAAGCACAGAAATGACAGGATGGCGCAAAAGTTCCATTCAAATAATCAAAGTAAAGGGTTTTCCGCCTAAAATGTTGATAGTTATATATAAAATCGTACTTTTATTTTATTATTATCTAAGTATTAAATGTATAAATACACAAACATTTTATGCGTCGTTAAGATTTAATATTTATAATTATTAAAATAATGCTTGTGTTAAAAATTAAATTTTCGTATCACAGTGTTAATGGCATCAAAAAAAACTGACTGATAAATAAATCCAACCTGCTGTTTTTGTGTATGCTTTCAATTTGTAAAACTCTGATTATGATAAAGTTTTTTTTCTTTTATTTTGTTTCTATTTCTTTATCATTCCATCAGTTATTACGTCCTATGGTGAAACAGAATGCTTTTAGCTATTTCCACATGTGTATTCCAGGAGGAGAAAATGTCAAAAATGACAAATGGCAAAAAAAATAAAAATATGCTTTTATTTTATTATTGTTATGTTTGACATTTGCTAAAAATGCCTGTTCTAAATTTTAATGATTTTCAGATTTAATAATATAAATAAGTAAACATATATTTTGTATTAACATATTGGCTTTTACGATTCCGCCAAAGAAGGGGTTGGGGATATTAAGTTTTATATATTTTTAAACATGACGTTTTCAAAATTTTATATTAAAGCACAGATCCCTTTTTTGTGTGCGAGTTATAAAATTTTTATTTATTTATTCGGGAATGGGAGGTTCTATTACAATCCTCTACTATATAGGATTTTTTTTACAAATATATTATAAATTGAAACTGGATAACTTAATAATTTTGCCCAAATAAAACGTTCTTTCATTAAAATACAACAACATCAAACTATTATTCCACTTTAATTTTGCATTAAATTAACACTGCTTTCTATTTCAAATTCAATAAAAATAATAATAATATCCTTTTTGTCAAATGTATGCAGAAATACAATTTTTATTTACCTTCGTTTTCTTTTTTTTAATACTGTACTTTTGATCAATAGTATTATTTTTTAAAAAAAGCCATTTAATATATTTTTGTGTGATATTATTTTATATTAGAGAGATTAACTTAAAGTAACTTAAATTAAATCAATTAAAGTGATTAAAAATAGTTAAATTTTCTTGCGAATTTTCATAAGTTTGTAGTTATTTTGCCCCAAAATATTTATAAAGCAATCAATAATCTGACTGTAGTGAATTCTTGGTTTTGAAAATAATTTTATATAATAAAATAACTTAATTAGCTTTCGAATAATATCAAAAATTAAATGATACTATTTATGTGGATTTTGTGTTTTCAAAAACACAAGTTTCTGCAAAATAAAAACTTATAAAAAAATGGTCACATTTACTGTCAACTACTATTTTTAACAGATCACTTATGCTATCACTGTTTATATATATATGAAGAAGCAGGGTTACCATGTGCGCATGTGCATGTTGTGTGAGACACAAAGACACTTCATCATGGGGATGCCAAAACACCAAGATAATAAATAAAAATTATATGTAAATAAAAATGATTATATTTTTGAATCGTTTCATCATTAGAAATATATTGAAAGTAAATATTTTTTATTTAAATATAACTAAATACTTCTTTACTTAAATTTATTTATGGCAATTACCCAAGATCCAAATATCTAGGCATGAGCTTGAAATATGCTACATTTATACGTTATCATTATGCTAAACCAAACAGACTGACACCATTTTGTCATAATAAAACTTATATGTAAAGATTTAGATTTCTGAATTACTTTATTCTTAAAAACACATTCTGATTGTAAATATTTATTATTTAAATATAAAAGAAATATCATTTTACTTAAACTTACTCTGACAATTGCTTGCCTTGAAAAATATTTCATATATATTCTATCATTGCACAAAATGAACAGGCTGGTGCATTTTCATCAACTATAATTAATAAAATGTATATGTAAATGAAAATATTTAGATTTCCCAATCATTTTTATTTAAATATCCTAATTTATATAAAAAGTAACAAATTATTCGTCTTGCGTTGTTAGTCGAGAGGTATCGCAGCTGCCATGCAAGCAAGTAGTTGGTTGCAGACGGTTGTGGGTTCACGTCCTGGCCGATGCTATGACATATGAAAAAAAAAGTAACAAATTATTATTAATAATTTATTTAAAAATAAAACACTTTAAAAATATTGTCTCATAATTACAGTAATTCTACATATGATCAAATTATACTTATCAATAATATTTTACAGAGTTTAAATGTATTGTTCAATTTAGAGTACTAGTAGAATGGCCCTTTCTGAAATCTGAGATCTGGTATTGATGCTGCGTTGGGCCAAATTTTTTTAGTAATGTTATCTTTGTCATTTTTTTTTTTGCATTATGCTGCATTATCTTTTTGTATGTTTTACTAAAGCGCTTTTCCTATTTTTAATAATAATATTATCATTTTTTTAGATGCCATATGATCTTTTTACACATTTTATTAAACAACTTTTCGGATATGTTCTTTAGCTAAAAATTCATAATTGATCCATAATCTACACTATGATCCAAATCTAAGGCAAACAGAATGAGTAAAAAATATAATTTTTAAAAAGATATTATTGCACTCCAAAATATTTAATTATTAACAAATTTTATGGTAATGATATTATTTAATGCAACCCCCTACATGATTTCTCTATTGATAAAGTTTAAAAATATATACTAATAGAACAAACCAAGTGTTTGATGTTTTTATATAGCTATTCAACTTAACTTATGATTAATTAAAATAAAGTGCAAGGCATTTTAATTGAATCTAAAAATGCATTGAATAAACAATCTAAGTATAAAAATTTTAAATTTCTTTCCTTAAATAAATCCTGGATAAATCCTAATTGTCAATAATAAAATATAATATATATATAATAAGACTTATTAATAAGTGTTAAAAAATATAATACAGCAGTATATATATTTTATTATAACAAACAATTGAAAGTATTTTTATTGTAATAAATAGTCTATTTATAGCTGAAGATTTATTCCTTTCTCTATATTGAAAGTATTTTTGTTAATAGAAAATGTAAACAAGTTTGTGTTTAAGAGATTCTGATTTAAAAATGTAACGAATGGATTTTGAGAACAAAGATTTTTTAGCAAGAAGGTGTTAAATATGAAAATTTAAAATATTGGACATTAAATATATATATATATAAACTTATAGTTTTTAATAGTGGAATAATATCAGAAAATATTAAATAGTGTAAATATTTTATTACTAAAGGAATATAATTTTGTTAATAGAAAACATGAATAAGTTTATGCATGAGGGATTTTCAATGCATTTTCAAACAAACAGGATCTCTTTTTAATGAATTAGTGACCTGCTAATTAAAGTTAATCTAAATGTTGATTCAGAAAAAATAATAGATATAGCCAGGTGCCAGGCTCTCTTTGTTCTTTGCTATGTAGGATAAAGCTCAGAAGTGAAGCATTTCAAAGAATCATATTCTGGATATACATAATATTTTTAATAACCAGGTAACAAATATTATATAATTATATCACATCAGAGCCAGCCTGAGAAGGGGAGGGCAATAGTGCAATGTTTTAGTGAATATGTGTGGTGGTGGTGGTGGTTCTTTTAAATATGATAAATGAACTTAGATATTTAAAAAAATATTTTATTTGCAAATATTTTCTATCTCTAATAGCAATTCTACAAGATTGTCCAAAAAATATGAAAACTTTTGAAAGAAATAATTAAAACTTTCAAATATACTAAATAAATATTTTTGTTTTAAGATATTATTTAATAATTGCTTCAAAAATTATATTTTTAAACATTAATTTGTTTCATTTTAGCACGTGTTTTATTCTCTGGGATTATTGTATAGAAATAAATGAGTGTAATTTTACACATTTGCATCATATTTTCACATTTTTCTTGTGTAAACACTGGGGAAAATATCTTTTAAATTACAAATTTTATTTCATAGAATGGGGGAGGTATAGTAAAATTTACCTTGCACAAAAGCACTTCTAACCCATGTGGCAGCACTGTGAAGAAAAATAGGTTATCTATTTATAACAAATCTTGGCAAAGTGAATCTGAAGCTATTATAACTAAATAGTTATCTAAAAATCATAATACTATTTAACAAAAGATAATAGAAATATATATTTTTTAATATTAAATGTATTTATTGACAGTCGCTAAAAAAATTGTTTCAATTAGGATTTTTAGATTTAACTTGAAATAAAAGCATGGTGTACGTGTGGATATTAATTAAGTTAAGGAAATATAAACATCTCAATTGTGGTTGAAGAAACAATTATTATTTTCTTTTTAGTAAACAGTCAATAGAAGCATTTAATATAAAAAAATAATCTCTATTGTTTTTAAGTTTTTAGTATTGGCACAGTAAATGAAAATGTACTTTAAATTAATATATATATATATATATATATCATGTTCCTTTGTTGTACCAGTAAGAGGAATCAAGCAATACAATTCTTTATAAATATGATTGTTGTACCAATATCATGCAACTATTGCTAGGCATGCCACATCATTTACATCAGTGCTTTCATCAACAGCAACAACTTGTTGTAATCTGTTTTTCTGTTTTGTTGTTACATCTTTGGCCATGTCAGTTATTCTTCTTTGAAATGATCTTGCAGAAGCTGGTATTTCTCAAATTCAAGATGGTATCGTTTGTTCATTTAGTAGATCACTGAATAAGATTTCAGCACTTTTTAAGGTTTCTTTGATGAATTGTCCATCTGTGAAAGGTTTGCCTTTCAAAGCCACACAATAAGCAATTGCATAACTACATTCAGTGGCATTATTTTGGGTTCCAATTATTTGACTAAAATAAGTAGTTTGCTTCTTAAAGGCAGAAACAGCTTTTTTTGTAGCTTCACTTTCTCATCTGAGTTTTTAAACATGAACACATGTTTAGTTTCTTTGTACACTTGAGGTACAACATCCAATACTTTCACAGCATAATGTACACACAGCATGATCTTTTTGCTGTACAAATCCATATTCATTTGTCCAAGATTCTTGAAAAAAGCGAATATCATGTTTTTGTTTTTTATGGGACATTTTGGGGATCTCTCATTCAGTATGCCATGAGAATCTCTTTTTTGAAAGAAGCACCACCCATGAGCATTGATTATTTACCATTCAACTACTGAAAATAGCTTTCAAGAATTGATAGCTTAATAAGCTTTTTATTTGGATTACGATCTCATTTTTTAATATTATCAGAAGTAAAATGTGAATATGTAGAATTTATTTCACTTGCAAACAAAAATATCTTTTAAATGAAATCAAGTGTATTATTTTCTGATAAATAATGATTTAATCATAAATTCAATGTTGAATGTAAAAACAGAACAAAAAAAGACGCTATAATTAAAATAGTAAAAAAAAATATTTTAATTATAGCACTGATGTAAATGATGTGGCATGCCTAGCAATAGTTGCATGATATTGGTACAACAATCATATTTATAAAGAATTGTATTGCTTGATTCCTCTTACTGGTACAACAAAGGAACATGATATTTTCACTGCATTTTTCAATTATTTTGAAATTCAGAAAATTAACATAAATAAAATATTTAGTGTTACTACTGATGCCAGCCGTGCAATGGTCAGAGTAAAAAAGAAATTTGTTAAACTTCTTGAAAACCATATTTAACATCGAATATTGAGTTTCCACTGCATTACACACCAGGAAAATTTAGTTGTAAAAATCCCATCACAATGCTTGAATTCTGTAATGGACACTGTCATTAAAATAATTAATTTCATAGTTTCTTATTCTTCATTAACACATAGGCAATTTAAATCCCTTTTGCAACAAATGAATAGTGCATATATAGATCTCCCTCTATACAGAAATATTTGTTGGATTAGTTGAGGTAATGTCTTGAACAGGTTTGTATCATGTCTGAAAAAAATCAAGATGTTTCTTGATGAAAAAGAACATTATCCAGAAATAGGGAAGGGTCAAACAGTACTAGAACTTTTTGAATATTGGAAAGGATTTACATCAAAATTAGATATATTTTGCCATAATATTATCACTAATACCTACAAGTACTTCCCAAATGTAAAGGCCTATGCAAATCAATTTAATGTTAACAAAGATGAACTTCAAAAATACTTTGAAGCTCTCAGAGAAAAATTTTCCAAACGATGTGAAGACTTCCAAATACACTCACCCATATTTTCTTTCCTCATCAAACCTGATTTAATTGATTTAAAGATGACTCCATTTGATTTATCTCTTTTTGAGAGGATGGATATTGATAGTTTTGAAATGGAATTAATAGAATTAATGTCATCAGAATTGTGGAAAACTAAATTTGTTGAATTGTGGAAAACCCTTAAAGGAAACTATCTAGAAAAGTCTGCTGTCATTCTCAATTGTTGGATATCATTACCAGAAAGATTTAATTCTTTGAATAAAAACTGCTTGTGCTCTGCTTTCGGCATTTGGTTCAACTTACTTATGTGAACAAATTTTCTCACATATGAAAAATATTTTGAGTTCACAAAGAAGTTGTCTAACAACTGAACATTCAGAAGCATGCATGAAGCTAAAAGTGTCCAATTACATACCTGACATTGAGCAAAGAAGTACAAAGGTTAAGGTTCACATTAATTCATTTTAATAATAAAAAATGGCTAATCATATTAGAATTCATGATATTTTTTCCTTATTTAAATTATATATTTTGTATAGGTAAAAAGTTGTAATTTATAATTTGTAATATAATTTTTAATAAGCATGTTAAAAATTACAAATTTAAAGAAGGTACTTTTCACATGATTCTAAGTATTTTAAAATACTGAATGACCAATAATATAAGATCCAATTATAATAAACTTCAAAACTATATATTATATAGTAGTATATATTATATACAGTACTATAATATTATATATAACTTTGAAGCCCATTATAACAACCAATTTTGATAATATAGTATAATAAGATTGGTAAAATCATGTCGGCACGCAAAATAACATTGTAGCATAGGTTCGGCACCACAGTATTAAAAGGTTGCCAACCCCTGATCTAAGAACAAAGTGGTTTTTTAAATCAAAGTGTTAAGTTAAATAAAAGTTGATATTTTGTTTTTAGAATAAATAGATCTTAGATCTCGAATATATCATGTGTAAAGAAAAGTATATTTGTACTTTTTCAAAATTACAATGTATAAGTATAGAGATGGAAGGAGTGTGATTGTCTTGTGCGGAAGGGGGGTGATTGTCTTGTGCGCATTATAAAATTTTAAAACAGTTAATTTTATAAAAGAATAGAGATAAAAATTAAATCAATGATATTTTGAAAGTGAAAGTTGATATCAGGAATAAAAATTTAACTTGCTAATTCTAGCGATTGATTAATAGTTAATTATATGAAGAGATAGCTCTTCAAATTTCAAAAGATTATAAAATCAGTCTAATGTTAATTAGAATAACAATAAGTACATCACTAATAATCATTATTTATATGTGCAGGAATGTGTGTGTGATGTATATAATTTTAATTATATAGAAAATCCTAAGGTTTTGTGCATCACCGTGTACGATTCGATTCGATAATGTATTGAGAGTTATTATTTTAACTTGGGATTAAATAAATCCATTATAGTTTTCACTCATAAATCTTTAAGCAAAATTTAGTCTATTCATTTTTATAGAAATAAAAATTTTTAATAAAATTTTCCACCATTTTTTTTTGTTCAAAGTGGGAAAATCTCTCAAGCACATGTGGTAAGGGAATCGATAATGTATTGAGAGTTATTATTTTAACTTGGGATTAAATAAATCCATTATAGTTTTCACTCATAAATCTTTAAGCAAAATTTAGTCTATTCATTTTTATAGAAATAAAAAATTTTAATAAAATTTTCCACCATTTTTTTTTTGTTCAAAGTGGGAAAATCTCTCAAGCACATGTGGTAAGGGAAAGTTTGTGAGTAATTAATGTCCAGGAAAAAGTTAACAAACCAATTAAAATTTAATATTAGGAATCAAAGGGCAAACATTTATGTCAGAGAATGATTGACGGATAGATTCAATAAAACTAAGCTGATATTTTGGGGCAAGGGCTTCTCTAGAATCTTATACTAAGTGAGCATGCACCAATTCCGATTTCATTCTATCGTCTGACTAAATTTAGTAGTTTTTTTTAAAGAAGTATATATTTTGTATCTTATTATAAAGTACTAGAAGGATAATAGGCACATTTATCTACTTTGTGAAGTCATTTGGTGCCAAAATTTTATCTATCTACAAGGAAATCAATACACCATGCTTAAGTCAACACGTCCAATTTGGAAGCTTCGATCTACATGTCCGAGAATGTTTCAGGTAAAGACTTTTATTGTCACTTATCTTTTATTAAATAATTTACTGATTAAATTTGGATGGATCATTGTACTGCAAACTTTTCTTAATATTAATTTTATCTGGAATAATGCGTTTTTAATATTTGAATGGATCTTATTACAAACTTTCGTAATATTTTATTCTTTAAATATTTACTTTTAAATAGTTGGATGAACGTGTTATAAAATATGATAAAAGGCTGATAAATGTCGATTTTATAATTATATTATATTTCATCAAAGACACAATAAAGTCAAAGGAATAATATGTATTAATGATCAAAAATATGTATTTTCTATTATTATTATAAAGTAAATCTTTTGTGTTCTCGTGAGAGAATCGTTGAAAAAAGAAAGTTGAAAACTCGAGTCAAAATAATTTAATGAATATGAGAATAAAAAAATATGAAATAAACTTTCGTAGAAAAAACTTTTAGAATACATGATATTGAGCATCTAGTCTTGTTAAATATCGTTCAATGGAATAAATTGTGGATAAATCTTTGTAAAAAAATAATAAATAATACTTCTGTAAATAATATAAAATAAAATAACACTTCGTGTCAGTTGTTAATACAGAGTTTCTTTAATATAAATAAAATAATAACTAAATAATATTTCCAAGGGCTTTCAACTCTTACGAGTTCTTATCAAGGCAATATAAAAAATTCTATTTTCTCCTAGGTGATGAATTTAACATTTCATTGTATTGGATAAATCTTTGCTAAATGTTTTGAAATATATTATAATGAGCATATTTTAAAATGAATCTCGAGAGAGTGGAAAATAACTCCGTGGATTACGTAGTTCCTAAAGCAAGAAAATTAAATTAATGTTTGAGAATTCTTCAGGAAATAAGTGATATTATAAATATATGAATTATTATACTATATTATGGATAAAAGTGCAAAAATTCGGATCCTATGAATAACGTCTGTTTTCAATGTATATTTTAACTACGATTTTGTACCAATAAACATTTATATTTTGGACAACTTCGATAGAAATCTACTATGGCCATGCATGCATTTTTTTAAAAAATTTAGAATAATATGTCTTTCTTTGGATAATCTACACTTCGTGGGAGGATAAATGCCAGGATCCCAGTGTACCAAGAAAGAGACAATACGTAAGACTATTATTATTATCGCATTATATTATATTTGTGTTAATATGTTTTTTTTACTTAAGAGTTAAAAAGTTTTGATCCTATATTAAATCCCGTTTACAGTTTGCAAATATAACATTGCTTGAACCTGTATATATATTTTTGTTATTATTATAAATACTAGGGGAGTATGAGGTATGAAAAGTTTTATAGAATATTATTATGCTAATAAATTTAGATCAATAGTTTCACGTTTATTTAATTTTCATATTTAGTATTTTATTGCTATGCTCAGAAGTGTTGAGTTATTTAAAATGTGTATTTTAAAATGAAATGATGCATATTTCTTAGCCTAAAGAATTATCTTTTGAATAAAATTTATTCATAGTTGTATTAGACTAATCAGTTCATGCATCAATAATATATTCTTTTTATGCTATGTGAGAATGCAAATGACCTCTGTTTGTTGAGGGGAGTGTAGTTTTACCACCTCAAAGTGTTGAGATGGAGCATAGCTCTCTCATAATTAATTTTTTTTATCAGAAAGTATTTTTAGGAGATTGAGGACTTGATCCCAGCTCCAATCTTGTTTTATTGCTTCGTGAAAACAGCAAATTCTTAGGTCTATGCATGCACTAAGAAGTTATTATTATTAACTTATTCTCTCTTACGAAAGCAACTTTTCTATCATTACCCAGGAGTAGATGATAATTTCGTGTTTATTGCTTGTTAGGTCATTGCATATTAGTGAAAAGTAGTTACTTGTTTAGGGACTAAATATAATATCATACTCATAAATTCATGCATTGAGTAGCTAACCTTTGCTCTAGATTGTGTGAGAACCAATATTTATTCAGGCAAGCAGTATGCATCATACCAGGTTCATGCAGAAGCAAGTCATCGCTGGACTCTTAAGAAAGAGATAATAAACTCATGTTGGGCTATAGCAGTAGATACATGTATGTGTGCATAGATATAGTTATTAAAGCATATCACACAAATAATTTTAATGTCTTAAAAATATAATGGGCTTTAAACTAATTAACACAGGTAGCAATAGTTGTATGTTATATAATGTTGTTGAAGCACCACTTCAGATATAACCAAATAAATCTTAAATGATGTATTATGGGTCAAAAGAATTAGAAATCATCTATTATATAGAACAGTGGTTAGTCCCAAAAATACTTGTATTAAAGGTTGTTACTGGGACAAGCTATGTATTAGTGTCACTAAGTTTATAGGAGTCTGAATTGCAGCCAGTGCAGATCCCTATTGTGAATAATTTTAATTGTATCTCATATTTTTCTTAATTTGGGATCGCTACAATGTTGACTTGAATTGTAATCTTTTCTTTTATATAGTTGTTGAGTAAATATTTGTTGTTTTTAAAATATAAACTTGTGTCTGGTGTCTTAATGTTTTGGGCATCCAGAGCCTCACTATATCAGAACGTCACAATATTAGAATTTTACAATATTGACAAAATTTACAATATTTGTAAATTTATTATAGTCATTAATACTCAAAGTATAATATGAAAGAATTAATAGAAATAACTCATATTTCTAGTACAGATGGGCCATGAAATATCTTCATTAATTTTTACTACTGAAGTAAAGTAATATATTTTTCACTTGTTAAGATTTGAAGATTTAAATTAATGACATATATGTTAAAATTTAATAATCACTTGGAAAACAGATAAGAGAATGGTTTAATTATAAAATTAATATTTAGTTGTTCAATTCATTGCACTTTGAGTAATATTACGAGTGGGCATAAAATCCATTCTCCACTCTTGGTATTTGGATGCATTCCCAGTTGATCAAACTATATTCAAAATTTATTATAATAATTGTTTTATTTAATTAATTAGTTAGCATGTCATTAGCATGTCATATTTATTATTATTAACATTATGTCTACTTTAGTTAAAGTAGACATTAGCTTTAAATAAGCATATGTCTATTTAACTTGTATTAGCTGGGATAGTGTCCAAAGGTCGGCAATGAATTGAAAAATGATTGAAATGTTGCACTTCACCACAGATCAAGACCCTGATAACAAGAGCATTTATGATTCTCCAATTTTAAAGAACAAAAGTATCGTTACTAGAATGGTAGATAATACAAAGTGGTTGAGTTAAGAAATGGTACATTCCACTTCTGTATGCATATGTAATATAGCATTAAAGAGACATACTTTGGGAGATGGGATGGATGATCTAAACACTAATATTTAAGATTAAAATAATTGTAACTGTGGAGGGTGATCCAGGCGGAGAACGAAGAGATAATTAATTTATTTGTAAGGGGAAGGAGTAAAATTTTCTACTTTGTTTTAGTTAAGATATAAGATTTTAATACTTTTCATTAGTGTAATTTTATGAGTTCTCTGCATGGATTACTGACCCATTTCCATTCATTACACATGAAAAATAAAGAATAATATTATTGTAGTTGCCACTGGAGACCATATAGCTATGTGGGTTTGTGAAGAATTGCTTATATTTCTAAATAGTGTATCATGAATTTATTTGTGTAATAATTACTGAGTTCAAAGCTAAGGATCTAACATTATTTATAATTGAAAATATTATTAAGATTATATTTTTCTTTTGGAAAAGTTTTAATAACTTGCTTCCTCCACAGATTTCCCATTTATTAAGCGATGATGATCTCAGATGGATACTATATTTGATGGTACAGTTGCAATTTGGCGCCCGGGTAAAAGAGAGTTGAGTTACAGGCTTTGTTTGGATTTTGGCTGACCAACAATAGGACTTGATGATGATTTGTGAGTGGAGGAGCTGTGTAAATGTGAATGTATGTGTTAATTATATGTCATAAAATAATATTATCCAATCTGTTTGCCATGGAGTTTAAGTTAAATATTTTGTGTTTAAAATAATTATTAAACATAGAGTATGATAACTCAGTTAAGTGCTATTTCATGAAACAATCTGTACTACATAAAAATTACTTTGTAAAATTTATTTACAGTCAATTATTAATAAATTATGTGGAGTTCTGGTTACCGAAACATTATAAAAGACACTTGTAGTTAAGGTTGAAAATTCTTAAGCAAAGAGATAGATTGGAGTGAGTTCGCTTGGATGACCAGTGTAAAGCTTCTTGAGGGAGAATTTAGGCTCAATTGATGGAAGGGGGAGAACGTGTGTGCCTATTTATTTATGAGATTATAATTGAAGATATATATTTAAGTCAATTCGATATTTAATAAATAGAGAAGAGAAATGGAGTTGTTAGAAAAAGCAGGGTTTGAGAAGATACCACCTAGATGAGAGATAGCGGAAATAAAAAATATCAAAGGTAGGAGACCCATCACTTATAATAATGATGCAAAGAATGTTAACAAATATAGAAAATAAAATAGACGCTCAAAAAGAAAGTTCAGATGCTCAAAGAAAGGAAGTAAATGAAAGATTCAATGCTCAAAAAGAAAGTTCAGATGCACAGAGGAAGGAATTGAAAGAAAGCTTAGATGTCCAGAAAAATGAGTTAAAATAGGGTTTAAAGAAAATAGATACTTTAGACAATAAAATAGATGCTCAAAAAGACTATTTAGAAAGTCAGGTGAAGGTGTTTGAAAACAGTTATACAATGTAAGGTATTCGATTAGAAGCTAAGATTAATGCACTAGAAAATAGAGTTGAGAATGCTATGGAGATTAATAGAAATGAAACTTGAGAATCTGTACAAAATTTAAAAATCACTGTGAAAAAAGATGTAATGAAAGAGTTCTTAGAAGAAAAAATCAATGAGTCAAGGGTTCAACTTAGGAATGACTTCACCAAGGAAATAGAGATGAAATTAGTTCAAAATAAGAAAGATATAATGGATGATTTAGGTTTCCAGTTTTCCAAGCTCGAAGTTGATTGTAGAGAAAGCAAAATAAATTCAGAAAGTAAAATTAGACAGTTTAGATGAGAAAATAGCTGAAACAAATGAACAGGTAGCAGGGATTAATCAGAAGCTTTGAAATATTGAAATTTCAATCAAATTGTATAGTGGAGAGGTTTATATAGAACTAAATAGTCAGTTTAAGAAAACAGATGAGAATCACCAAGTCTTGAAGTTAGAAGTTGAGAAAAATATAAACCAAATTCAGCAAGAGCTAGATACAGTAGGTTAAAAAGTAAGTGAGTGGAAAGGTAAAGAGATTGAATTAACTCCTAAAATAATTAGCCAGATAGACCGGATTAATTTGGAACAGCAAGAATATTTGCATGAGATAATTAGCAGTTTAAAATTGGAAGATAGACTTAGTAGTATGAGTCAGGAGATCCATGAACTACAATCAGTAAAAATCGAAGAGGCTAGTCTAATTAAAGAGAATTATTGTTCCAAGGGAATAGTAGGAAATAATACTAAAGTTAAACAAATTTATTCTGTGAATAGTCCAGCTAGGCCAAGTGGTAGATTATTCCATGATAAAGAGCCTGAAGAAAAATTTAGTAGAAATAGAAAAATGTTGAGAATGTTAGTGGTAGTGTTATGGCACTAAAATTTGTAAAGATCAAGGGATTTCAGGGAGAGTATCTGGAAGATCTTTCAGAGTACTTGCAGTGCCTCGAAGAGTTATCTACTTTGTGTGATCTGACAGAAGTTGAACGGATAGCAATAGCCAGTAATCACTTATATGCCAGTGCAAAAGATTGGTGGCATTCATTGTTTGACCGACCACAAACATATGGAGATTATAAACATATAATCTTGTCATGTTTCTGGGGGAAGGATAGGGAGGATAATATTAGATATAGGGTGTCACAGGAGAAGTACAGTTTGCAAAAAGAAAGCTACGCACAATTTTTCCATAGCCAAGCTGCAAAATTAAAAACTTTAACCACTTTCCCTTTATCTGAATCACAGATTGTGAGGATTATCTGATACAATCTGCCTAGGCATATCAAACGTGTTAATAGCAGCTAATTTACACACTATTGAAGAGGTAGCTGAAGTGTTCAGGTCATTAGAGACAAGCAAGAGGCTTGGAGAGTAAAGCAAAGATTAATAGGGAATATCAATCATCTATCAATACTATTAATCTTTCAACCATGCAACATCAGCCTAGTCCTGGAGTTATTAGAAATCATATACATAGCAGACCTAGTCCTTATAGTAGGGGTGGTGCTTGGTTGAGCTGGCCCCCAGGTAAAACAAGTTTAGATCAACCTTCTAACCTCATCTAAAATAGTTGTTAAGAGCAAAAAGAATTCCAGTGCATTAAACTAAAAAAAACCCTAGATGAACAGTTCCTCACCTTGGGGCCCCTGTACTCAACCTGAGAGGGACAAAGTAATGTGGCTTATTGACAGTATTGGTTTAGATAATGATTATTTAGAACAACACAGCTCCTATTCTATATAACTCCACTTATACAGGTGTCCATTGCTGGAATAATAATAAATGTGTTAGACAACTCAGGAAGCCAAGCTTCTATTTTATCTGAGGAAACGCATTTAAAAATTTCTAATATAAATGTCCCACTTTGCCTATAAAAAAATAATCCAAGTAACTTTAGCAAATGGGAAGAAAACTAAATTGTATAACAAACAAATTTATCTCAACTTAAAAATAAATGCTATTGAATTCAAACATGTCTTTTTAATAATGCCAGATTTGATCAATAAAGCTATAATTGGTTCTGACTTCATGGATATAAACAATTGTTTTGTCGATTAGAAAAATAAAACTTTTAAATGCCAATCGGAAATATGTAATTTTACTGTTAATTTAGCTAGTCTGCCAAGTCAATTGATGTCTATACAGAAGGTAATAATTGAGGTGAATATTAAATTAAAGTTAGACAGTTCATGTACAATAGGTAGTGAGTATTATGAACCACTCTACCAATTGTTACTCTTGTATGGGAGTGTTTTCTCCAAATATATTAAAAGAATATGTACACACAATTCATATAAAATCAAACAAATCATTCCAGCAGCGCACATATCCATACCTTACCAATATCAAACTGAAGTTCAACAGCAAATCGACAAAATGCTAGAATGGCAGATTATCAAAAAAAGCCCTTCTTCTTTTGTCAATCCCTTAGTTGTAGTCAAAAAGAAAGATGGTACTATAAGAGTATGTTTGGGCGCTTGTATGCTTAACCAAGCCACTATACCAGAGCATGATATTCCTTTCCCTTCCCATGAGTTGTTTATTAAATTTAAGGGGAAGAGCATATTTTCAGCATTTGATCTGACAGCTAGCTCTTGGCAGATACCACTACAGAAAGATGATCAAAAATATATGGCATTCCATCATCAGGGTCAATCCTATTTGGTTTAGTAAACAGTGGTGCTGGCTTGATCAGATGTCTAAGCATGGTCTTCTCACAACAACTTCAGGACATCTTAATCATGTATGTTGATCTTGTCATCACCCCGGAAAGCTTGGCTTGCAGCATCTTAAATTATTTTTATGTGAATGTCATACAAATAATATTAAAATTAATCTAGAGAAATGTATAATTGCTGCCCAAAAAATCACATTTCTTGGCCATATAATCAGTGAACAAGGAATCAACCCTATCCTGAAAAATATAAGCTATTAAAAATTTTCCACAGCCTAAATCACATAGGCAATTGAGATCGTTCTTAGGGCTGTGTAACTATTATCATAAATTCTACAGAAATGTAGCCTATGATACAATTTCTTTATTTATATTGCTTAAAAAAGGTGAAATATGGAGATGGACTGCAGAATATACAATAGAGTTTAACAAAATTAAAAATACTTTCTTAAACACTGTTATACTACCTTATCCTGACTTTAAACACAAATTTTATCTACAGACTGACAGTAGTGGGTTTGGGTTGGGAGTTGTTCTTTATCAGATAAGTAATTAAGGAGAGACAAAAGACATTTTCTTAGTCAACATCTGAGGGGGCTGAACTAAATTATTCCACTATAGAGAAAGAAGCTCTAGCAGTAGTATGGGGTTTTCAGAAATTAAAGCAGATTTTGTTGAGATCGGAGGTTATAGTTCTGTCTGATCACTGCAGTCTTGAGTTTCTAAACAAAAGCTACCTCAACAATGAGCAGCTGGTCTGATGGAGTCTATACCTCCAACAGTTTGATTACAAAATTATTTATTGTAATGGAAAGAATAACATAGTAGCCAATTTATTAAGCAGGCATCCAGTAGATGTAGTCTGTGTTCACCGCCATACTGAAAATATTGTAATAAGTAATCTTGAAATCATGTTAGAAGAGTCTATTTTGAAAGATTACAGAGAGTTAGCAGAATTACAAGTGCAAGTTGGTAGTTTGAAGAGAATTATTGATATTTTAGCTAATTCAGATCAACAAAGTAATGATAATAGATTTATAATTAGAATAAAAGATCAGTATAAGCTGGTGAATGGAATTTTTATGAAAAAGGTAGACAAGCAGTCTGACAGCATGTGGAGAGTAGTGGTTCCCTCTTCTTTTATTAATAAATTAATTTACAATGTATATATGGGCATTATGGGGGGAAGAAAATAAAATACATTCTTAGACAATATTTTTACTGGATGAGAATGACATAGACTATTATTAATTGATTTAAAACTTGTGAAATCTGTTTAAAGACTAAACATAGCAGTAAATCCTATGCTGAAGTGTTACAATAAATCTTACCTGACAAACCTAGTGAACAACTAGCAATAGACTTTTACAGACCACTTCCACCTTTTAATCACCAGAAATTTCTATGTTATGTATGATGTGTTTACAAAATATGTGTCAGCTTACCCAGTCTCCAAGACCAATGCCAAGAACATAATTAGGTATCTTGATGAATTTTCAACTAGAGTTACTAGGTAAACCTGTAGCTATATTAATAGATCGTGCTACAGCTTTCATATCCAACACATGGAATAGATAGATTAGAAGGAATAATGTTCAACACATTATGAGTTCCATCAGAAATCCACAGTCTAATCCATGTGAGCAGATAATGAGAACTAGGAAGATTATTCAGGGTATATTTAAGGGAAAAATCATAAACAGTGGATTCATAAATTACCTCAGATAATTCAATATATTAATGTTACTTCAAACAAATCAACAAAGTTTACTGCAATCCATTTGCATTTTGGGAGATCTGAGCCTACTCTTATTATGACACCTCTGCCTATAATTGTGGGAAATATAGATATAGAAAAAGATAAGGAAAAAGCCAGAGTTAATATCAGGAAAATGGGGGATAAATGTATCAAACAATCTAAAACAGGGCCATACCCATTTAAAGTACACAACTTTATCCTGGTTTGGACTCCATGTGTAAGCAATCCACAGAGAAATATATTGAGCAAATTTCTCAATTTATATGAAGGTCAGTATGAAATAATAGACCAGAAAGGAGAGAATGCTTTCCTACTTTCTACCCTGGAGGGAACTCGAGGCATCTTTAATGCGTGAAGTTTGAGACCTGTTCCATCCGAAGCCCATAAAAATTAATAGATAGAGTGTCAACAGACCTGAGAACATAGGATGTAAATCACATAAATTTTAAAGAGATTGGTAACTAACTTAGAAATGGAAAAAAAAAAAAATTATAAGAAAAGGGGGAATGTGACCATTAGTTTCTTCCATGGAGAAACAAATGAGTGGCAAATTCAATGTAACATTAGTTTTTAAATAGTCTATGGAGAAAATTTTTTTTATCAAAGTCTTAAGTTAAATGAAATTTGATATTTTGTTTTTAGAATAAAAAGATCTTAGATCCCGAATATATAACATGTGAATAAAAGTATGTTTGTACTTTTTCAAAATTACAACGTCTAAGTATAGAGAGGGAAGGGGGAGGGTGATTGTCTTGCACACATTATAAAACTTTAAAACAGTTAATTTTATAAAAGAGTAGAGATAAAAATTGAATCAATGATATTTTGAAAGTGAAAGTTGATAGCTTGAAATAACTTGCTAATTCTAGCGATTGATTAATAGTTAATTATATGGAGAGATAGCTCTTCAAATTTCAAAAGATTACAAAATCAGTCTAATGTTAATTAAAGTAACAATAAGTACATCTCTAGTAATCATTATTTATATGTGCATGCATGCATGTGTGTGATGCATATAATTTTAATTATATAGAAAATCCTAAGGTTTTATACATCATACCATATACCATTCAATAGTGTATTGAGAGAGTTATTATTTTATATAGATATTAAATAAATCCATTATGGTTTTCACTCATAAATCTTTAGGCAGAATTTGGTCTATTCATTTTTATTAAACTAAAAATTTTTAATAAAATTTTCCACCATTTTTTTTTTGTTCAAAGTGGGAAAATCTCTCAAACACATGTGGTAAGGGAAGGTTTGTGAATAATTAATGTCCAGACAAAAGTTAACCAATTAAAACTTAATATTAGAAGTCAAAGGGTAAACATTTATATCAGAGAATGATTGATGGGTAGATTCAATAAAACTAAGCACATATTTTGGAGCAGGGGCTTCTCTAAAAATCCTGTGCTAAGTGAGCATGCACCAATTCTGATTTCAATCTATTGTCTAACTAAATTTAATAGTTTTTTTTAAGAAGTGTATATTTTGTACCTTATTAATGGAGCACTAGAAGGTTAATAGGCACACTTATCTCCTTTGTAAAGTCAATCGATGCCAAAATTTTGCTAATATGTAAGGAAATCAATACACCATGCTTAAGTCAACGTGTCCAATTTGGAAGCTTCGATCTATATGTCCGAGAAAGTTTCAGGCACAGACTTTTATTGTCACTTATCTTTTATTAAATAATTTACTGATTAAATTTGGATGGATCATTGTACTGCAAACTTTTCTTAATATTTTAATGGATCTTATTACAAACTTTCGTAATATTTTATTCTACTTCAAATATTTACTTTTAATTACTTGGATGAACGTGTTATAAAATATGATAAAAGGCTGAAAGAATGATAAATATCAATTTTATAATTATATTATATTTCATCAAAGACATAATAAGGTCAAAGAAATAATATGTATTTTCTATTATTATTATTATTACTACTACTACTACTACTGCTGTTATTATTATTCAAAAGGCCTTTATTGTCTCAAAAGAATACATTAGTGGTTACATAGTAAATTAACTGCTGCAAGTTGATTACAAATTTTAACATTTCCATTGTCATTTTGGATTGAGTTCTTTCTGGATTTACATGAGCTTAAAACATAGTTCTTGTCTACATATAATATCCTGGATTGTCCATTCTACCTAGGTCAACAATCCAAATGTTATAACACAATTTTAATTTTATTTTATGTCCCAAATGGGTCAAATATAATTTATCATTTGAACTCCATTAGCAAATCAATCACTTATAACAGAAGGGGAAAATTGTTGCCAAATTGTCCTTGTTGCTAATTTGACATGTGTATACTTCTAAGTTTCTTTATAATGTTTAATTTTTCCAACTTACAATGTTCAAACTGGTGTTACAAATATCTTATTAGATTTAACTCCTAAGTTTTGGTCCTATGTTTCTTTTAAATGTGTCCTATTCCCAAAATTCACTGATGTTGCAAGATTTCACCATAACATTGATTTAATCTTAAGTAATAACTAGGTTGCTGCATAAATGTCAGGTCTGGCCAGTGTCTTATCCCTTTTCTGTATCATTGCAAGTTTATTTGAAAAAGTAGTTGGATGCCTCTTGGAATTGTTACAATTAGGAAGGTGCATCTAGTACACCAGTATGCATATAGCACAAAGGTTGCTGCCCTGACACTTGGTGTTTATCCCTCTCTAAATGCAGAAATTAATTGATGCATTGTTACATTAGAATTCCTGTAATTGCTAGTTATCAGATTTCTTATCTGCCTAAGTCCTCACAGTGATATATCAGATGTCATAGGGTTTCCTCAGCTCGATGGCATAACCCACAAAAGGAATTAATTGATGTATACAATATTTTATGGCAAAGAAAATATGTGATAGGTAATGCAGATAAGTTAAGTTTTATCAGAAAATTGAAAAACTTTTGTTCTAAAGCCCATTGTTTATACCTTTTAACCAGTTGTTTATTATTAATTCCCAGTATCGGTTCAAAAGCAATTGTGTTATTATCTTCATTTATTAGTTCATAAATTTCCCAGTATTTGTACTTATTAATAAATTGCTCTGGGATTTTTGATTCTGTTTTACAATGATATATTAATTGTCAAAATATGATAATTTTTTTGGTGGTGGTTTATCAGTTGGAATGACCTCTATGAGCTGCTTAATTTTTTGAAATAATAATAATAATAATAATAATAATAATAATAAATATTATTATTATTATTATTATTATAAGTGTCATAGCATCGTCTGGGACGTGAACCCACAACCCGGGCAACTGCCTGCTAGTGCAAGGCAGTCACGCTGACCTATCGACCACCAATGCAAGACTATTATTATTATTATTGTTATTGTTATTGTTGTTGTTGTTGTTATAATAATAATAATAATAATAATCATCATCATCATCATCTTTTGTGTTCTCCTGAGAGAATAGTTGAAAAAAGAAAGTTGAAAACTCTAGTCAAAATAACTTAATGAATATGAGAATAAAGAAATATGAAATAAACTTTTGTTGAAATAATTTTTAGAATACATGATATTGAGCATCTTGTAATGATAAATATCATTCAACAAAATTGTGGATAAATCTTTGCTAAATATTTTGAAATATATTATAATGAGCATATTTTAAAATGAATCTTGAGAGAATGGAAAATTAACTCCATGGATTACATAGTTCCTAAAGCAAGAAAATTAAATTAATATATGAGAATTCTTCAGGAAATAAGTCATATTATAAATATATAAATTATTATACTATATTATGGATAAAATTGCGAAAATCCGGATCCTATAAATAACATCTGTTTTCAATGTATATTTTAATTATGGTTTTGTACCAATAAACATTTATATTTTGGACAACTTTGATAGTATTCTACCATGGCCATGCATGCATTTTGTTTTGTTTTTTATTTAAAACAATATATGTCTTTCTTTGGATAATCTACACTTCATGGAAGGATAAATACCAGGATCCCAGTGTACCAAGAAAGAAGCAATACATAACATTTTTATGATTATATTTATCATTGCATTATATTTGTGTTAATATGTTTTTAGTTAAGAGTTAAAAAGTTTTGACTCTATATTAAATCCCATTTACAGTTTGCAAATAATTTGGTTTACTGTAGCATTGCTTGAGCCTGTATATATATTTTTGTTATTATTATAAACACTAGGGGAGTGTGTGGTATGAAAAGTTTTATAGAATATTATTATGCTAATAATTTTAGATCAATAGTTTCAAGTTTATTTAATTTTCATATTTAGTATTTTATTGCTATGCTCAGAAGTTTGTGTGTTATTTAAAATGTGTATTTTAAAATGAAATCATGCCTATTTCTTAGCCTAAAGAATTATCCTTTAAGTAAAATTTATTCGTAATCATATTAGACTAATCATCTCATGAATCAATAATATGATACCCTTTTTGTGCTATGTGAGAGTGCAAATGACCTCTGTTTGTTGAGGTGAATGTAGTTTTACCACATCAAATGGTTGAGCTGTCACAATTAAATAAAAAATTTTATCAGAAAGTATTTTTAGATCAAGGACTTGATCCCAGCTCCAATCTTGTTTTATTGCTTCATGAGAGAAATATTTTTATAGTTGTAGTGTTTTTAGCATGCCTCTCATATATGTGCAGACACAAGTTCCTCACATAATTTATAGCCTCATGAAGAAGGTAAATTCTTAAGTCTATACTAGCACCAAGAAGTTATTATTATTAACTCATCCTCTCTTATGAAAGCAATATTTCTATCATTACCCAAGAGTAGAAGATAATTTTGTGTTTATTGCTTGTTAGGTCATTGCATACTAGTGAAAAGTAGTTATTTGTTTAGGAACTAAATATAATATATTCATAAATTGATGTACTGAGTAGCTAAGCTTTGCTCTAGCTTGTGTGAGAACTGACATTTATTCTAAATTTATGTTCACAAATTTGAATTCAGGCAAGCAGTACACATCATACCAGGTTTATGCAGAAGCAAGTCATCGCAGGACCAGTAAGAAAGGCATAATAGACTCGTGTTTGGCTATAGCAATAGATATGTGTATGTGTGCATAGATATAGTTATTAAAACATATCCCACAATTATCAGATAGAATTTGAAATACTAAGCTATGGGAGATAATAGTTCGCAAAATGCATGTAAACTCAATTAGTAGAAGTTAAATTTATTTTTATTACATTTAAAATATGAGTTTCTTAAGTAACGTAGTTTTAGTGTCTTAAAAATATAAATATCTTCATAAACTGAGTAAATAGAATTTGTATGGGCTTTAAACTAATTAACATGGATAGCAATAGTTGTACGTTATATAATGTTGCTGAAGCACCGCTTCTGATATAACCAAATAAATCTTAAACGATGTATTATGGGTCAAAAGAATTAGAAATCATCTATAATGTAGAACAATGGTTAGTCCCAAAAATACTTGTATTAAAGGCTGTTACTGGGGACAAACTATGTATTAGTGTCACTAAGTTTATACGAGTCTGTAATTGTAGCCAGTGCAGATCCCCATTGTGAATAATTTTAATTGTGTCTCATATTTATCTTAATTTGGGATCGCTACTGTTGACTTGAATTGTAACCTTTTCTTTTATATAGTTGTTGAATAAATATTTGTTGTTTTTAAAATTTAGACTTGCTTGGTGTCTTAATGTTTTGGGTGTCCAGAGCTTCACAATATCAGAACATCACAATATTAGAATTTCACAATATTGACAAAATTGATAATATTTGTAAATTTATTATAGTCATTAATACTCGAAGTATAATATGAAAGAATTAATAGAAATAACTCATATTTCTAGTACAGATTGGCCATGAAATATCTTCATTAATTTTTACTGCTGAAATAAAGTAATACATTTTTCACTTGTTAAGATTTGAAGATTTAAATTAATGGCATATATGTTAAAATTTAATAATCACTTATAAAATATTAATTATAAAATTAATATTTAGTTGTTCAATTCACTGCACTTTGATTAATATTATGAGTGTGCATAAAATCCCTTCTCCACTCTTGGTATTTGGATGCATTCCCAGTTGATCAAACTATATTCAAAATTTATTATAATAATTGTTTTATTTAATTAATTAGTTAGCATATCATATTTATTATTATTAACATTATGAATCCTATTATTAGTTTTAGTTAAATTAGACATAAGCTTTAAATAAGCATATGTCTATTCAATTTGTATTGGCTGGGATAGTATCCAAAGGTCTGCAATGAATTGAAAAATGATTGAATGTTGCACTTCACCACAAATCAAGATCCTGTGAACAAGAGCATTTATGATTCTCCAATTTTAAAGAACAAACGTATCATTATTAGAGTGGTAGATAATACAGTAATTGAGTTAAGAAATGGTACATTTAACTTCTGTATACATATGTGGTAGAGCATTAAAGAGACATAATTTGGGAGATGGGATGGAGGATCTAAACACTAATATTTAAAATTAAAATAATTGTAAGAGTGATTCATGCGGAGAATGAAGAGATAATTAATTTGTTTGTAAGGGAGGGGAAGAGAGTAAAATTTTCTACTTTGTTTTAGTTAAGATATGAGATTTTAATACTGATTATTAATATAATTTTATGAGTTCTCTGCATGGATTACTGATCCATTTCCATTTGTTACACATGAAAAATAAAGAATAATATTATTGTAGTTGCCACTGGAGACCATATAGCTATGTGGGTTTGTGGAGATTTGCTTATATTTCTAAATATTGTCTCATGAATTTATTTGCATAATAATTACTGAGTTCAAAGCTAAGGATGTAACATATTTATAATTGAAAATATTATTAAGATTATATTTTTCTTTTGGAAAAGTTTTAATAACTTGCTTCCTCCACAAACTTCCCATTTATTAAACGATGATGATCTCGGCTGGATACTTCTTTGATGGTACAGTTCAATTTGGTGCTGAGGTAAAATACCTACATTACATTAATATTATTAGCTGTCTCCATCGTATCTAGTCTAAAGAGATTTGAGGTTAGAATATATATATTATTAGATATTTCTGCTATAAGTTAAAATGCATAACCATTATATATATATCATATTTAGTATGTATACCTAATAATATATCTGTATATAAATGGTTAAAATATGAAATAATTAAAGTAAAAAATGTATTTTAATTGGAAATTTTTTATTTTTTTTAAAAAAGTTTACCATAACTATATTGTAAATAAATATCACTTAATACAAATAATTTTACTTTATAGCAATTTTACACATATAGTATATAACATTAGATATTTCTGCAATAAGTTAATATGTATACTCATTATGTATATATCATATATAGCATGTGTACATAATTATATAAGTATAAGAAATTAGTAAGTAAATTTCTATATTATATTTTCAATATTATAAACAACTTTCTTAATATTTCAATCATAACAAATAAAATTGATGGTGAGCATTATTTAAAAATTCCCTCTACTCTTCCTATCTAAAAAACTAATTCATCTACTTAAAAATTAATGTGTCCTATCACTTTGATAGACATTTAAAAAATTATATAAAATTTCAATAAGTTATAATAACTTAAACATGCTAAATATCAATTTAAAATGTAACAAAGTAATTAAACTAAAAGAAAAAAAAATATTTATACCATCCTCTCATGAACTTTATTTAAGACAAATGAAAGTTCTAAGAATATTTTTAATATTTTCCCACTAGCTGACTTACAGAAAAAATGTGTCTTATACGGATTCCCCTGGTATTACTTAGTTATATACCAGATTTCAAACAGTTCCATTTAATTTAAATATATTAAATCTCAATTTTAAAATTTCATTCTAATTTGATAAAGATCAAACTTAACAAATAAATAAGCAAACAAACTGATTTTTCAACTTCAACAAAAGCATTTTAAAAAGTAAACACTAATAGATCCAGTAGTAGTCTTAAACAAATGAAGTAAAAGAGATTTAATTGAAGTACAAACCATAAAGAAGACAATAAGAAATTTTGTTAGAATTACTTACAATTCATTATTCATTGATGCAATTCTTTGATAATGAAATTTTGTATTTGAATCATTTTGGAAAGAATAAAAATGTATTATAGTTTATTAATCCACTTAAACATATATATAAGTTCTAATATTTATTTCATAAATAAAAACAACTCATATTTCTTGAAATCCTATATATCAAAATAACAACAATATTATTTTCAGAATATTTATTGATTCTGATTATATTAAGACCATGAATATTAACCATAATGATAAAACTTTATAATTCAAACCAAAAAATATTTCTAAGTTGTAAAAAACCTTCCATGGAATGCTAAATAGAAAAACCATACCAAATTCATTTCAAATAGCAATAAGTAACTTTTACAATGACCAATTTGTGTTATATTTCCATATTATTAGTAATCAAATAAAACTCTGATGAACTATATTCTCGCAATTACAAATTTCAATATATTGGTATATTTATATCTTACACATTGTAACCAATAAAAGAGGACTGGTGAGGTGATGTGATGGTGTGGGCATCCAAATTCTAACCAAATAAAAAGAAAGATGAGAAGTAATGAGAATAATGGTTGAACTCAGTGGGGTTACTGATTATAATTACTATATTACAGAGACATACATTAAAAATAAGGGAATTTTAAAACAATAGCAAAATGCATCTCACTACAAAGCATTAGGTAATCATATATTGTGCTACATTGACATGAACAGACCAGTTACACTATCCGGAAAAATCAATAACTGTCTTGAAAATTTCACTGAACAGTAATTGCAAAATATACTTATCAACTATGGCAATATTAACAAGTTCAATTATCTGAATAATCCACATCTTGAAGATCAAATCTTGTCTAACACTGTGATATTTTCATTCACCCTAAAGAAAAACATCTCCCCCACTGACATACCCACCATCATAACCGCCAGAGGTTCACCATTGGTTTTATTATTTCAAGGGAGGGTGGACAATGTTTCTACTGCCTCCAAAGGTCACATCTCATAAAAGATTGCACGGCTCAAATTTGCAACTATTGTGGCCTTGAAAAAAAAATACATCATTGCAGTGGGAAATCTAGCAATCCAGGGCTTACATCAACTCACATCAATCAAGCAACACCTAATCCTACTGCAAACAATGACTCTACCCAGGTCCATATCACCCAAACCTCAACAAAAATTCCAAACAAACCTGAAAAGACATCTTCAAATATCACAATCACCAATACATCATTACAAACCAATACTACTCAAGAACAAATGGAGATAGAAGTTGACACAAACCTCTGGGATGATCTTGTTGACCAAAATCTCACACAACAAGTTCATAAGGCCATCACTCATCTTAATAAAACTGACCTAGACACAGAGGAAGGCAAGGATCTCTCAAACCCAATAGACCTTGAAGATAGCAACTATACCACTATAAAACCCAAATCCACCTCCATCCAGCAAAAAATATCTTTGTTATCATAACAGTTAGGTCCATTGGTTCCTTCTGTGTCCAAAAAAGGCAATCAAAACAATCAGCAGACTACTCACAAAACATACCTGCAAACCCAAAAAAACAATAAAGAAGAGTCTGCAAACATAAACTGTTTAATGGACAATAAGTCTCAAGCTACACAACGGTCACCGCCATCAGAGCATTGCTCAGAGCTCAATGAAAACCAGGAAAACAACAACTCACAAAGACTTTCGACAGTCAAAAAACCTAAAAAAGATGGTAAATCGAAAGCAAAACATCAAAACACTAGAGATATATCTGCAATTGCAAATCAAACTAATATGATACACAAAAGAAAGTCGGTCCTCTCAGACAATTTTAGCTCAGATGAAGAGAACACTCAACCTCCAAATGATTTACAACCTCCCTCCAACAATCAAACAACAGATCTAACCCCAGCTAAACATCTCAAATCTTCTGAAAAGAAGAGGAAAACTATGAATCCTCCAACATCCAATCGCCTGGAACCATTGGAAGACACCCCATTAAATTATACTCCCGCTTCAATTTTAAACGACTGCCAAGAATTTCTACCGACCCTTTCCTCTCTTTCTCAGGTGCCCTCTGAGAAAGTGGATGCTGCAGAAGACCCAGATGACATGGTTGGGATGATTCATCCACTGACTCAGAGCTGCTGGTCGAAGAGACATAAAACTAGATTGTTATGAACTGTAAAATCGCTGGAGTCAATGTTCGTGGCATCAACTCATTGGGTAGAGCCTATGCTATTAAAAATTGGATTGCCCTCAACTCCCCGCATATATTCCTAATGGGAGAGACTAAATACCATCAGAACACTGATCATAAAATCCTAGCACTGCTTTTGTCATCAGGTTATACCAGATTTTCTATTGGCTCCTCGGCTTCTGGAGGAGTTGGCATCCTGGTTAATAATGCAATACCCCCCAATAGCTTTAATCTTCTACTGTTAGACAACAACATGGTTATCATTGAGGTTGACTACTGGGGCTACCCTATTATCATTGCCTATGTGTACATGGCCAATGACACAACTCAATATTACAACATAATCCATACGCTAAATGCCATCATCAGCAACAGAACCAGTCCGACAATCCTCTTGGGAGATTTCAATACCACATACCAAAACTTTAACACTAGATTCGTCCATCACTTAAATCGAAGACTGATGTGCAGAGAGGGCTTCTTCCCCCCAGGTGCCTTTTCCTTTTACACCAGAACTCGAAGATCCCTGATTGACCTGATATATTATACACCAGACCTCCACTTTTATATTGATGCAGCTTTGGTTCCTGTCTCTTTCTCAGATCATATGGCACTAGTTATCCATCTAGAAGCTATTGCAGCTCCAATGCCTGCTGCGGGGCCTGGCAGAACTATGCGTATGGTCACAAAGTCCAGCATGACAGAAGCCATAGTTTCTGAGGCCTACATTTATTTCCGAAAGATCAACATCCTTTCCCTTCCAGCTGAAGAAGCCTGGTTCACATATATCAATATTCTCCAATCCATTCTAAACCATCACACCAGGAAAATTAAAGGCCCAAATAGCCTACTCAGAGACCTCACAGACATTGAAAATCAACTACAAATGGTGCAACAGAATCCTTCCAATATAGAAGTCATCTTATCACTTAAAAACCTTTACCGTATTAAACAAAAATCACTCGCAGAATATATATCCATCAGGAGGTCTAAATTCTTCTTGTCTCAACAACATTGTTGGACAAGAGGGTACCTCAGATGGGCTCTAGGGACAAATAGACAACAAGTTACCCCATCATCAATTACCAGTAACAGCAACACACTCGTAGGTTATCCTATGATGTTACTCATCAGTCAGCATCATCAACAACTTATGCAAGCAGATAGTCCTCCTTCTGAACCAGACTGGCTGGAAGCCAGGAATCCAGGCGAGCATGGCATTACAGAAGCTCTACTTAAAAGAAAACTTATGTCTCTCCCAGATAGCATTCATCCAGGTCTACATGGCATCCCTAAGTTCCTTTTAAATCACCTAAGTCAGTTTACGATTCCCATCATGGTCAAAATGATTGAACACTTAGCTACTGGGCACAGAAATATAGCTGATCTGTATCCGGTGGCACTAGTGCCTTTTTTGAAAAAACAAAAACCACTCACTGATCTAACCAGTATTCGACCAATCTCCATGACCCCATTGCTGATCAAGATAATGGAGTCAGTCATCAAGGATCAAATTCAACCTATAGTCCTTAAACACATTTCTCCTAATCAATATGGGAAAAAAGGCTCCTCCACCTCACATGCTATGGCTAACGTTATGGCTCTCATTGATTATATCAGAATACAAAAGAAATCTAAACCCATTGCTGTCCAGCTGGATATCGCTGCGGCTTTTGATTCAGTGCACATAGACATCCTGCTGAATCTGCTGGCTGAGTATGATGTTCCAGTCACCATTATACAAATAATCAGTAATCTATTAAGCAACAGAGAAATCTTTGTCTCACTGGATGGCAAGCTCACACCAGGCTTCAAACCTTTTAAATCTCTCCCTCAAGGTTCCCCCCTCAGTGCTCTATGCTTCACAGCATACATAAATCCTCTACTGATGGATATTGAAAAAAATCTACCAGGCATATTTGTTCCATCCATCAATAAACACCTCAATTCATTTGCCTACATAGATGACATCATGATTGTTCTACCTACCATAAAATACCTTCCCCAACTACAATCCATTTTAAATCGATATTCTGCAAAATATCATTTACAAATAAATCACAACAAATCAGCTATCTGGCAGATAAAGTCAGGAAAACAAATACCATCTACCTATACTGCCAAACCACAAAGATTCTTGGGGTTTCCCATCTTCAAATCATCAATGGCAATGGCCAGAGAAATACAGGACGGTATCCTCCAAACAACAGAGCACATCACCACATCTCTCTCTAGAGTCTATCTCTCACTATATGGAAAGGTAGGCCTCCTGAATATGACAATATTACCAAAAATTACATATTACCTGCCCTTCATCAAACTAACCAAACAGTTTCAGAACAAAATTAATCGCCTATGCACCAAACTCTTCTGGAGAGGGAAGACTGTGGCCATCAGCCTCCGACAAATCCAGCTGCCTCGGAGGTTCAATGGCTTGTCTTTCCACTCTATTCAAGCAGCCATCCTCCAAAAAACACACAATACGCTACATAATTTGATACATTCCTTTGGCTATAACAACATCACCGAAAAGATTTCCCCAACAGATCGACCCCCACCAGGGAAAATGCCATGGATATCGTCCCTTATCAATCTTCTAAGTCAATACAAACCAATCATGGACACCAATCTCAATGTTAAAATCACCTTGTGGGATGCGTACCACCTAATCAACCCACATCCACAACCTCCCGAAAGTAGCCTCAACCTCACAAACCAAAAATTAATTACCCACTTTAAAAGATGGTGTCTGGAGCCCAAGTATCTGGACTTCATCATCAAAATTAACCTTAGCGCGCTTCCCACAAATTGGTTCCTATTTTACCGAAGAGGTAACTCCAACATTGATCCAACCTGCAGTTTATGTTCTCATGAAGAGGAAACCATTGAGCACTTCATATATCGCTGTCCAAACCTTAAAACAGTCAGAGATATAGTCTTCACCAACTCCAATATCAGACCGGACCTAATTCTCTTGCCCATAAAAGCGATCCACACCGGAACATTTGCTATCATTAGACTATCCATTTTCATTCTCTATGCAATCTGGGTAGTACGTTGCAAGTTGATAATGGAATTGCTCCGCCTAGACCCAGATCTGTTGTTCTGCAAAACAATAAAGAAAATCAGGAAAAGAGATGAGCTCATCTCTCCCAAAAAATCCTTTGAGGACACCTGGAACCTATTCACCCTCCCTACTAATAACAACAAACATGCTGGCCTACTAAACCACTCATAAGAACTCTCAGAACTTAGCATAACCTCATTTAACTTTGTAAATATCCTTTCTAATTTGTACACAAAGTAATTAATAAATATATTTTTGAAACAAAGTTCTTATTCCTTTCTTTTACCCCTTACCACCCACATTCTGTTGAGGTCCTGCTTCTCTTTAAACAAAACAAAAAACTTTTAGCACCTTTTTTTCTGAAGATCAGGAAATTTCATTGACCACATGTAATTTGTTTTCAACTTTTATTTTTTTGTTTTTCTTTTTACATTCTTTAGATAATAATCTATAGTTTTAAATTTTTTTTCCATTTAAGATCTCTTTTCTCTATTATAATAATGAGCTGCATTAGCTTTTATCTTTGAAATCAAATTTATATTTGTTAAATTTCATTCATTCATCCATCCACATAGCAAATATATATATATACTCATATTTCAATAAAATACAAGAGCATAAACATCCCTCCCCCTTTCATACTTTGTCTTAATATACTCGAATAAATAATATAAAAACTATATACATATGCATGTGTACAAATTTTTCTTTTAAATAGGGTTTGAAGCCACCCTATCACAATATATATATATATATGATTCCATCTGCATTAATAATCTGACCAAGGTATTTGTAATTGGAGTATATTTCAATAAAATACAAGAACATAAACATCCCTCCCCCTTTCATACTTTGTCTTAATATACTCGAATAAATAATATAAAAACTATATACATATGCATGTATACAAATTTTTCTTTTAAATAGGGTTTGAAGCCACCCTATCACAATATATATATATATATATGATTCCATCTGTATTAATAATCTGACCAAGGTATTTGTAATTGTTTAACTTCTGCTAACTCATCATAATCGATCTTTATTTTCATATTTTGAGAAAATCCATATATATATTGTGACAGGATGGCTTCAAACCCTGTTTCACAAAAGGAAAATTTGTACAGATGGATATGTATATGGTTCTTATATTATTTATTCGAGTATATTTGATTTTTAAATTGGTAGAGAAAGGGTTAAAATAAAGACGAAGTATGAAAGGTGGAGAAGTGTTTATGCTCTCGTATTTTATTGAAACATGAGTATATATATATGCTGTGTGGATGGATGAATGGATGAAGAAATAAAATTCAACAAATATAAATTTGCTTTCAAAGCTAGAAGCTAATGCAGCTCCTTTTGTAATAATAGAGAAAAGAGATCTTAAATGAAAAAAAATATTAAAACGGTATAGATTATTATCTAAAGAATGTAAAAGGAAAAACAAAAAAATAAAAGTCGATAACAAATTACTGGTGTCCAACGAAATTTCCCAACCTTCAAAAAAAAAAATGCTAAAAGCTTTTTGCTTTGTTTAAAGAGAAACAAGGCCTCAACAGAATGTGAGTTGTAAGGGATAAAAGAAAGAAATAAGAACTTTCTTAAAAAAAATGAGTCTACAAAAAGAAAAATATAGAGAATAATATACTTTTTGGAAAGGACACTTCATCTGATACTGCTTTGAAGAAAATAATTCTCCATGCATTATTAAATTGTGAAGTTTTGGAAGTGTATTGAAAGCAGCCAATGTATTCGCCAGCTATGAACATACAAGGGTAAAGGTTTAAGCATGCTGAAGGTCCGGTGTGATGCAATAGTAAATTGCAGCTGGAGTAGCTTGAATCTATAATAAATAATTTTAATAAATAGTTTTGCCAATACTGGAAGGAAACTGCTCCTGAAATATTTCAACCATAACCTACTCTGAAGAAAATCAATACCAAGTCGAGAAATTAATTGGATTAAACACATAGGAAGCCACCTATTTCTATACACCAGCCAAATGAATTATTACCATTGCTTTTATATTTTTGTCATTATCCCAGGGAAAAACACAGGTCGTATAAACTTTTATTGCATATATTTTTTCACTCCCATATTACTGTATTCTCCATATGGTGGTAAATAAAGACTTTTAGAAAGTAATCAACTATTCCTAATTTTAAAATAATATTCTACATTTAAATGGATTTGGACATGATTGCTTTTCTCTTATAATTTTCTTTATTCATTTGTTAATATATGCAGTGTGTGTATGCTTGTGTTATATATATATTGTAACAGGAACTGGGTTCAAACCCTGTTACAAGGGAGAGAGTAAATCAGGCTATGTATGTGTGTGTTTTGTTTCATGAGTTTTGTATTTGGAAAGGACACATATATTGTTACGTAAATAATAATAATAATAGCGGTGATGGGTTACTGATATTAATGTATATATTTGACTTTCTTTCTCTCACTTATTTTATTCTTATTTTGTGGCATATGTGTATATTGATAAATATTGTGTTGAAGGGGGTAAGAAAAATGAAAAAAAATCAAGAGATTTTCAAATATTTTAAAATATAAAGTAAAAAAGAAAGGAATTTTGTTTACCTTCCACAAATCAATTAGTTGAACGGACTGTATTGTTATTGAAACGGATATAGTTAATAGTTGGATGTTTCATTTAAATTAATAAGATTAATATATTCTCAAGCTTCAAAACTTTGTGGAAATGATTTTTGTGTTAGCTAAAAGAAAAGAACAGGTGGAATGTCCATTAAGAAATTAAATTCTTGAGGATCCTATTGTCTAATTATCGAAGTAAACAACAAAGCGTAACTAGAGGAAATTTCCAAAAATAGCAAAAGTTAAGACCAAGTTGCTAAGTGGTTTTTCTTTTGTTCACATATTGAGTAAAAAAAATTTGTCTAAGATAAAACATTGTTGAGAGGACATTTTGTTTTTGGCAGTTGGCTATTGATTATTGCAGAGAGAGGGCAGAAGGCAATATGTGGCAAAAAGAAGAGATTTATAAAAATAATTTTGACCAGAAATATATAAAGGAAACTCCATGAAATGCATGTTTCATGGAGTAAAGTTCTCATCGTGCTGGGGGTCTATGTTAGATGCCAGCTCCTTCTGTATCTTTGAGGCCATGCAAGATATTAAGAGATAGATTGCCCTAAATATTATATAAAAAGAGAGAAAACACGACAAATGAATCCTGCACCTGACATCCGCCATTCTACAGATCTATCATGGAATGATGAACTTCTTAATTAGAACACTGAATCAGAAGACAAAATGGACTCGCGATTTTATCCACGTTCACCCAAAAATTAGAATAGAAGTAAAGGAATTAGTAACTACAAAGGGTGCACTCAGAAACATTTAATTTAATTACGAAGACTCATCAAAACAGCAGTAAATATATTTGACATTATTTCCAATCTTTAAATAGACAAAAATCAAATAGTGTAATAACTTTATACGTATTTTGCTTAATAGGTTTTATTCTTTAACTATAACATCCTGTGAACAGAATATTATGTCATATACATGTGTGTGCCACTTTGTAATTTCTTCAAATAAACATAAATAGATTTTAAATTTAACAAAACAAACTTTATATATTTTTTTGTTTGATTATTTGTCTCTTTTACATTTTACAATATATATTTTTGTTTGTTTGGAATACGTGTCGTATGTTTTAAAATAGATTCCATTACGACTTTGTAAAAGTGCGTGTTGATATATGTTTGGTAATTCTAGGAAACAAATGTATTAGATAAAGGTAAAATTGAAGGAAAAAGAGATTTCAATTCACCTGCCATTTCTTCTCTGGTGTGTTACGCCACCAGCCCTGAACATAAGCCAGTATAAACCGAGCAAAAGCTTAAAATTTATTGAGTTAATTTATTGTTAGTGAATTCTGCGATTCTTGTTAAATAGCATGATTGGTGCTTGGGCGAGAGCACATAAATGCAAACATTTGCGCAATGAGAGAGTTAGTTAAGTTTGGGAGGGACTGAATTGGGTTAATTTACATACATCCATGTTTGTATTTAGCATTCAAATTCCTTTTCCTCACCCTTGAATGACCGAATATTAGAAAAACTTCACAAAAAGGGAAGGATGATTCAGAATATGGGAAAATTTCATATGGGAGGGGATGGTCGGAGCTATAAATACTATGAATGTGCAGGCATGTAAATTCACCTTCTGGAAAGAAATGTACGATCAGAAGTCAAATATCAATAACTAGCTGATAATATATATAATATAAAAGTGATATATATATAATAGATATAAAGTGTGGTAAATATAGGAAAGTCCTGGCCATTAGGAATTATCCAACACCTCAGTCTAGGAAACAAATACGTTCCTTTTTAGGCTCTATAATTTTTATCATCATTTCCAGGAGCAATTTGCGGAGAAATCAGAACCACTGTTGAAATTATTAAGGAACCATGTCCCTTGGAATTGGTATGGGGAACAGGCCCAGGCATTTGAAGACATTAAAGATTTTATTTTAAAACAAGTGATGCTCTCATTCCCTGATTTCAACAAGCCCTTTTTGGTGCAAACCAATTGTAGTGGGTATGGGATCGGGGCTACATTATCACCCAAGTCAAGGATGATGGCGAAATGGGAGTATTATATTTTATAAGCCGATTACTCAAAGGCCCGGAAATGAACTATACCACTACTGAGAAAAAGGCACTAGCTATTATATGGGCATTTCAAATGTTCAGACTGCTCTTGCTGGGTTCGAAAGTGATTGTAATCACCGATCATAAGTCTTGAGTTCATCAATCACAGCTACTTGACTAACAGCCAACTAGTACAGTGGAGTTTGTTTCTCCAGGAGTATTATTACACAGTGTGTTACTGTAAGGGATCAGAGAATATTGTGGCTGATATTTTGAGCTGCTATCCTGCTGGATGCCAGCCTCAACATTTAAAATGTGACGATGTATACATAGCAGGTATCAACCTGGCCATAAATGAAGGCATAGAGAAATACCTGGAACAGCTGGCCCACCATCAAAGAAGGGATGAGAAGCTGGCACCATTTATATCTCTATTAGAAACAGGGGAGCCAGTCAATATAAATTGGGTAGGAAAGAAGACGGAGAATTATCAAATATGTGACAAGTCCTTCAATATAAGATTCGAAGTGATCCTAAAGAATGGAGACCATTCCTCCCAGGCCGCTTGAGGGATGCAGTTGTTAATCACCTGCACAAACTATATGGCCATTATGGGACACCAAAAACAGAGCACCTGATTAGGAAATAGTTCTATTGGCCAGGCATGCATAGTAACATCTCTGGTACCCTGAACAAATGTGAGGTGTGCCAGAAGGCCAAGCCAGTGAACTGAAATTATGCCACACCCATGACCCCCTTAATACCAGACGGACCTCAGGCCATAGACTATTATGGACGACTTCCTCCATTTAACCGAAAATGATATATGGTGGTCGTATATGACCTGTTTTCTAAATTTGTGGCTGCATACCCTATAGCCCAGGCAAATGTAAAGGAGATGATTAAAAACCTCGAAAGTAAACATTTTCCATTGGCGGGGAAGGGCAAAAATCATCCTGTCATTGTATTCCATTTACTTCGGGTGAATGGGAGAGGTGGACACGTAGACAGGATATAAAGCACGTATTAACTTTCATTCGTAATCCCCAGTCCAACCATGTGAGAGGATAATGCAGGAGCTGGGACAGTTATTTAGGACTATACACCTGATAATCACTGGGGTTGGGTTAAGTGTCTTCCGCAAGTATTGAACTACATCAATTGGTCCATAAATGAATCCACAGGGTTCGCACCAGTGCAATTGCATTTAGGGAAGCACATTCCATGGTTGATTAGGGTGGTGTTGCCAGGAACGCAAGACCAACCCATAAATCCTGAGGGTGATTGCATGTTAGCCCACCAACAGATGATCCGAGCAAGCAAGCATCGGAACAGGAGAATCCTGAAGCCTAGTTATTATTTCAAAGTAGGTGATAGGGTTCTAGTAAAACTCCTCAAGTGAGTGATCCTGGAAAGTTCATATGTAAAAAGTTTTGCAACCTATATGAAGGCCCTTTCACCATTGTGTGGAGTCAAGGCCGGAATGCATTTTGGCTGGATACTGGACAAGGAATCAAGGATACGTATAACGCCAGGTTGCTAAATCCAGCATAAGGATTATTAGTTAGAATTAGCCTTCAAAACGTGAGGAATCTCATTGTGAAGTCTTTCAAATGGGGGGGGGGCATTGTAACAGGAACTGGGTTCAAACCCTGTTACAAGGGAGAGAGTAAATCAGGCTATGTATGTAGTTATGTGTGCATTTTGTTTCATGAGTTGTGTATTTGGAAAGGACCACGTAGCTACACATACATATAGTTACGTAAATAATAATAATAGCTGTGATGGGTTATTAATATTAATGTATATATTTGACTTTCTTTCTCTCACTTATTTTATTCTTATTTTGTGGCATATATATACCTTGATAAATATTGTGTTGAAGGGGGTAAGAAAAAATGAATAAAATCAAGAGATTTTCAAATATTTTAAAAAGAAAAAAAGAAAGGAATTTTGTTTACCTTCCATGAATCAATTAGTCGAACGGACTGTATTGTTATTGAAACGGATATAGTTAATAGTTGGATGTTTCATTTAAATTAATAAGATTAATATATTATCAAGCTTCAAAACTTTGTGGAAATGATTTTTGTGTTAGCTAAAAGAAAAGAACAGGTGGAATGTCCATTAAGAAATTAAATTCTTGAGGATCCTATTGTCTAATTATCGAAGTAAACAGCAAAGCGTAACTAGAGGAAATTTCCAAAAATAGCAAAAGTTAAGACCAAGTTGCTAAGTGGTTTTTCTTTTGTTCGCGTATTGAGTAAAAAGATTTTTGGTTAAAGATAAAACATTGTTGAGAGGGAGGACATTTTGTTTTTGGCAGTTGGCTATTGATTATTGCAGAGAAAGCAGAAGGCAATATATGGCAAAAAGAAGAGATTTATAAAAATAATTTTGACCAGAAATATATAAAGAAACTCCATGAAATGCATGTTTCATGGAGTAAAGTTCACATCATGCTGGGGTCTATATTAGACTCCAGCTCCTTCTGTACCTTTGAGGCCAAGCAAGATATTAAGAGATAGATTGCCCTAAATTTTATATAAAAAAAGAGAGAGAAAACACGACAAATGAATCCTGCACCTGACGTCCGCCATTCCACAGATCTATCATAGAACGATGAACTTCTTAATTAGAACACTGAATCAGAAGACAAAATGGACTCACGATTTTATCCACGTTCACCCAAAAAATTAGAATAGAAGTAAAGGAATTAATAACTACAATTAGTGCACTCAGAAACATTTAATTTAATTACGAAAACTCATCAAAACAGCAGTAAATATATTTGACATTATTTCCAATCTTTAAATACACAAAAATCAAATAGTGTAATAACTTTATATGTATTTTGCTTAATAGATTTTATTCTTTAACTATAACATCCTGTGAACAGAATATTATGTCATATACATGTGTGTGCCACTTTATAATTTCTTCAAATAAACATAAATAGATTTTAATTTTAACAAAACAAACTTTATATATTTTTTTTGTTTGTTTATTTGTCTCTTTTACATTTTATTATATATTTTTTTGTTTGTTTGGAATACGTGTCGTATGTTTTGAAATAGATTCCATTACAACTTTGTAAGAGTGCGTGTTGATATATGTTTGGTATTTTTAAGAAACAAATGTGTTAGATAAAGGTAAAAGAAAGGGAAAGAGATTTTAATTCACCTGCAGTTTCTTCTCCGGCGTGTTATGCCACCACCCCTGAACATAAGCTAGTATAAACCGGGCAAAAGCTTAAAATTTATTGAGTTAATTTATTGTTAGCGAATTCCGCAATTCTTGTTAAATAGCAAGATTGGCGCTTGGGCCAGAGCCCATAAACGCGGACATTTGCACAATGAGAGAGTTAGTTAAGTTTGGGAGGGACTGAATTGGGTTAATTTACATACATCCATGTTTGTATTTAGCAGCCAAATTCCTTTTCCTCACCCTTGAATGACCGAATATTAGGAAAACTTCACAAAAAAAGGAAGGAAGACTCAGAACATGGGAAAATTTCATGTGGGAGGGGATGGTTGGAGCTATAAATACTACGAATGTGTAGGCATGTCAATTCACCCTCTGGAAAGAAATGTACGAACAGGAGAAGTCAAACCTCAATAACTAGCTGATAATATATATAATATAAACATGATATATATAATAGATATAAAGTGTGGTAAATGAGGAAAGTGTGTTGTACTTACGATATATATATATAATATTTGAGCACAAATAATATTTATGATTTATCAATTATGTTTAATATTAAAATTAATAGAAAGCTTATCCATGTCTGTGTTGCTTCTTTATTCATTTGTTAATATACTCAGTGTGTGTGTATGCTTGTGTTTTATATATATATAAAAGAAATATTTGAGCACAAACAATATTTATGATTTATCAATTGTTTAATATTAAAATTAATAGAAAGCTTATCCATATCTGTGTTTTGGTTTTTTATTTTGAGTTGTCTGCAGAGTGTAGAAAAAAAAAAGGGGGGGGATGTTTTATGTATTTCATTTTAATTTGTCCATTTCAGCTATTTTTGGATAGAAATTCTTCATAGGGGAGGGGTAGGTTTTACGTTTGACTTATTTTTAATGTTATGCCATAATTTCAAAGCAGACAATAATTAATTTGAGAAATAGATTCTCTCAGGTAATGTTCTTTTTAGTTTATATAACCATTGCTTTGGAATCTGATCACAATGCATATCTGCAAATGGTGAAAGTAAATAATTTTATGAAATTCTGTTTTTGTATTTCCCGCCTTCCACCATTGTTCATTTTTTTTAATTCGAATTTTATAGCATTTTCTTTGGTTTTTTTTTTTTTTGTAATTTGTATTTTCGATGGATTGGTTGGATTTATTTTGCCTCAGGAATTTTATTTGTCAATTTAGGTGAAGAATTTTTCATTCTAGGGGGGGGGGGTTTCAATGTTTGGCATATTTTCACCAATTTATTTTTTAATTCAAACTTTATAGCATCTTCTTGGTTTTTTTTCTTAATTTGTATTTTCGAGGGATTTGTTGGATTTATTTTGCCTCAGGAATTTTATTTGTCGATTGAAGTGAAGAATTCTTCATTCTTGAAAGGGGGGTTCTGTTTTTGGTATATTTTCACCAATTTTTGTTTTTTTAATTCAAATTTTATAGTATTTTTTTTTTTTTTTTGTAATTTGTATTTTCGATGGATTTGTTGGATTTATTTTGCCTCAGGCATTTTTATTTGTCAATTTAAGCAAAGAATTCTTCATTCTAGAGGGGAGGTTCTGTGTTTGGCTTATTTTCACTGATTTCTGTTTTTGTATTTTATTTATTTTTGAGCCATTTCAATTTATCGCTGTGGAAGGAGGTTTATTTTATATATATTTACTGATTTTGTGTGTTTGTTAACTTTTTAAAAATTTACATATTTCACTTGATTTTTTACTTACTTTTGATGTCTTGCCTTAGGCATTTTAATTTCATAGACTTCAGTGATTTTATTTGGATGTCTAGCATCAGGCATTTTAATTTTAATTTTCTGTCAATTTCAGCTATTTTTGGGTATAAATTTATCACTTGCAGGCTTCTTGGTGTAGTTGCAGCATCACCTAGTGGCCACAGTATGCATAACCGAAAACTACCCTATTTATTTTTTAAATTCCATAATTTTAAAATATCATTGGTCATCAGTTTTCTTTCATAAAATATATTTTTTTACACATACTAATAGGGCAAAAACATTTAAAACTTCACCTTCTTTATCAATGACATAAGAAGGCATTTCAAACTCTTTTTCAGATTTTTTTTTTTTAAAAAATTAAAATTCATGTATTCTACTGAAAATGTTCTTTTTCATTTTTAAATAAAGTAAACACATAAATAACTTCTGTTTAACTAGGTCAACAAGCATTTGAAAGTCTATATCAGGATAATACTTATAACTATATTTCAAGCAAATTTCAATCCTTTGAAGCCAGTCTTGTTTTTTGAATTTACTTTCAGAAAGTTTTTTTTTTTAGTTACTTTCAATTTTGATTTAATAAAAGCAAAATACAGTAAAAATATATAACAAAAACAATTTAAAACAATGTTCATGAAATTTTGATAATTAAGATAAAGCCAGTTACTTTTCAGTCTTTAACTTCCAGTCTAAGCACGTTAAACAAAGTTTCTTTAAATATTGTGTTAACTCTTTCGACGTGCCAAATTAGGTTTAGCATAAAAACAGAATACCTTATTATTTTATTTTCTAGCAATGCATATCTTTAAACTTAAAAAATAATAAAAGTTATAAAAAATTAAACTTGAAATAAAAATTAAAAATTACTTTTCTGGTTGAGAAGAGAGCAGGCACACTTCTTGGCAAGTAATTAATAGAAATTAATAACAGCACAAAGGCATAATGACAAAAACCTATTTATATTGATTATTTTGAAAGACAGTTGATTAAAAACACCTATAAAAATCAATCTGCCAGCTGTTTCAAAAAATGTTTATTATCACAATGAACAAATTAGCAAAAAATTATATCATTTTGTTCTATTTCTTCTGATCACATGATAACTTCTAATTAATCTCTTTTTAAAGAAACTAAAGATATTTAATTAATTAAGAAATAAGACAATATAATAAATCATATTTATTATTTTAATTTTTTACTTTGAATTTATAAAAGATCGTTAAATTCATTTATTTTTAATACCTTTATAAATAATTTACTTATAAATATTTTTATTTTTAGGCAAATTAATAAACTAGAATTAGCTTGACTTAATAAATAACTTCTTAATGGATTAATATGCATGCACACACAGTCATATACTCACATTCAGGAAGTTACTTAAATCATTTTAAAATTGAATCTGTTTTAATTATTAACAGGCATTATTACTGATGTGACATTATTTAAAAATAAACTAAATCAATTTAACTCAAATATTTTAAGATGTAACAAATCAAACTAACACAACCAAATTATTAACAATTTAAAAACAATTTAATAATAATATTTTGATAGAAATAAATCCATAATACTATCTTATAATATTTTTAAGCATAAAATTAACTTTATTCAGACTTTTAATAACCAACTCTCTCTATTTTTCATTCCATACTAAATAAAACATAACTAAGCATTAATTCTTATCTTAAAACACACTTATATTAAATATTAAAAATACATTTTAATAACTTTTAAGTGATTACAAATTATACTTTGTACTAATAATTACTTTACTGCTATAAATTATATCAATGGAGATGACTTTATACAGCACAATTTATACATTTTATTAAAAAAATAAATTTAATCATCTACTCTCCTTTTATTTATTTGTTTTTTTTTAAATAGCATGGACACATAACTTAAAAATAGAGCTGGAACATTTTTCAAAAGCACAAGGTCACAATTGTGACCTGAAAACTGACTAAAGAGTGCAGGAACAATAAAAATCTTACAATGAAGGCCACATTTTGGGCACCAAAATCATATCCCAAATGTGATTTGAAGACTGACCAAAAGATGTGGGGAAAAAGAAACCTTACACTCAAGGCCAACACATTGACTTCCAAAATCATACTCCAAATGTGACTTGGACTCACCAAAAGGTGTAGGTGCAAAAGAAACCTTACAATCAAGACCACCATGTTGGTTGCCAAAACCTTACCCCAAATGTGGCCTGAAGACTGAAAGGATGCCAGGTGAAAGAAACTTTACAATCAAGCCCACAACATTGGTTGCCAAAAATATACCTCAAATGTGACCTTAGGCACCATAGTAGCTGTGGATTTTCCACAGAGCATGAGTTCTTTTATAGAAAACTTAATTTCCAATTACAACTACTAAAATATCAGATTCTTATATCAACATAAAACTTATGTCCGATTTTTTATTTTCTTTAAAATTTAAAAAATTAGGTTCTTAAAATTTTAAATAATTTTATCTTAGGTTCTAAATGTCTATACCTCAGGGTTCCAAAATAAAATACACTTGGCATAAGAAAAATGATAATGATAGTATATTTTAAAATTATTAAAAGGTAATAATGATTCAAGCTACACATAAAACATTTATCTTCATTCCTTTCATTGCTGTTATTAATTCTTCATACTGATTATCTATTTTACATTCTAAACTTTTAGACTGATCATCTAATTTCTCATTAAATTCTAATCTCAGGTCTTTGATTTCTGTTTTTAATTCTTTACTTTTCTCTTTAGATTCTTTATCTTGATTATTCAAGTCTACTCTCATTTCTTTCATTTCTGCTTTTAATTCTTCATATTCTATTCTCACTTTTTTTTAAAAGTTATGACACTTTTTTATTTATAAAAATAACATATATTTTTTACCATTTTAAAACAAACTTCAAAGTTATTAAGCTTTTTTTTTGGTTACACAAATAAATCAAAAAGTAAGGGGAAGTATGGGGGTGTTTATTATAGCTATAAAGATATTACATATGGGATAGAGAAAGGTGACTTATTCCATATATGGTAAATTCAAAAAATCAGATATTAATATTTAATTGAGGTTTAAATTGTATATATCTGTGCTAGAGATAATCTCTAGTTTCGAGGATGTTTAGTAATATTCATTAGTGTATTTAGCAGAAATGGATGGTGTCAGGGTTGGGAGTGGAGGGAGTTTGACAATGGTAAATGAAAATGTAACAAATAAATCACACAAACAATCTTTAAACCTAGTAGGCTTTTTTTTGGAATGCCACTTTTTTTTTTGATATACAAATAAATAATATAAACAAAGTTTTATTGGATTGCCTTTTTTTAAAAAAAAAAAACAATTATCAACAAGTTCAGAGTTATTAAGTTTTTTTTTTTTTTTTGGTGACATCAATAAATAACACAAACAAAGTTTTTTTGGATTACCGATTTTTTTAAAAACAGTTATTAACAAGTTCAAAGTCATTAAGCTTTTTTTTTTTTTTTTGGTTACACAAATAATTAACACAAACAAATTTTAAACTTTGTGGGCTTTTTTTTTTTGATTAACATTTTTTGTATAGACTTAACATTAACAAAAATAAAACTTATTAAGCTCCCCCCCCCTATTACAAGAATAAAATCTCAAATAGAATATATTAAAACAAAACAATTTCCTATAATAAGACTTTCAATTTTTATCACTTATTCAATCTAGTACATGAATTGTTAGTTAATGTATACCCAGCTTCAATCAGATCATAACTCACGCTTTTTGTAATCTATGCAAAAGATAAAATCAAAAGATCAATTACTATCTTCAAAATTCATAATTGAGGAGACTTGGAAGTTATTCCAGTTTCCTGAAAACTTAACATAATAAAAACCATCACAACAATCAATCTCTTTTAAAAACCAATTGTATAACCTTTTTTTCATTAATATTGTCCTTTTATAAAATGTAACCTTTGTTTAGCCTAATAAAAATTTGTTTAAAGTAAGATAAATAAATTGATAAGCGATTAAAAATTACATAACATTTTTTTTTGTTTTAACATCAACAAAAATAAAAGTTTTTACAAATTTTTTTTTTTTTTTTGCTATAAAGATAAGCAACTTTAGAAAGGTTTAAAAATAACATGAACTAACTTTAAAACTCATTTTTAATAAAATAACATCAAATATTAAAATTATGATAAATAAATTTTCAAACTTTCAATTTCAGTCAAAACTTGAAACAATTGTAAAAATAACTTTCTTCTATTTACAAAAACAATGTAAAAGATTTTTAAATAAACTTTTTTTCAAATAATATGAACAAATTAAATAATTCAAAATGCCTACTGTGTGTGGACATGCTGTTATAAAGACATCTCTGTAAGTATGGCCAGGAAAACATCATCTTTGTGGAGACGACGCCAAATAAATTCGGCCATGTAATTTGACAGATATTTCTTGTGAGTTCCCTGTTGTTTCCTGTTGTGAGACTTTAGCAGGCCCCAAAGATGCTCAAGATTTTGGGTGTGAGTTCCTGTGGAAGGGTCCACAAAGTTGTGAGTGTGGTTGACTGTCAGATGGTGGAACCCAACCACCTCAAGATCAACAGTCATGTAACCCTTCCAACAGTCTGAGAAGATAGTCAATCCAGATTTGATGTTATCTTTCACAGCCTGCAAAAGAGTGGATGCAAATCTGCAAGGAATGCATGACAGTAAACATTTGCATGTCTCTCAGCACACCCCACCAAAAATTTATTGTGGTGGTAGTACTCTTCCCTGGTGGTTCTTTCTCCAGCTAAAGAGTTTTATCAACCTCAACTATCAAACCGGGCCCGCTGATTTGACAGCATGGTCGAGATGACAAATTCTCAGAGCACAGCTCGCGTAGACCATTGGTCCAATGCAAAACAGAATTTTTGCCTAGGCCCAATTCTTTCTGGACAGCTTTGACAGTTAGGGGTTCACAGATCCAGAAATATATTAGATGTATAGCTTTAACCAATGGTATTCTGGAGCTGTCAAACCAAGTGAGACTTCTAATGAAAACTGTTCGAGTGCATGAACGTGGCAAACATCTAAATTGACATGTACTTTTTACGATCCTAAATTTCATTGACACTCCACATTCACATTTCTTTGAATTTGGAAGTACATTTTTGCTTTGCAAAAAGGCCACTGCATCACATTCTGTTGTTGGTAAATTGCACAATCGAACGACGTCTGGAGTTTCCTGCGCCATTATTATTTTCTTGTGGAGGTTCTCGAGTAAATGCTACTTTACATGTTAATTACTTATGACTATATTCAAACATTCCCTTGGACAATGTTTTGCACATTAAAATTTCACTATAGAAGTGTCTAAACAGTCCATTAATTATCAAATACTTCAATCACATGATTTCAAAAAATATAAAATAAAAATTAAAGGAAAAATAAGAACATTTCATTACTTGAATTAAACACACCCTCACACTACACCCTAAAAAAGTGTGAAGTGTGCGACTCGGAATAAATAATTTACTGCGATGCGACACAAGCAATCTGTAATGTATAGTACAGCAGAATTGTTGAATTACACGTAAACACGGCTGCGAAATGTCGGCCACGTAAATGACATTTTTTTGTGTTTTAGCAGTTGCAAGTATATACACAAGTTTTATTTATTCATTACTAATAAATTGTTAATTTTGTTTTTTATTAATCAACTTAGTTTATGTTTGTAATTCAATCCAAATAATGCTTTTTACACACTTATGCTAGTTAATATCGACAGCCCTGAGAAATCATGCAATTCATAGGAGGACATGCAAAGATGGTGGTAATAATTGATGATGATCATTCTTTTGAAAGTTTTCCTAAAGTAAACTTTCTTTTTGGAAGGGCTGGCACCTTTGAGATTCTTATTTATTTACACTGAAAAACAAATAAAATACTTTTAGGAGTACATATACTTTTAAATTATAAAACATCATCACCACATTGGTTAGTATTATTATATAAATGAACTGATTCATTTTTTAATTTAAATTTTATTAACCATTCAACTATCATATTTATTTGAACAAAATTTATGGTACACATATTAAGATATCATTATATATCATTTGTACCTGATTCAAACCTATCTAACTTTGAGAAATTTACTGTTACATATTTGGCACCTAATGTGTGACATTCCTTTATTCTGTGAAATTTTACTCTCGTACAGATACATATTTATGCAACCAACATTTGTTGCTTGAACATCTTCTTTCTTATGTTCAACTTTACATATGTAATAGTCACATAATATAATGGATATTAATGCATGAATAAATTTAGCATATTGTGATGTACAAAAAGTATAATGCAATAAATTTTTCGATTGAGAACTAAGATTAACATCTAAAAATTCAAAAATTGTATTTAGTAATATTTGACGAAAGCATCAAATTGTGACTAATTTAGTCAAAGTAATATTTAATAAACAGTAATATATTGTAACAGAATGGGTCTTGGCCTTGCATAACAGTAGACTTCATAGGCAATCAGAGTGGATGAGAAAGCCTATCTAGGGTTCCTAAACTTCTAGACTCATATTGATCCCAATCTCACTCTTAGAAGATGTATACTTATCTCTTTTCTCCATCCTTAAATTCCATTTATTTCAGAATTTGAGCTTAGGAAGAATACTTCAGAGAATATTTATATTATTATCTTTATTGTGCAAGCATGTAATAAATTGATAAAGGAATGAAGAAAAACACAAATGACAGTCTTTAATTTAAAATCATATGTTCCAAATTTATTCACATTTATTATAATTTATTCAATGAGAGATTATAACAAAAGCAATTAATTTGTTTAGATATCTATGACTATTCTTTGATCATTTATTAATCCAATCCCTTTTCCCCCTCAAAGAATAATCATTCAATATCAATACGACAAAAAAATTTAAAACTTATTATTATTTATATATATAGTTGCTTGCTAATTTAGACTTTAGTAAAATCATAATTCATTATCTTTAACATATTTATTGATTAATTCATATTAACAATGTGGTGGTTGTCTGGAAACCCCCCCCCCATTATAATTTGTTTCTATAATGACAAAAAAGACCATTTACCCTAGAAGTTTTTAATCATATATACTGAAAAAACAAGTAAAGGACAAAATGATTAGCATCAGCAAACACAGTATAACTATACAAGTGTTAGTATTTAATGTTGGAAAATATAGTCTTACCTCTAAGCCTGATGATCAAATTCATCCACAAGCAACTTCACACCTGACCCTATATTGTACTTCAATAAAATAATTAAGCTAATATGTAATATCTTCCCCCTTTCTAGTATGTCAAGAATTCACTCCCCATCAACCTATGGTAAAAGAAAGAAATAAAATAAAAAATATATAAACACATACAATTAATTATATGAAGTCAACCTAAAATATATCAAGAGTCCATAATAAAAAATGTCCTAAAAGGATTATGTGTGTCCTTATTGCTACAGTTCATGATCCAATTGATTGCGCTAGAATGTTCTAGAATGTACAGGATGGTGATCTGAATTTATCTCTTTTGTATAGCATGCCTTGAGTTGTTAAATTTATATTTTCACATCCACTAAAGTTGGTAGTGCCTTGAGCATAGATGAATAGATGCTGTTTTGAATCTAATTCGGTTTTGGCAGTTACAGTTTCATGGGTGATGCATCTCTTCCCATGAGGTAACTTTATGTTTAGCAGTACATAGTTGTATGGGTCTCTATATACATAGCTGATCAGAGTCCTTGAGTTTGTTGAATAGCTAGATATTGGCTATTGGGAATCTTAAGTTAAAGTTGGTATAACTCTCCAACTAAAGATTAAAAATGTTCTTGAAGTTTCGAATAAATTTAAAGCTATTTCTGGAATTTATAATTTAAATGCCCTTAATTCTCAAATTTAAATCTGTCTGCTTTTATTTTAGTTCTTATTCATCTTCAATGAGATATTCTCCTTTAAGCTTTTACTTTGATCGCTGCAGATCTTTCTCTTTGAATGACAAGTTTGGTTGCAGCTTACAAAGTATATATGTTGATTAGTCAACAAGAGTCTTTTTTTTTCATATGTCATAGCATCGGCCGAGATGCGAACCCACAACCGTCTGCAACCAACTACTTGCTTGCAAGGTGTCTTTGATCTAATTTTTTAAAAGAAGGACATTTATATGTATATACTGCTGATTACCAAAACAAGGTTGTTCTTTTTAGTGTTAATTTGATTCTTTTAAATAGCAAGTTCAAATTCGTGCATTGAGTTGATTATTTAAGTCATATGTTATGATTTATATATGTGTGTGTGTGTTTGATTAATAATAATAAATTTATTTATTTTCTTCATTTGCATTTGTATGATTTGATTGCTTGCATGTAAATTTGATCATCTCTTTTCTTATATTGTTGTAATATGTGTATATTAAACAATAGTTCAAGAAAGATTTTATAAAAAAGGTAAGTATCAATATTTAAGTTTTACAATTTGGTAAGTATCAATATTTAAGTTTTACAATTTAAGTTTGGGTTATGTATTTTATCACACGTTTATTTTTTTCACTGTATAAACAAGTATTTTCTCATCTAAAATGCTTGTGAACATTTTTATGTTTCAGGAGTATGTTTTATTTGTGTAACATTCTTTTTATACATATAATTTATAATACATTATACATAGAGAATGTTGTTATTGTGGTTATTGGCACTGATGTAGATAAGGGTGTTTAATGGTTCTTGGTGAGATGTAAGATCACACATCTTACATATCCCCCAGAAAAAAGGGTTAAAGTTATAAACAATATCTTTAATTCCTCATCTCCCCCTCTATCTTTTAAGGAGTAACCCTAAGATATTTTGACTTAGGGTCCTACTTTTCACATTGTTGATTGTTGTACTTCAGTTAATTTAAACTTTCCTTAATTTTTTTTTATAATCTGACTTTGATGTTTATACCTGATGTTGGATTGGGAATGCCTACAATTATCTATCTTCATATTATAAAGAGGCAGCCATTCTTCTAGTGCCTGACATATGACTATCAATGTGAATAAATTTCCCTTTGGATAGCTTATACATTGGTTAAGTATATGTTTATGTTTACAAATACAGTCCTACTCCTTTTATATTATACTTAATGGACTTTTTGATGGTATTAGTTAAACAGGTGAGTATCCATTATTTTCTTATTGGATTAACTCACTGGGTTAGTCAGTTCTCAATTAAGATAGTACTAAAAAAAATTTTTTTTGGGATTAAAATGAAAAAAAGAAATTATTTCATTTTTCCAGGATAGGGTTTCAATATTTTGGTGTTGTAAGCTCTACTGATTCCATTTCCTTTACCTAACCAGTATGCATTTGGGCCAGAACATTTAATGATGGAAAATGGGTCCTCATATGCATTTCAGAATTTTATGGAAAATGAATTCCCTTGGTTTACTAATGTGAGGGGCTTTGATAAAAATTGTATCTCCAATTTTGAATTTGTAATTTGACTTTTTTAAAATTTTGCCTCGCTTTTCGCTCATTTTTATCATTTTGTGAAATGCCTCTATTTGACCTTTTTCTTGATTTATAAGTAATTTAATGAGGATAGACATTAGTTTTTGAAATAAAATTGGGGTGTGTTGATCCAGTTGCAACCTGATGGATGTGAATCCAGTGGATTAATTTACACTCCAATTTATGTAGTTGATTACACATTGTGTGTTTCATCCAACTCTTATGCTTATCCTCCAAGTAGTTCCTGAACAAATATCCAAGTTCCCACATTTCATGGGCTTGACTGTGACTTTCTATAGAGGTTAGCACATGTTTTATCTGATGTTTATTCTTTGAAGTAACATGATCAGTTAGGATTGTTCTTGGCCTTCCTATCTCTTTAAAATGGAAAGTGTCTAATACTTTAATAGAGTATTTAATATGAGCTTGAAGTATTGAGTAGGCTGACACAAATTTTGAAAAGCGATCATAAGCTACTAGCAAATATTTTTGCTTATTAAATGGTGATAATGAGCCATGAAAATCCACAGTTAAGATCTTATTAGTTCTTTCTGGAATGATAGGACTTACTGAACTGATGTAACTTTTATTGACTAGCTTGGCTTTTAAGCATATGTGACAACTTTGAGTTTCATTCAAGATATTATATTGTAAGCCAGTGAAACCAGTTTTTTAATATTTGTTCATCTTTGTCATTGTCTGTTTATATTTTAAGAGCTGATTGTCTAGCTTATAATATTTTAGATTATTGGCTTTATACAGAATTTCCTCTTTGTTCAAAGTTTTAATAATTAGAATCAGATCTTCATCTAGGGTTTGGAGGTTTTGTATGTTTAACAAATCTTTTTCTACATTTTCATTAATTGCTAAATCGATGTTTAAAATGTAGGCATTTATCTACTGTTAAATGTTGTTGTTTGATCGACATGAATTTTGATTTATAATTGAATTCTTGCAACAACAGGCTCCATATGACAAAGTGACTATTGGTTAAGTAGCTGTGGTTCAAGAATTCAAAATTTTTGGAAAGGCCACACTATTGCTAGTGCTTCTTTCTCAGTAACCATGTAATTTATTTCTGAACCCTTTAAGAGACACCTAATGAAGTAGAAGACTTTTGTTTGATTATCCTTCTGAATTTGGGACAATGTTACACTTAATCCATAATCACTACTATCAGTTTGTATGATAAACGGTTTATTAAAATCAAGAAAAGCTAGCATGATTTGCTCTAAAAATCCTGTTTTAATTTTGGCAAATGCCTTATCTTGTTCTTTGGTCCAATTCCATTTTTCATCTTTTCTTATTAATTTTAATAATGGATCCATGTGATCAGCAAATTTTGGGTAGAAATAATTGTAAAAATTGCCTAGCCACAAAAGTGATCTGATTTGGTTTTTTTATTTTTAGGTGTAGGAAAATTCTGTATTGCACTAATCTTATCTGAATGAAATCTTACCCCATTACAATCAATAATATGACCTAAGGAGACTACTTCATTGCACACTAATGTACTCTTCTTGAAATTTATTTTTATACCCTTATCATAGCACTCTTTAAAAATTTTTTTTTAGATGTTGAAGATGTTCTTCAATAGTAGAAGATGCAATTATAACATCAACTATGTAGATTGTTGCTATCTGTTTAATCTCAGAAAAATGGTTTTTTCCAGCCACCTTATTAAACCAGTGTCACTGTTAATCACTCCAAATGGCATCCTATTGAACTGATAGGTAAACCCCCCATATTGGAATGCAGTGTATTGGCAATCTTCTGGGTGGGTTTCAATCTGCTAATAACATGAAGTTAAGTCAAAATAGAGAATAATTTTCAGGAATAATTTGTGTATTGATGGTGGTGGTATATTTCTATCTAAAATGGTTATTTTGTTTAGTTGTCTATCATCTAAACAAAATCTCATCAACCCATCTTTCTTTTTCACTGTTACAATAGGATTGCAATATGGTGAGGAGCATTTTGAGATTATTCTCCAATCAATCATTTTTTTGATCTGTTTATCTCATCCTGATATTGATATGGGATATGATTTGGATTGAAATGGTTGGTTTTCAAATAATTTGATTCTTTGTTAGAATCCTTTTATCACTCCTGGTATTTCCTGAGAATATATATATATATATAATACTATATTCATTGATATCACTCCTGGTATTTCCTGAGAATATATATATATATATAATACTATATTCATTGATCACAGATTGTAACTTCTCTACATCATTACCTACAATTAAATTCGATCCTATGAATTTTTCTTTTTGCTTCTGGAAAGTTAGATATCATGCAATCAATTTTATATAAATCATAATTTAGCAATAATATCATCACTTACTCTGTTTGATTTATTTTCGAAATCAATTGTACATTTGTTAATGCATAGAAAGTCTGCTCCTAGGATGACTTCATGAAAAAGACCATTTAATATAAGAAAAACATGATAGGTACAATTTTAGTTGATCATTAATTTGACACATTTGTTTCTGACTAATTTTGCCTGTTTGCTGTTAGCCATGGTAATCTGTACTGATTTAAGGGGTAAAGTTTTAACATTTACATTTCTATCTAAGATTCTGTTATAAAAGATATCAGAAGTTACTGACATTTGGCTACTAGTATCTAACAAGGCTTTAATTTGCAAATCCTCAAATATTATTTCTATCATGGGGCAACTTTGTAAAGCATAATTTGGTGCTCCATCTTCCCATGAACAAGTTAGATTGGTAATTTCCTTAGTTATCATGTTAATTTTGTTCCTTTTTTTAAATTGGAGTTATTGAGGTACATAACTATGTCTCAAGTCCCTTATTATTTTACTTTAGGTAGTATTTTGGATGTATCTTTATTATATCTGGGTTTCAATTGTTTCTGTTGCCTGTTTAAGGACATGCCACTGGGGTTTGGATCATCACATTATTTAGCATCCATCCTGATCTTATCAACACCACCATTTTTTTATTATTATTAATTTTTCCCTTCCAATGATGAGGGCTATTTTTTTTTCTTTTCATCATCATCAACCATTATAAATCCACTGCATGATGAAGATCTCTCCAAGTTCAATTCATCTTCTTCAATCTTTAGCTTTTCTTGTACACATCACTCCTGCACACTTTCTTATTTCATCCATCCATCTAACATGTGTCTCTTTCTGGGTCTTTTACAATCTCTTGGAATCCAGTTTAAGATTTCAATTGTCCATCTATTATCATCTCTTCTAGCAATGTGTCCAGCCCAACTCCACTTCAATCTTTTAATTTTTTCAATGAGGTCAGTAACACTTGTTTGTTCTCTTACCTATACATTGTGTTTTCGATCTCTTCTTGTTACTCTCAACATGCATCTCTCCATACTTCTTTGAGTGATCTGAAGTCTCTGTATTGCTCTTCTATTAAGTGTCTAATTCTCAGATCCATAAGTAAGAACTGGTAAAACATATTTGTTAAAAACCTTCCTTTTCAAACACACAGGCATATTTCCTTTTAGTATCAAGTTATTTCTACCAAAAGCACTCCAAACAAGTTTAATTCTATGATTAATTTCATCCATTATGTTTCCATCTGTATTAATAATCTGACCAAAGTATTTGTAACTGTTAACTTTTTCTAACTCATCATAATCAATCTTTATTTTCATATTTTGAGAAAATCGATTAAACATTACTTTAGTCTTTTTAACATTTATCTTTAGTCCTACTTTCATCTGATAACTCCTGCAACATTTCCTGCAGCTCTAAAGCATTATTTGCAAAAACAACTACATCATCTGCAAAATCTAAATGACTTAAATAATCTCCATTTACTTCCTTTAGCTTCCCATTTTAATCCACAAAATACTTCTTGCAGCACTGCTGTAAAAAGTTTTATTTTTTTCTTTTATAACTTATTATTGTAACGGAATAGCGTTACATGGTATTCAAACCCAGGCGTATGGGGGTATATTCAACTATAATCAATTGACGAAATAACTGACAGGGACAAAACTTTTATAAAAGCGGTCTTGCTTTAATAATAAGCGAAGAACAGCCGTTTCTAAAGCCGATCGCAGCTATATAAGAGTACCTGTCAGATTTATTGAAAAAAAGAGTAAAAATTGTTGTTATTTTATTATTTTGTGTGTGTGTGCTAAGAATAAATCTATAATCCGTCGTTGTAGTTTTTTTTTGTTATTTATTTTTGATCAATTAAAGAAGAATGATTGAATGCAAGTTTAACTTTTATAAAATAATTTAAATTAATTAGCAATATGTTCAGAAATTCCAAGCAATCTCAGATTAATTTGTACAAACGTAATTAGTAAATGTAAAATTAGAAATTGAAACAATAGGCAGGATATGTGCTGGTACGCTGAGATAAAACAAGCCAAAATTAGAAACAGAGGTGTGAGAAAGTGTACACCGCTATTGTACGACTCAGATTTCTGTCCCCAGAGAAACAATACCTAAGAAAAACGGTTAAATTCCAAACTAATGTCAACAATCCCAGAAATCTCGGAGTTGAGCTGACACGCGATGGACTTATCAAATAAAGGGACTCGGAAGAGCGTCGTGTAGATTGGAGGAGAAAAATTCAAGGTGTGAGGGCGTGAAGGCAAAGATCAAAAAGGCCGAACAGCGTTTTCAGAGGACAGTTTGTGCTCTTCTTTTGAGAGATTATTAAGAGACTTGATTTTATTAGACGTTATGAATCTAACTGCCATGCGTTGCTGAATATAGAATTCGCGGCTTGACCGCCGGACCTCCGCGTCCAGTCCAGCTGATTGCCATCAAGATGCTCATACCACCGGAGAACCTCATATTAGGACCACGCTCGCTTGGAGACCGCGCAAATCGCCGGAATACATCATTAAAGAATAATCTTCGCTCAGGATCCCATTACAGTCGTTCTACATTTCACAGGTAGCTATCGTAAAATTTGTTATATTCAATTGTGCACTTAAAGAAATAACTTTTATATCCAGAACTATTAGAAAGACATTAATCTAAAACAGTATAATTAATATTAATCATTTATGAACAGTTCGAGAATTTTTTTTTACCTAATAAATTTGCCGACTGATCAACAGTCTGAAATAATATGTGCAAAGTAACTTGAAGTTTACCGTTAATTGTCTCGGCTTGCCGATCACATACGCTCGTTAATCATTATTAAACAGATTAAATAAATATTTATGTAGCTAATTTTTTTTGTTATTTAATTGCTTGGAATTTCAACATAAATTTATATATATCGAAATGAATGCTTTAGCGTAAATTTGTTTGTATGGAAATGAATGTAGTTGATATTTTGGGGGTAGGATTTTATTGATTTTATGCTTATGTCGTGATGTTTTTTTTTGACTAAAGTTAGTTGATTAATTTGTTCTGTGGGATGTAGGGCGGGCCTTTCTATGATTATAATAATGGAGGTAGTGTGAAGGGTAATTGTGGCTGTGTTCGTTTCATGTTTCCGACTGGAGCAGGCACGGGCATGTTTTGTGATATAATTGAGTGGGCTTATGCACATACGTGGCGGACTCTTCTAAAAGTTCTCCTGGCACCTATTACTGGGATTCGATTCGAATCTATGTATAAAATAAATAAAGCGTACGTGTATAGGTGTTAGAAATTATCATCACAGAACATCATGTAATCCCCGGACGGAAGAACACAGCGGGTGCCAACAAAAAAAGGAATCGTCAAGCAAGGAGTAGCGAAGGTAGTGGTGGTTGTCACGGTCGCGGGCAATTACATTTGGCGCGTCAACGTGCGGCGAAACTGTTGTTTCAAAGGGCAGAACCGACGTGAGTACAGCTGACGCTAATAACAACGAAAGCAAATCTAAAAAGAGGGCGCTCAAATAACGGAACAAATTGTCTACTAAAGCAGGGGAAAATTTTCGAATTATCGTGAAAGAAAAACTAGTAAATATTGCTTGAGAGAGTGGGAAGGGGATTTAGTTCTTGTAGTATTAACAAAATAATCAAGCGGCCGGATATAACTGATATTTGTAGAAAGCTGTGGAATAGCGGGATTCCGTGGAGGAAATATCGTGTATCAAAGGAAGCAACTCGTATATTAATTTCTATACTAATAAGACAACTGCAAATAATTTTAATCGCAAAAAAAAAAAAAAGGAAAGGAAAATCATTTTAATATTAGTGTATTCTTGAAAGGGGAACGAACTGTATCTGGGATCTTGTTAGTTTCGTGTTACTTAAAAAATAAAAGGGACGTTGCGTATAAACAACATGGATATGTAGATGACCACAAAAAAAATATATATATATATAAAAGTTAAGTAAAGTATAACCGTACATATAACCGAGGGCTACCGTATATAAATGAAGGGAACAGTGGGACCTGGGATAATCTGAGCGTGAGGAACCAAATTGAAGGAGGGATAGGAGCTGTGGAATTTTGAAGGGCAATGAGCATCGAAGGATAGGATAAGACAGTCAGGGGACCCGCGGAGTAGTAGGTGACGAGTCGTGGATTATTATAGCCAAAGATAAACTAAATATTAATCAATGGAAGACAATACAAATGAAAGCATGTGGGAACAGACGGGAGAGAGTCCCATCCAATTTAAAAAACAGGACACGCAGAAGGAAGGGGATATTAAAATCTTAATAAGAATGATGACGAAATGATGGCCGAAATGAGGGAAGATAGAGAAGAACGGAGAAGAGAGAGGGAAGAGTTTAAAGAGGAGATAAGGCAACTACTCGGGGAAAGGAAAGGAAGCCAGAAGAGAACAAAGGGGAAGAGAGTAGTTTAACCCAAGTTAAGGAAGAGATAAATCAGAATGCGATGGAGACGGATAGGACGAAGGCAGACCTGAGTGAGCTAAAGGAGAAGGTTGAGGTCCTAACGGATGACGTAGGAAAGGGCGAGAGACGTCAAGATGTGATGAAGGAAGCCATCAGGCAGACGGAGGTGTGTCATGAAATTAGACAACACCAGGACGAAGTCCGTGAGACAATGGGAGAGTGGGGACAGAGGATCCAAAGGATTGAAGCAGACCTGGGGCATGGGAATATGAGTAGAAGGATGGAAGAGATGGAGAAGAGATGGGAAAGGCAGATGTCGCCACGGGACACAAGTCATGTATGGGCGGAGAGACAGATGAAGATAGAGATATTCCGGGCCGGGATGAACGAAAACCCGATGGACCACCTCGAAAGCGTCAGGAATCAGTTTCGAGAACCTATGGAGAGAGAACCTGACCGAGTAAATATTGCCAGCGGCTACCTACAGGGCCAAGCGAGAGACTGGTGGAGGACGCTGGAGTTTAAACCCCGGTCATATGAGGAGTACAAGGAAGAAGTCTTACGGTGTTTCTGGAACACGGCACGCCAGGAGGGGACGTATTTTCGAATCACCCGGGAGAAATATGGGGGAAGGCCCAATGAGACGGCCACTCAATTTTATTATAGGCAGGTGGCGAGCCTTCAACAATTGCCTGCGTACCCTATGACAGAGATGCAGATCATCTCCATAATAAGACACAATATGCCGACCACCCTCAGACACATGATGCTGGGAAGCGATTGCAAAGGGATCCATGAAATGGGGAAATGGTCGCAAAAATTGAACTAGAAGAGGGAACAGGAGGGACGATGGAGGGGTACAAGAATGAACAACCCAGAAAACGAGTACCACCGGACCGATACTAACCCACAGGACGGAGGGAAAATTAGTTTACGACTAGGGATATCAGAAGGACAAATGTTAAAGGGAATTCGAATGGGAAATAGATGCCACGAACCGGGTATGACCTATGACAAGAATCGGAATATGATATTGGAAAGGAAAAAAAAACGGAGGGGAAAAGGGGGGATGACCAACCCCAGCCTGGGGTATAACATAGAAAAACAAACAGATCAAACGCTCGCAAAGCAGCCTATAGCCTATAGAGCTAACGTGTTGGTGGGTCGACCTGAGAGTACCTTGTAAGTCCGGGAGACGACTGGCACATGACGGGCCCAACCTAAGTGCGGAGAATCATGTAAAACATTTCGTTAGAGTTCGTGCTAGCTCACTTCCCAAACGTTGTTATTGCTGGGCGGTCCAGACTTTCCAAAATCGTAGATCGAGATCGATCATGTTCTGTATTGGGGACTTCGGAAAGGTCCATCCCCATACCTCCTGTCAGGGATGCACGGAACCAATTGGCCATTGTCGTCAATCGTGACAGACCCTAGATTACCAAATAGTTTTATTGTCTTTTCTCCGTTAATAGTCGTTGTAAAGGGAAGTCTGACTGCAGAGCACTGGATCCAAATTTTAAGGGAAGGTGGAGCCGCAGACGAACGGACGGGAAAGCCGCCATAATGGGACCCGTATCGCACAAAGGAAAGGAGGACGTGGGGGCGATTCGTTGGACGCTGCACAAAAGGAAAAAAAAATGATTAAGGGAAGGAAACATTCAATGCCAGGGCACTGAAGAGGGCCGAATAACTTCGCTCCTTCTCAGAGCTAAAACCCGCAACATCGGATTTTACTCTACACCGGGCGGGGAGATATGTAACGGAATAGCGTTACATGGTATTCAAACCCAGGCGTATGGGGGTATATTCAACTATAATCAATTGACAAAATAACTGACAGGGACAAAACTTTTATAAAAGCGGTCTTGCTTTAATAATAAGCGAAGAACAGCCGTTTCTAAAAGCCGATCGCAGCTATATAAGAGTACCTGTCAGATTTATTGAAAAAAAGAGTAAAAATTGTTGTTATTTTATTATTTTGTGTGTGTGCTAAGAATAAATCTATAATCCGTCGTTGTAGTTTTTTTTGTTATTTATTTTTGATCAATTAAAGAAGAATGATTGAATGCAAGTTTAACTTTTATAAAATAATTTAAATTAATTAGCAATATGTTCAGAAATTCCAAGCAATCTCAGATTAATTTGTACAAACGTAATTAGTAAATGTAAAATTAGAAATTGAAACAATAGGCAGGATATGTGCTGGTACGCCGAGATAAAACAAGCCAAAATTAGAAACAGAGGTGTGAGAAAGTGTACACCGCTATTGTACGACTCAGATTTCTGTCCCCAGAGAAACAATACCTAAGAAAAACGGTTAAATTCCAAACTAATGTCAACAATCCCAGAAATCTCGGAGTTGAGCTGACACGCGATGGACTTATCAAATAAAGGGACTCACAGGTGCATGGGATTGATTGGAGGAGAAAAATTCAAGGTGTGAGGGCGTGAAGGCAAAGATCAAAAAGGCCGAACAGCGTTTTCAGAGGACAGTTTGTGCTCTTCTTTTGAGAGATTATTAAGAGACTTGATTTTATTAGACGTTATGAATCTAACTGCCATGCGTTGCTGAATATAGAATTCGTGGCTTGACCGCCGGACCTCCGCGTCCAGTCCAGCTGATTGCCATCAAGATGCTCATACCACCGGAGAACCTCATATTAGGACCACGCCGCTTGGAGACCGCGCAAATCGCCGGAATACATCATTAAAGAATAATCTTCGCTCAGGATCCCATTACAGTCGTTCTACATTTCACAGGTAGCTATCGTAAAATTTGTTATATTCAATTGTGCACTTAAAGAAATAACTTTTATATCCAGAACTATTAGAAAGACATTAATCTAAAACAGTATAATTAATATTAATCATTTATGAACAGTTCGAGAATTTTTTTTTACCTAATAAATTTGCCGACTGATCAACAGTCTGAAATAATATGTGCAAAGTAACTTGAAGTTTACCGTTAATTGTCTCGGCTTGCCGATCACATACCTGCGTTAATCATTATTAAACAGATTAAATAAATATTTATGTAGCTAATTTTTTTGTTATTTAATTGCTTGGAATTTCAACATAAATTTATATATATCGGAATGAATGCTTTAGCGTAAATTTGTTTGTATGGAAATGAATGTAGTTGATATTTTGGGGGTGGGATTTTATTGATTTTATGCTTATGTCGTGATGTTTTTTTTTGACTAAAGTTAAGTTGGATTAATTTGTTCTGTGGGATGTAGGGCGGGCCTTTCTATGATTATAATAACGGAGGTAGTGTGAAGGGTAATTGTGGCTGTGTTCGTTTCATGTTTCCGACTGGAGCGAGGCACGGGCATGTTTTGTGATATAATTGAGTGGGCTTATGCACATACGTGGCGGACTCTTCTAAAAGTTCTCCTGGCGCCTATTACTGGGATTCGATTCGAATCTATGTATAAAATAAATAAAGCGTACGTGTATAGGTGTTAGAAATTATCGTCACAGAACATCATGTAATCCCCGGACGGAAGAACACAGCGGGTGCCAACAAAAAAAGGAATCGTCAAGCAAGGAGTAGCGAAGGTAGTGGTGGTTGTCACGGTCGCGGGCGGTTACATTATATTAATTGACATTTTCTCTTTTATTTTTTCAGGAAATTTATTCATGTTGTGGTTATTGTTTTCAATATTGTTTAGCAAATCTATTTGTTTAATACTTTGGATGTTACTGCAGAGTAAAGATTGTTTTATTTTCAAAGGTAGATTATGTTAAACAATTCTTATGATTTGATTCTGACTGAGATGGTAGATGTCCAGGGTTTTTAGCTTTGCCACTTGCCTTCTAAAAATTTGGCTAGTGTTTCGACAGGCACACTCATATTTTTCTTGTAGTATCTGATATAGTAGAGCCTCCTGGCAATTATTATTGCAGACATTTTTAATTAATAAAGTTTGATAATCATTAAAGGTAGTTGGTACTTGGAATAATGATTCCCACCATGATAATGGATTACCTTATAAATGACTATATGTCACTATTAATTTCCTTTGGGTACATTGGTATTGACAGAAAAGTATAAATTTAGATTTCTCCAGTATTCAATTGGAGCTTCATTTGTTAAGCCTTTGAATACTTTGAATTTGAGAAATTGGTTTATAGTATTTGTCTGAATAATGTTATTATTGCTACCAAATCCATTTTGGCTACTTATAGGTAGTTATATTGTTTGATCATTCAGGCCTTCTTTAGTTTAATTAAAGATAGTTTCATCATTAGTATAGGATTGGGATATATATATATTCTACTTCCTTATTAGTTTAATATTGATTATTTATTTTATTTGGTTTATTATTAATCATTAATTTGTTCTAAAATCTCTGTGAGTCTAAAGTTTCGAGAATTTTGGATTTTTTTTCCTTCTAGTTTTTCTAATTTGTTGGAATATTTGCATTCTAAATTTTCCATCCTTTGATTTACAGAGGTGTTAATACTTTCTAGTTAGTTTAACAGACTTTTAGTAGTTTTCAATTAATTTTTCAACACTATTTTTATTTTGCATTACTTCCATTTCAATTAAACCTTGCCTTATGTTGAGGCATTTATTTTCTATTGAATTAAATTTCATCTCCTGAATTTCAAACTTATGGTCTTGTTTTTTTTTTTTTAAACTGATTGATCTTGCTCTGGGATTCTTTCCAATTTTGTTCTATTTTAAATTGGAAGTTGTCATAGGTTTGTTTGTCTCTATGAACTTGGTATCTAATTTGCTTTCAATTTTCTTCTCAAATTCCTCAAATCTTTGTTCACATTTGCATTCTTTTCATCAATATCTTTCTTCAATTTGAGAAATTTAATATTGATGTCCTTCTTTAATTCAGTTTTCATATTTTCAATCTTTTTGTGTATATTAGTGTTTATACTTTCTATCTTTTTAGGTAAATCAGTTCTTATACTTACTGACATTTATTGCATCATCATCATTAATTGATTAAGCATAACATCATTTGCGTTTGCTTTTTCTTCTCCCTGTTTCTCTGAAATCATTATTATTTCTGGTGATCGGACATTTTCTCTACAGTTCTTCCAGATATATCAATGTTTTGTTTTGCTTCTAGATTTTTTAGAAAAGATATCTCTACTTTCCCCCATCTGTATCCTCTTGTACTTCATTATCATCCTTTCTTTCATAAATAATTTCAGACTGCATAGTTTTTATTTTATTTCTATTGATCATTTACATTATCCTTGAGTTTATATTAATCTTTACATTCTTGTTTTAAATTATTTTACTATGCTTTCATTTTCAGATATTAGCCTCTATGCATATCAAACTATATTAAACATCATGGGAAGATGTATCATTGCTATATTTTACTGAATTTGTAAAAAAAAAAAATGTGTTTTAACTAAGCTGTTACTTCATTTGACTTTTCATCATTATTATTTTTATACATCACTATTTAATCCTTTTAGGTGGTTGATTGCTTACTATTTTACTCAACTTTAAACATTGGTAGTTTTTCATTAACCAAGTTCAATTAATAACTTAGTGAGAAAATTTTTTTTTAACATGTTAGGTTTTATAATTTTTATCATTGAGACTATCAAATAGTAATATTAATATAAGATTTGTGGCCTAATGTTGAACATCTCATGTAATGGAATGGATCCTGATCTTGTACAACAGTAGATTTGATAGGCCATCAGAGCGGATCAGAAAGAATATTTATGATTCTTAAACTTATAGACTCATATCCATCCTGATATCACTCCTAGGAGATGATGTATTGGTACTTGAGTATAGATCAAATATCTCCAGGTATACTCATCTTTTTTTCCATCCTTAAATTCAATTTATTCCAGAATTCGAGCTTAGGGAGAATATGCATAATATTCTATTTCAGGGAATATTCATATTACTATCTTTATTGTGAAAGTATGTGATAAATTGTTAAATGAATAAAGAAAAACACAAATGACAGTCTTTAATTTAAAATCAAATGTTTAACAAATTTATTCACAATTATTATAATTTATTCAACAAGAGTTTATAACAAAAGCAAGTAATTTATTTAGATATCTATGACTATTCTTTGATCATTTATTAATCCAATCCCTTTTTTCCTCTTAAAGAATAATCATTCAATATCAATACAACAAAAAAAATTAAAACTTGTTATTATATATATATATATTGTAATGTCCACTGCTCTATTAGGGTTTTTTACAAGTTAACTATACATACTTGGTGACCAAATTACATCCTATCTATTAAATTTGTTTCGTCAGACAATTCAGTAAGATTTAATGGACGCAATTATTTTTCCTGGTCCCACAACACCCTTTTAACTAATGTAACTACTAAAATAATGGGATCGAGTAAGCCACCTTTTAATTTATTTGAAAGGCGCCAGGATTCTGTATCAGAATCCACTGGCCAAATCCCTTTTATTTATTTAGTTACAATAAAATTATCTGGAATCTCCAGACAATTGTGTTTCAGTAGCATTGGCAATATATTTGAACTATAATAAGATCTAAGTTATAATGAATTTAGAACTATAAGAATCAATAACGATGTAAGTCATATTTACTTTATTAATACAAAACAAAACATTAATATGATCGAGAGAATAAAATATAAAAAAACAAACAAAGGTTAGAACTACAACTAATATTTGTTTTTCTTATTTGTATGACTCATGGCAACAGTTCATCATGCGTAAGAGTTCAAGAAAGTGATCACTAATATTTGATTTAATAAAGTTACTTACATAAGTTTAAATGTTCACGTACAGGATTTTTAATGTTGACCATGCATGGATTTCTTTAGAATGGATCTACTGTCCAGTATTCTGGCGATCCTTAAGTTTTTGTGGTTTGAAATCTAGTAGGAGATGGCTTCTTCACTCAGGTAGTTCGTGACACAGGTACAAAGCAACTCCAGCAAATGAACTGCTACTACTCGCACATCTTAATACTTCAGCCTATTAGTAAGAATAGTTTGGCCCACTTTCATAATTTTTTCATGTTTATTTTTTTTACTGATTTCTGCAGGAAGGACAATCTAAGAAGAACCATTCTGGACTACCTGTTATTCCTTTTATCCTCCTTTTTTTTCTTTCTGCGCAACTCCTGTTGACACCTGCCAATGTGTACCAAATTTAAAAGAATTTAGCCTACAAAGTCTTCCTTTTTTTTCTTGGTCGCCATATTTAATTTCCTAAGGAATGTTACCACTTTGTTTCCATGCTGCAGATGGCCTTGCGATAATGGTTTGTTTTAATTTTACAAATACAAAGTAGTTTCCCTTTTGTTTTTTATTATACTTTTTACATTCCTTCTCTCTTTTTAATTTCTTTTAACACCCATAAATATATATATACACTCACGTTGTTTAAACTAATAGATCAAATATATTTATATAAATATATTTTTCGTTAGGAATTTATCAATTTAGCTTTTTAATTGCCAACGCTATTTGTATTAGAATAAAATATAGTACAATATATAGTTTGCTAATTTAAACTTTAATAAAATCATAATTCATTGTCTCCAAAATATTTATTGATCAATTCATATTAACAATGTGGTCATGGTCTGGGATCCCCCTTTCTATTATGATTTATTTCTATAGTGATAGAAAAGATCATTTCCATTAGAAGTTTTTAATCATATATACTGAAAAAACATATAAATGTCAAAATGATTATTTGTATTTATATGTTGGACTATTTCTTTCATCTTATATGAGTATTGAATGTCTTTAGAAAAATTTAACTTTATTTAAATATTCCAAATACATTCAACTGTTAGAAATAGCACACAGGTTAACATATGCATAATGTTATGAGAGGTATTATTCTTCCCTCTTCTTCAGGTGTTTCTGGCATGACCAGTGATAGTACTAGCATGGAAATCAAACCTGGACTCTTAGATTCTTGAATATTGAATTTTAAGGTAATGCTCTAATGAATTGAGCTATCTTGCTAAAGAAAACAGTCAATAAAAATTTCCTATACACATCTGAGTTCCTCCTTATTTCTCCACCTTTTTAAAGAGAAAAGTTGATTAGTGGTTTCCATACATTACATATAAAAACACTCTTTTGTATTTATAATCAATTTAAGTAAATTTTATATTAGCTTTAAAAAAATAAAGAAACTCTTATTATAATTAAAGTTATTTCAAATAAATCTATTTTAGAATTTATGTTATAGGAATTGCTTAATTAAATAATAGTCTATAAAACTTTTAATTATTTTATTTTTTGTTAATTAAAACTTTTGGAAAAATCAATTTTCTTAAAACTCTTGTTCCTGATTTAAAAATATTGGATTTCTGTTAATAATATGTTATGACTCATCTATAAATAGATAGATTTATTAAGAAAACTTGTAAACTTAATGAACAAAAATAATTTACTGGATTATTTAATTAAAAAATTGTCTAAACAGATAATTACTGTCTTATTTAATTAAACTGTTCTGATAAATGGGGGAATTAAAGAAATTAGTAGATTATTACTTAAACATTTTGGTAAACAAGTAGGTTCATTAATTAAAAAAGAATGTTTTGCAAAAGAGACAGATGTAAAAAAGACCTACCCAGAAAATAAACCATTCTTCTGCTTTTATTCATCAGTTATTCTGCTTTACCTTTTGGTCTTTGCTTTTGACTGTTTAACATGAAGAATACCAAACTTCTACCAGCAGCTTAAAGAATCAGTGTGCATTGTTAACTATCACATGAATGAATTTCATTTCTTCAACATGTAGCTTACTATTAGATGTCCAACTTTGTTTAATGATTTTGATCTGACAATATGCCAACTACCAAAATACACAGATCAACAATGCACTCCTTAATATTAAAAAAAAATTTCATGACAATTCTATATAAGATTTAAAATCAGCAAATAAAAAGATTTCATACATAAACCACTAGGGAGCTCCATTTGCACATGTATAAACATATATATAGAATTCAGTGTTTCTAAAAAATAATATCTCCTCTGCCATCTTTTCCCTTGGACTTGAAAGGTAACCTTTTTAGTTATGAACTATTTTATAAACTCTTAAAAACTTACCAACAAGCCACTGATTTTCAGTTTAGACATTTATGAATTTATGTATCTTTTATAGTAACTAATATTAAACTGTGTATTTATCTTTTGATATTTATAATTTAAATGTTTTATGTATTTATATTAACTTTTAATATTTATATTCTATGAAACCTTGCTTATCTCAGTGATTTGATTTAGCATGAAAGCTTTAGTTTAAGATTTTCTGTAATATTTTACCCCACCCCCCCATGGAAAAAGTTTTTAAAAGAGAAAAGTTTTATTAAAATTACTCCTGTGATTGTTAATAATTAGAATTTAGTAACATTTAGTTTTAGATCAATCCTTACTATTTAAAAAAAATGGAAGTTTAAAAAATAAATAAATAAAGAAGACTGGGTTACTTTTTTATAGTTTGAATTTAATAATTAATTTATTGTCTCTGAAGATATTAAAAAATCATTAATATATATGGGTGTTAAACTCAATGTACACAACTATATATTATTGATAAACTGATTAAATTTGTTACAGTTTGCTTGTTTACTCTGTTTGCATCACACACATTTGAAATTAAAAGAATTGATATATATATATATATATATGTGTGTGTGTGTCCATTGTAAATAACAATCCTCTAGATATTTTATCCACCACATTTGAATTTGGTGTATGTTTACTTGCCTCCCTGTAACATATATTATTCCTGCTTGAGATACTCACAGAGAATTGTGTTTTGTGCCAGGTAGAGACATTTCACCCAATGAATTATATACTTTTTGCTTTGTAATATGAGTGATAAAGAAGCCTATTTATTGTTGTTCATTTTTTAATGGTATAGAGCCACATGCTCAGTCTATTGGGATAATTTTGTAATGGCTTGTGTGTGTGAACAGTTATAGTGAATTTAAGCTGGTTTATGATTGAATATTCTTTTAATTCAAAAGTGAGATATATATGTGCACATATCTTAATAAATCATTATTAAACTTCAGAGATGATCCAATACTATAATGTAAGTTTTATAAAGTATAATATTTAAAGTTACCAGGTAGCAAATGCACTCCATGCTAATCTGAAAATAGTACATTACAACACATTTGTATCTGAAGTCTTATATATTTGAATTGTTGTATTTGTACTCTGATATATATCTGAATTGTGATATATTTGAACTCTGTTCTATTTAAACCCTAAGATAGTGGAACTATTGTATCTGAACTCTGACATTTATTGTTGCCTACTTTGCAATTAATATTTGTCCAGAATCTCTACTCTCCATGATCTAAAGGCAAAATTTAAATCTGCATTATGATATAATTAAGTAGATATTTGTACATCATGTCCTCACTAGTAAATTCATTTTTTAGGCTATAGATCTAATGTACCCTCTGATGTTGAGTATTAATGTGCCTACTGTCCATTACACTACAAATGCATTACCATTTTATCACTATAAAAAAAATTTACTCTGAATATTTATCAATTTAATCTATCCATTCATATATTTACCCATATATCTCTTTACTTATCTACTTGTTTGCATGATTGTTTGTTTACTACTTATTGAAAACACCTCCAACTATTTACTTAATTATCTACCTACTTATTTCTCCCCTCATATAAAATTAAAATATAAACTAAAAGTGACTGATTGTTCCAGTTTTGGTTTAATATGTATATTGACAAATACTATTACTAGATAACATGACTGCAGTTATAAATGCTAGTTTTTAATTGGTATACTGCTTAGTTACATCATAGCTGAAATTTATATGAAATAAAATACACATGGGAAATCTCATTAAAATTATTAACATTTATATAGTCTGATGTGGCCAGATTAATAAAAAGTAAAACATCGAGTCTGCATGCAAGATAAATGTTATAAAATATGTAAGCTAAATGTTATAAAAGAGGGGGGGAAATACTTATTTTATTTAAATATAATTACAATTATTATATAAATGTTGCAGATTTTTCTAATGCATGAAAAAACAGTTATCTCCAAACCATTTATCACTTACAGTTAGACAATATGCCAAAAAATAGATAATTTAAGCTTTCTGGGATAACATGGGAAAAGTAATAATTATGTAACATTAATTTTCTTCTGCATAATAATCCAAAAATACTAACTTAAAAAAGATTTCTGGGATCAATTTTAAAACTTATAAATGATGGTGAATTTTATTCCAGGAGCAGAGACTAATGCAAACATGTTAGAACTACCCAGGAATATGAGGACTTGGACAAAATTACATCCTAGTTGAATGTAAAATAAGGAAAGAGATTTGTTGCAGGCCACCTTGACCTAAATTATAATTTAAGGTAAGTCTTTGGATGGAAACTGTTTGTGTAAGTAATAAGTGATAAATTGTAAATAAGTTAATTATATACTTGTATAATTCTGATAATAATAATATTAAATATTTATATCAAAAAGTTGCTTAAACTATTTTGCTCTAGTGGTCTTTTTATTTAGTTAAGTAAAAAAAAAATTAAGCTTGTTTAGAGCTAGTAGCAGGCTCTTTATATATTACATATTGGTAATACAAGCTATATAGATCATGTGATATATGACTGATTTTTACTATTATAAATAAACTAAGCATATATAATAACAAATGCTAAAAGGACAAATGGTATCAGGTACTATCTTTCTTTTAAAGAGTTTATTTATGTACATAGCTCATTAGAAGCTTAAGTTACTTCCTGTTCAATTGCATATAATCTGAGTTATTTATTTACAGACATTAAACTGAGTTTTTATTTCATGTTGAAAGTAATATAATTTTCTACTTGTTTTTTCCCTATGTATTGATTTCTATTATAACATATCATACCATTTACACCATTTTATACACTTTATCAATACTTTTATTTGTATTAAAACTAACAGTTTGACAGTCAAAACTGTTAGTGTAATACAAATAAAAGTATTGATAAAGTGTATAAAATGGTGTAAATGGTATGATATGTTATTTCATATTCAGAGGTTGTTTAAACTAAATCTCTGATTTGATCTACTTAATATTAAAATAGTCATTCTTATTACTTATTCTGTAAATATATACAATCAATAGATTGAATTTATTTCTTTATTTAAAATGATGTAAATAAATAAGCATATCTAACAACAAATGCTAAAAGGATAAACGGTAAAGAGTTTATTTACCTACCTAACTCACTGGAAGATTCAGTTATTTCCATTAAAATCATAAAGCTAGACTAGTCAATAAATAATTAAAATTACCCAATTTCACAACTCAATCGGATTAGCCCAGAAAACAAACTCTAAAACACTACCAATGTTTCACTGCTACAAGCAGACCTCAAGCATAAAGAATTACAAAATAATAATATTTAAACTAAACATTGCCCATAATTCCACTTACTCCCCATACACCCTTAATATTAAAATAACTTTTAAATAAGTTAATTGATAATCTTTTTGAGTTTATTTTCTTGGCTAATCTGTTTGAGTTGTGAATTTGGGGTAATTTTGATTATATATATATAAAGGAGTTGCCTTGACAACAGTTAGAAATTGTTGATTGTCTAAGTGTTGATTGGTTTTTAATGATTATATATATATATATGAAATGCATAATTTAAAGTTGTAATATAAATTTTTGCTTAACTACTATTTAATATAAAATAAATATATTGATCTCTCATACAATATGTGTTTCAGCTATAATTTCACTTCATCTGGTTTGCTAGAAATAGAAGCACATGTTTCCATTACAGAATAGTGATCAGAACTTTGTGTGATTTATTTTACTTTTAAAAGTGTAAATCTGAGAGATCAATTTGCTCTTTTTATATTGTTAGTAGTTAAATTTTAAATTTGTAATAGAGAAATCTAACATATTCTTCACTTTCTACTAATACATTTACTGGTATATATGTATACTAAAAATTATTTTTTTAAATTCAGCTAATTTAATAAATTTTATCAAATATTTTGAATTATAGTTTGATATTTATAAACATGTATATTGTATATACATACATATACTTATGAATATATTTTTTCAAAATTATACATATATGTCAGATTATATATATATACATAATAAAACACAGTGTTTACAATTTTATATCTTTCTTTGAAATCATTTTCTTTTTCTTTTTTTCTTTTGAAGATTTTAAAATGTTTCCAAGTTGTTCATAATATGTCAATTGCTTAAAGTAAGTGAACAAATCACTGAACAGATCCAACAAGACATATTGGAATCCTTAGAGAAGTTTTAGTTATAGAAATGTGAATAAAATCCACTGTATTGCAGAAGTAATACAGTCCTGTCAATATTCAAAGTTGGTGACATTAATCTTCCACTAAAGAGATTGTTTTGCAGTGATTGTCAAAGTAGAATAAAGTCTCAAGTCCTGGGAGACTCTGCCAGCACTCTAAATCCTCCACCTGAGGGCATCAAGTTTGGTTATCAAGATAAGAATATATTGATCAAATGGATGCTGCTGAATTATCAGTTTGTTCTAGAAATGAAACTTTGTTTTAAGCTTTTAAAGATCCAAATAAATTATATTTTAAGGATTATTGATATACAGTGACATGGCTCCGAGACTAACTGCTGCTTATATATATTATGGCAGACAGTTAAAAAAAAAAAAAGTAGATTGAAAAAGTTTGAATTCTTTTTTAAAATTTTTTTAATAGAATTTATTACATTATGAATGATTAAAAATGTACTTTTATTCTAAAAACCCTCTCCCACTCCACCCTGCAATTAATAGCATAAAAAGAAATAGTATTTTAAATTTCAGATAAACATAAAAAAGTTTTACTTTCGATGCTTCATCTGTAGAATCTTTTCGTAAAAAATAAAATCTTAGTATTTAATACTAATAGTTATTAAACACGCATATTTATATATTAAATGGGGGGGGGGTTTAAAACATTTTTAAATATGATTTTTCATGTTAATAAAGATTATTTATTTATTTCAAATAAATATATATATAAATACTAGAAAAACGAAAAAACACTCAATATTATTATAAAAAAAAAAACCCGATGATATAGCAACAACAAATCAACGATAATTTGACATATTGCAAAAAGCAGTCATATTAATATATTCTGGGCCAAGCAATCAGTTGGCAGCTGAATAATTATATGTAAATAAATAATAAAAACAATAAATGTTTAATAAAACTTCAAGAATTTATTTATTATGAAATAACAATAATAATTGTTATTAAAGGAACCGAGCAGGGCAAATTCCTAATGTCCACTCCATACGTTCTTGTCGTTGCAGCTGTTATTACTATGTGATTATTCATATAGTGTACGAACATGGATGGGCTGCCCACTAATATGCATTAGCCAGTGTGGTGAGTTTATTGGCTTTTTACCCCCGAGTTTAAGAATATTTTTTCCAATATATACAATCATGACAGACAAAAGTAAATCATGGCCCTTATTCCCAGGAGGCTGTGAAGTCACCAACCAAGGTAGCAGTTGGTGGCCTAAGACGGAGGGTGCTAAGAATTCCCTGATTGCGAACTCAGGTTGCCATTTGATGACAACTTTTTATTTAAGTACTTACAACTGCAGATCACTTTGAAGTGAAGGAAGATTGGAAGAATTAGAAGAAGAACTGTCTTATATTAAATGGGACATTATTGGACTTTGTGAAGTTAGAAGAAAAGGTGAAGAAACAATTGATTTAAAAAGTGGACATATACTCTATTATAAAGGCACAAATATTGGAAATACAAGTGGAGTAGGATTCATTATAAATAAAAAATGGAAGAATAACATTGTGGAGATTGATGGTGTATCGGACAGAGTGGCAAGATTAGTTTTACAACTTAATAGCAGATACCAAATGCAGATAATTCAGGTTTATGCCCCAACAAGTTCTCATAGTGATGAAGTTATAGAAGATTTTTATATGGATGTACAAAAGGCTTTTGATCAGAGTAAACAACATTTTAAAATTGTTATGGGAGACTTTAATGCTAGAATTGGTAAACAAATGAAAGATGAAAATGCTGTAGGTAATTTTGGTTATGGTAATAGAAATGAGAGAGGACATAGACTTGTGGAGTTTGCAGAAAAAGAAAAACTTTATATTATGAATTCTTTTTTTGAGAAAAATGTTAAAAGGAAATGGACATGGAAGCATCCAAATGAAGGTACAGCAGAATTGGATTATATTTTGACTAACAGAAAATACATATTTCAAGATTGTAATGTTCTTAATAAATTTAACACAGGAAGTGATCATCGATTAGTAAGATGTAAGATACATGTTAATGCAAAACTAGAGAGACAAAAATTATTAAGAAAAACAATATTTACAGTTGATATTCCTAATCTTCAGAAACATTCTAATGAATTTAAATTAGAACTTACAAATCGGTTTCAAGTATTAGTAGATTTTGAACATGATTCAGATTTGAATGACATTAATAGAAAAATAACTGATACACTTTTAAAAACTGCAACAAAGATAGCTGGTAGAAAAAAGCAGCAATTGACCAATAAAATTTCTACTGAGACTAGAGAATTTATGAAGAAAAGAAGGAATATGAGGATATACAACAATGATGCATTAAAAAAGATTGAATATCTCGAATTTTGTAAAATGGTGCAGAAAAGAGTTGAAAATGATATAAGAAAGTATAATTGTGAACTAGCAAGAAAAGCTGTAGAAGAGAATAAAAGTCTAAAGAGTGTAAAACAACATTTTGGTATTGGTAGGAAATTTATATCTGCAATAAGAAAAAAAGATGGCATTATTACTAAAAAGAGAGATGACATCATGAAATGTGTAGAAGACTTCTATCAAGAATTATATAGTAATAAAGAACAAGTGCCTCCTATACCTATTATATCTTCCGAATTGCCCAGAATTTTGAATGAGGAAGTGAGACATGCAATTAAATTTATGAAGAAAGGGAAGGCTCCAGGTAATGATGGAATTATAATTGATATATTAAAAGAAGCAGGTGAAGAAATAGAATTTTTTTTAGCAAAGTTATATACCAAATGTCTAAATGATAAAGATGTACCAGATGATTGGAAGAATGCAGTATTAATATTAATATTTAAAAAAGGTGATAAAGAAGATATTAGAAATTACAGACCTATCAGTTTTATACAAAATTTTTACTAAGATAATTACAACTCGTCTACAGAAAACACTGGATTTCCACCAACCAAGAGAACAAGCTGGATTTAAAAGTGGTTTTAGTACAGTAGATCATATCCAGGTATTGAGAGAAGTTATAGAAAGGACAAATGAATATGAGTTGCCATTATGCTTAGGATTTGTAGATTATGAAAAGGCATTTGATTCTATAAACATTTCTTCAGTGATTAAAGCATTGGATCATCAAGGTGTAGATCCAGGATATTGTCATATTTTAAAGAATATTTATAAAAATGCAACAGCAACAATTAGATTACATAATGATAGTAGGAAAATCAACATTGAAAAGGGTGTAAGACAGGGTGACTCCATATCTCCAAAACTTTTTACAGCAGTGCTGCAAGAAGTATTTTGTGGATTAAAATGGGAAGCTAAAGGAGTGAAAGTAAATGGAGATTATTTAAGTCATTTAGATTTTGCAGATGATGTAGTTGTTTTTGCAAATAATGCTTTAGAGCTACAGGAAATGTTGCAGGAGTTATCAGATGAAAGTAGGAAAGTAGGACTAAAGATAAATGTTAAAAAGACTAAAGTAATGTTTAATAGATTTTCTCAAAATATGAAAATAAAGATTGATTATGATGAGTTAGAAGAAGTTAACAGTTACAAATACCTTGGTCAGATTATTAATACAGATGGAAACATAATGGATGAAATTAATCATAGAATTAAACTTGGTTGGAGTGCTTTTGGTAGAAATAACTTGATACTAAAAGGAAATATGCCTATGTGTTTGAAAAGGAAGGTTTTTAATAAATGTGTTTTGCCAGTTCTTACTTATGGATCTGAGACTTGGACACTTAATAGAAGAGCAATACAGAGACTTCAGACCACTCAAAGAAGTATGGAGAGATGCATGTTGGGAGTAACAAGAAGAGATCGAAAACACAATGTATGGGTAAGAGAACAAACAGGTGTTACTGACCTCATTGAAAAAATTAAAAGACTGAAGTGGAGTTGGGCTGGATATATTGCTAGAAGAGATGATAACAGATGGACAATTGAAATTTTAAACTGGATTCCAAGAGATTGTAAAAGACCCAGAAAGAGACCACATGTGAGATGGATGGATGAAATAAGAAAGGGTGCAGGGGTGATGTGGAGAAGAGCAGCTAAAATAGGAAAAGATGGATTGAACTTGGAGAGACCTTCATCCTGCAATGGATTGATAATGGTTGATGATGATGATTACTAAGATTAGTGATTTAACTTGCTAGTTTTCTACTTGAGTGTAAGATCATTTAGATCTCTATAAATAAGTTTCATAGATAAAGTATCTTTAAATTCTATAACTTTATTTCCTGTAAGCATCTTAGTAAACACACACATTACATCAAAATAGGCCAAATAGATTCTTGACTAGAGTTCTTCTTTATTCAATTCCAGAACAACTTCACATTACTAGTTTAACTTTCCACTAGTTTACTTTTGTTCTTTCTGCATTGCTTTGCACATTACGTTTCACTTGACAACTCTGCACATCTGCTACACTGATTACCATTAGACTTCTACTCTTGCACACTGCTTAATTCTTCTGCAGACTTTTTATCAGTTTGGCTAATTTGCATAAAGTAATTTTTATTAAAATGCAAATTAGCCTGTTGCTATTTTCTAAGTTTTATTTTTTCTGCTTAATTAATTAGTCGTTTCTTTTCTGGAGTATTTTTAGCATTAATGTTTATATCTTGCACAGACACCTTTATTTAGTCCTTAATAAAAATAAAAAAACTTCTTCCAATCACTAATTTCAATCTCTGTAGTCGAGTTGCAATCTTTAGTGTCTTTATAAATATATGAAACCATTAATGGAGGTGGGATTTCACTCTATTGCTAAAAGGAAGTTGCCTTGACAACAGTTTGAAATTCTTGATTGTTATTTATATTGGGATTGTCTAAGTATTGACTGGCTACTACTAATGTTTATATATATGTGTGTGTGCCCATGATACATATCTTGACACGTTTTAAAAAGTTATTTTAAAAATCTATAATTTTTACTAATAAAATGTATTAATGTTACTCTGTCCAAAAGATCAGTCTTTATAAAGTGGTTTTTGAAGTAAAGTATTTAATTCTAAAAAAGAATTATATATGATATTTATAAAATGACAATCCAAAATGTAATCGATTTTGCACTTTGAATAAAGAGTTTCTAAGCAAGTAAAAATGTTCTTGATGGATAAAATGTGTGTAGAAACTTGTTATACTTATGATGTAATGAGCTTCATTATTTTGCCATATAGGTCTAAATATGAGATTATAGAATAAATTATGCTGAGAAGATGATAAATAATCATTGACAATAAATCAAAAATTATAAATTGGCCATATTATCTTCAGGCAGAAAATTTAATATACTCAATTTAATAAATGATTAGTAATAATCATTAATGTTTTTATTCAGCATAGTTAGTGCTTAAATTGTGAATGAAGAAAGTCTGACACTTCTAAATCAAAAATATAATAATTTGTTATTGATAAATACTAACCAAATGATGAAGACACATATGTAAAAGAGATGGAAGTCAGTGCCAATTAATGAATGCTGGTTCAGTCTGAAATGCAGATCTTGAGATTCATGCCTTTTTGAGATGTTTTTATTCATATGCTTCAAGAATCTGTGGGAGAATGAAAGTTTGAAGAATATTATTTTAAAAAAAACCAAGCTTGTATTAAAAAAAAACAAGCTATTTATTGACATGATTTTTGAAGAACCAACTGCTATATATTTGAAAATGAATTTATTTAAAATAAAATAAAAAATGGCAATTAGGGTTAGCAAACAATAGTTAACTATAATATAGCATTTATATAAATAATTCATGACATTTAGGTGGTAACATTTAGTGGTGCTGATATAGTACACACTTGGCAGCCATTTTGAATTTGAAAACACCCAAACACACTGCTGGCACATGCAAGTGATAAATGACATCGACTAAAACACTCAGTTTTCAAAAAAATAAATCACCTAAGGCACTACAATTAAAAAAAAGGAGTGGTGGGAAGGCACTACACTTAAAAAAAAGTGTGGGAAAATGTCACATTAAACAGCCTAAGGTGTTACTATCAAAAAAAGTGTGTGTGGGGGGGGGAGAAGTGAACATTGAAAATTAAAAAATCCTTTAAGATAAACCAAAAACACTAATTTATATATATAGTGATAATCAAATACACCTGGGTCTCTTTTTACCTGGACTTATTTAACATGATTTGGAAGTTATGCGATTCATAATTCACCAGAAGTCGAACCAGAAGTGAACTCCGATAATGCGCTATTACTTTAAATAATAAATTTTGCGCACTTACGTTTATTGAAAGTAATGGCACATTATTGGAATTTGATTTTCATCTTAGTAATTTCAATATTTTCAGTGCTTTATAATAGTAAGATTTTATGCAATAATGAAATTAAAATTATGATTTCCACATTTTATGTATTCACATTAAATTTTATAAGATTATAATGTAAATTTGTTCAAACATTGTGCGTGTTAGTTTTGCATTTTAAATCCCATTCTGTTTTTGCTTTTTAAAAAAGAATGTAATCAATTAATTATTAATCATTTAGTGTCCACAAGTTTATTTTTAAAAGGTGAGTAATAGCAGTGAAACGAAATTTGATTTTTAAACGAAATTGAAAATTAAAGACAAAAATAAAAGTTTAGATACAGAAGAAAATGTAGAAAAAGATAATGAAACAGAAGTGGAACCTGTTCCTTTCACTGCAAAAATGGTTCGAGAAGGTCTTCAACTTTCTAATCAGTTGGCAAATTATTTTCTTATAAATGACACTAATCACGAACGTACTCTTAAATTCCAATGAGAGCTAAATAGTTGTATGACTGGATATCGCGTTCATAAGCAATTAATAAAATCATCATCTCAAAGATTAATTACTAATTACGTTGTCACCAGAAAACAACACAGCATGAGAGTGAAATTGGTGCTAGTTGTATTTCCTCTTGTGAAGAATCAAAAACCAGTTTGCAAATGAACTTGTTTACCGGTAAATAGCAATAATAATTAAAACGTGTATAAAAAAAATGTATGCATAAAAATACATATTGTTTTGAATAAAATTAAATATTATAGTTAAAAAATAGTTTAAAAAGTTTGTCTTGTATTAATTTTTTTCAAATTTGAAATTTTTTATTAGTCATATTTTATTTTCTTATTTTTTTTTTTTTGCGCGAATTTTAAAGTAATTTTACGTTGGTGCTTTGCTTTTACGCGAATTTTGAAAAATCACAGACCGCACCCCCCTTTTTCAATGTAAGTTACGTCTGTTTTTGCGCGATTTCGTTTGTGCGTGTTTTCTGAGGAACCTATCTATCGCGTAAAACGAGACCCAGGTGTACTGGAAAAGTAAATCTTAAACAATTAACGTATGTTAAGGAATTTTTTTAAAAAAATCGTAAATGATATTTACAAAACCCTTTAAAATATAGTTATATTTATATGCAATAAATTGTGCACAAGTTTATACTTTCAGTGTGATACACCATAATGCATTTAGCCAAAATAATCATACCCCTTCCATTTTATGATTTTTTTTCTTTGTAAGCATACATACATATTTATTTATGTATGTGTGATTTCTTGTATGTATAAAATACAAGTTTTTTAATATTAAAACATAAGCCAATAAGCTAATGCACATTTATATATATAGTTAAATCTACAAAGCGCATGTGCATTACCTTATTGGCTTATTAATACTACAGTTTATAAAAACATCTCACTATATAAATAAATGTCTTATTAAAACATATATAATAAAAAAAAAAAACTTTTTTTCATCAATTTCAATAGTACTAAATAATGCAAAATAGTTTGTATCAAATACTGTCTCCTAGAGCAGACCTGCACAGAAACATACAAAATCCTCACAATGCATATGTTTTACTGAGCTAACCACTAATTCATCAATTATGCTAAAATGATGAATAAATATTGAATAATACTCTGTAGTATAATTTTCACCACACAACTCTCTCACAAGTTAGGGACTAGTTTATATCCACTTTTAACTTCTTTTAGAGGGATGTAATCATAAACATATGACAAAAGACATGTGAAAGATTTGATGCCCAAAAGCACATTTCATGCTGAATCAGCAATCAGTTAAATTGTAGTAATTTGCTATCTATAAATACTAAACAATGATAAAGATATGTGTAAGAGATTGTGATCTGCATCAATTAATGAGTGCTGGTTCGGCACAAAATGTGCATCTTGGGGATCACAGATGTTTCACATGTCTTTGGTCATATGTTTATGATTACATCCCTCCACAAGGTGTTAAAAGCAGATAGAAAGCAGTCCCTACCTTGGGTGAGAGTGGTATAATGAAAATTATACTACAGAAATATTATTTATTATTCGATAATCTCTAGTCCAATGAATGACTAATAAAAATTATGAATACAGTATAGTTCAATTTGAGCTTATGAAAAACTGTTAAAATAAACATTCTTATTATCCAGCAAACGATATTTACTAATTTTAAAACAAATAATGTTAGAATGAGAAATTGAATGATTCTCTTTGACTTGTTCTACAATATATTATTTAATTTTAAAATAGCAAATTTTATTTTGCTTAATAATGAGAATGTATTTTGACAAAAATAATTATATAAGAAGTTTTGTTACTAATGTGTTTTCTATAAAAAAACTTACATTTGCTATCATAATCAACTTAGTACCAATAATTTTGATTTATAAAACATAAGTGTAAGTAGAATTTAGTCTGTTCTTTTGGGGTTTTTTTAAAATAACATAATGTGATACAAAAGTACTTTAAATATTTTAGCATTATTGAGATTTATAAAAAAAATCTTCGATCTTTTATTTATGGCAACATTTCCAAAGATTCACAAAATAATGCAATCATTCCACTTTTACCACACCACCCCCCGCCCTCACAAGGACAGAAAAAAAAAAAATGATGATAATAATAACAGTATACTAGAGATGAACTTCAATATCTCCAATATCTTTACATATATAAAACCCTGTTTCATTAGTTTGTTTATTCAATAACTTGAAATATTATCTTTTAACTTTTTTCTGAAAGATCTTAAGATTTTAATATTTACTTAATTATAACTCCATTGTAACCTATCCTCTACCATATTTTTTCAATGAAATACATTAATATTATATTTCTTTAGAGTATCTTTGTAATGGAAACAAGTTACACCTTTCCCAATGAAAACCATGTTAGAGTTCCCCATAAAATACTTTTACAAAGTCTGTTATTGTTCCTTTGCTTCACATGTCCAATCTAAAGAAGGTCTTATTCATATAATTTTATCATATTTTTAGAATTATATGGAGCATCACTAAATGAAAATTTTCTAATGCCTTTATGTTATAATAATAGAAAATCTAGATTCACATCATTAAAATAATAACTCTATATACAAAAAAAAATGTACTTGTAGTAGTCACATTAATATGCTAAAATAACATTTTTAAAATTGTTGATTGCTGCATCTGCACATTGAATATTTAATTTTACTTATATTTTCAAGTTGATAATTATCCAAGGTAAAAGTTGCTGTATATTTTTCTTTCATCATCAACTAATAAAGAACTTACTTTTTTAAATAATTACTAAATTATAGAATATATTCAAAACATTAAGTACATTTTTTTTATTTTTCATAAATCAACTTATAAATTGGCAAGAATAGCACAGTCATAAGCATATTGTGAATCCAGAATCATAAAATTATTTATAATTAGTTCCAAAGATCACTATTAACAACATGGACAATAAAATTGGAACTAATACACATTAACACTATTTCTTTAGTAGACAACTAACTAATTCAAAATAATGCTATAGACCTATTCAATTAATCAAATCAAATGACTCAAATAAATCAACAAAATACTGTGTTCATTTGAAAGACTATAATAAAACAAAATAATACATAAATCCCTCATTTCGTTTCAACACTTCTTTTGTATTTATATGACAACAAGAACCATCTCTAATGTATCTTGATTATTTAAAACTGTACTGATTTTTTGGTCACTTATTCTTCTTTGATTAAAATAACTTATTCAACAAAATACTCAAAAGTATTTTTGCTGTAGTGAATAATGATGATAATTCACAATAATTACTGCAATTCAATAAATAAGGAAGGTCCACTATACATGAAAGATAAACAATTGTAACTATTTTACAGCTTAGCACTGCCTTCAAACAGGTTAGTCATATTATAATTTTGTCTCTCCTTTTGCAGGAAGATTAGAAATATTTTTAAAATCAGGTGGACAACTTCATGAATTTATATAATCTTTAAAAAATTCTGATATTGTTAAAATTCTTTTATTTTTTATAAATTAGAACAATAAAAGCACCTATTCATGAATTCATATATTCCTAAAAAATGGAATATTTTTGGAACTAATGTATCAATACTACATTTTAAAACTTCATTGATTATCTCATTAGGACCTTTAAATTTTAAAAAAAGTATTTTAACATCAATCACTAAGATGGATATTGTTGTATATTTAAAAAAGTAAAGAGGATGGATATAACATTAAAAATTGTTGCTTCAATTCTTTTATCATTATTCAAAGGATGGTCAAAATATACTTTCTGCCCTTTTTAAATGTTATTACCATCATATAAAAAATGACATTCATGAATTTAAAAAGATTGTTACATCATTTTTTAAACTCATATGAATCCATAAATGATCTAAAGTGACCACAAAGTATATGTATCAATTTTGCAGCTTTAATTCACCAATTACTTTTATAACTTCTTATTACTTGTTGAATTTCTACTTCAAATCTCTATATTGGTTATGACACTCCACATTTCTTTTACTTTTCTGCTAAATAAAACATACAACATATTGCTTTTTAATAAAACTACTATAATCATTGTTAAAGAAACACATTTCTTTTCTTAGTGAACCCAATAATATATTTACTTTTATCTAAAAACACTCCTTAATAGAATTCCATTCACTAATATTATGAAATTTCTTACAAATATAATTAGAATAGAATAGATTATTTAATATGACTATTGTTATAACTTTGAAGTCCAATCATCTGCATTTGTAAATGCTTATGTAGTACAAACTTCACTTACACTCTGACTCCTAAATATAATATAGTCTATAAAATTCCATTTCTTTTAGTATGGATGTATCCAATTTTCTTGTGATTTTCCTTCTTAAATAAAGTTTGAGATACTCAATCTATGAGTTATGGAAAAATTTATTAACAGCAGCACATATAAATTTCTAGCAACAATATTATACCATTATTAAAACTAATAACATTGAAATAAAATTTATTGTTCATAAAAATATGTACATTAATATTCCACAAAAAAATCAATCTTATAAAGGACTTAAAGTAATTACAATATTGGCTTTCACCAAGGAATAAAACCACTTTTTGTTTGAACTTTCTAAATCTAATGTTGATACATAACAACAAATAAAATGTGGACAGATACCATTGAGAAAAAATTGTTTTAATATATTAACCTTTTATATATGTAGAAATTTCAAAAATAAAAGATTATAAATGAGACCTTATAGTGAATCCAACACCATGCATTCTGTCAAGCATTGGTGGCCTAGCGGATAGTATAGCTGCCTCCCAAGCAGCTGGCCTGGGTTCACTTCCCGGTCAATGCTTTGACAAATAAAAATAAAAAATACCATGCAATCTCCTTTCACTGAATGATATATTCTTCCATAAACATTTAAAACCATGTTTTTCAATTAAACATTTCTTTAGAAAATGAGTTTATCTAAAAAAAGCTATATTGATTTGAAAGTTTGTTACTTTCTCTTATATCTGTACATGTATATTTTATTAAAGCATAAATTAATGTGTATGTACAAATCTAGAAATACTGATATTGCTAAAATACTCCACAAAAGAAATAAGTAATTAATATGCAGAAAAAAAAAGAATTCAATAACTGCAAGAACGAACAGGCTAATTTGCATATTAATAAGATTGTATATTGTATAAAACAAAACTATAAGAGTGATATGAATGAAATTCTACATATTTCTGGAGAAGAAAAAGGAATGTTATGTCTGTACAGGTATATTTTATTAAAACATCAATAAATGTGTATGTACAAATATAGAAATATTGATATTGCTAGAATACTCCAGAAAAGACATAACTAATTGATATGCAGGCAAAAAAACATTCAGTAATTGCAAATGCAACAGTCTAATTTGGATGTTAATAAAAGATTTAGTTTATGCAAATTGGAAAAGCTACAAAAGAATAAAAAGGAAAAAAAGAAAAGCAGTACAAAAGAATTATAGCAAATTGTGTACTAAATACTGAGTTTAAGTTACATTCTTTGGTTGGTTCTGTTGTTCTGAAAATTAGTAAAGAAGAGCTCTAGTCAAAAATTTAATTTGACAATCTCAGAAATATGGGTGTGAGAAATAAGATGCTTACAAAATTATAGAGGTAAAGAGATTTTTGTATATATTAAATCTCTACAGAAATTAAAGTGTTAAGTGATTCTATTTCTGAGATCGTTCTTGCTGATTGACATGGTTTTCATTAATATACATTTCTATTTTCTTCACTGGGCAACATCTGATATTGTTTCTATTGCTAAATGATAGCTGGTCTCTTTTCCAAAGCTAAGAAAGGCAGCATACAGTTTGCATATAATTTCAACACAGCAATCAATGTAATGTTTATTCAGTACATTCCAGTAACTTATCTACATGATGAAACTAAGCTCACACTCTGCCAGTTTAGCCAGAAGGAAGCAGGTGGTGGACTTCTCTAATCTTTCATTATATTTTAACACTGCTTTTGATAGTCAAGAATGGATGAATTAATGAAGGATCAAAGCATAATCATTCTCAAGTATAGTATTTGATCTTCTGAGAGAAACCTATTTATAGTTCACTGAGCTGCCTTATCAGTGTTCATCATGGTTCAATTTCAAGCTCCAACCATTGGTTGTAGATTAGCCCTATATTTCACTGTGATTTGTGGCATATTGACAAATTACAGATTTTACAAAACTTAGCTCAGAAAAGGGATTATAACAAAATAAAAGATATTTTTACTAAACAACATATGATATTTATCTCCTAATTAGTCGATCTGATTATGAAGAATTTAATTACTTTTATCAATATAATGTCATTTCTACTCACTTAATTATAAATTACTTTTACAATTGTTAATTAATAAAATACTTTGTTTTACATTTTATTTTAATTATTTTATAATTAATGTAGTCTAATATATTTTGTCCATCTATATATCTACTTTCTGTCCAATAAAATGTTAAAAAATCTTTAATTTAAAAATTCCTTAGGAATATTTAAAATTATATAAGTGAAGTGCATACATATCATTTGTTGATAATTAAAAAAACTAATAAAAAAAAGGACTTCGCTCAGTTAGTATAAAAAACACACACACACAAAAAAAATAATTTGTAACAATACATATCGTTTTAAAAAAATCAACCTATAATACATGAAATTTTTTTAATGAAACCCATCAAATGCCAATGTCTATAACCCTCTTCTCCATAAAATCTCTCCATTTGAATATTGTATTGCTGCTATATGAGGTCTGAGTGGATCCAATCTTTTAAATTTGTCTGGAGGCTCTTTTAATAAACAAAAAATCTCCCCTTCTTTACTTTAATCCTTATTCTTTATTTTTATAGTATTAAAATTTATCAAACATTTTCCAATCAATATACAATCGACATTGGATTTTTAATCTCAGAGATGAATGGTTATACATCAAGTTCCATGTTGGCATGCTTCATCATATTAAAAAAAAAACTCTGTAACAATCAAAATGCCCAACTAACATGAAAATCGCCCAAGGATAATTTGTATGCAGTTCCAAATTCTGACATCACATGATGACAAACTTTTTCTTTTTATATCAGGTAGACTCAGCTGCAAAAGATTATTATATTTTAATTACCATGATTGATTGCAATAAATGACAAATGCTAGAATAATAAGAAATTATTATTTATGTTTATACATAATGACAAAACAACTGAATTGACAAATTCTCAGGAAACATTAGTCTATTGATCTTTTACTCAGGATTAATTTTAGCATAACATTACTTAATGATCTATTATTTTATTTAACTGCCTTAATATTTACTGCTTTACTATTCACAGACAATATATGACTTTATGAATCTTAATTATCCCTGGATAGATCCAGACTTGCTGCATAGACTGACTAACTATTAATATTTATTAATATAACCCAGTTTTAAGAATTATTCATCTTTCAAGCTTTAGGATATATTAAAAATCATCAACAAACTGTAATATTAAAAGAACTAGGCTAACATAAATCTTTCATGCTGTAGTGCTTGGAAAACAAATACTGAGTGACTTGAATAACGGAAACTAAATATCACATGAGCCAGATGCTCTTTAATATCTATTTAATACTAATAAAATAATATCACCAAATGCCTGAGCAGGAATCACGCATCTACCTGACATTACTAACTGTAACTTATTAACTAATTGATAGAAATGAGCATCTACCTGATAAATAACAATAATAAGAAGTATAAATGGTAGGGACAACATCTGCATTACACTTATTTATGAATGATCAAAGACTATAGAAAACATATGATATACAGTAGGAATATGCATTCACCAAATAAATAGACAGTAGAAATATGCATCAACCAAATATATACTATTTAAACTCAGTTGCTGAGTGCAAGTGACAAAAAATGCATCTGCTTCTCACTTGTTTCTGGACAATAAAAGCTTTATATATACAAAACAGACTAAATAATATTATTAACTCTTACTTTAAAATAATTAATAGAAGAATACTAAAGAAACTTTTAGTGAATGGTAAGGGTTTGCAATAATCGGCCAGTTGTTTTATTATACATATTTCTTTTAATATTATATATAGAGCTTGCAAAACAAACTCTTAACAAGCTTTGACTTGATTTTTTTTTGTAATTTTCTTTTAATATTACACTGACTGAACTATGGCATGTCTAATAAGATTAAATAATCCATCTCCATTTGAATTTCTAAACATATATATTTTTTTACATAAAATAAATCAGAACAAATTTCAATAGAAATGAAATATACAGATATAGGACATTAAATATCTAATGTTAATGAAATAAAGTTATAATAGTATATAATTAAAGTTTATACAAATTACCCTTTTTTATTTTTAATACTTCAAGTTCTGAATTCAGGTATCTGCAGACTTTTTGTGGGACAATAAGTATAACATAGCTATGTTTGCAGGTATACTGTGAAGCTTCTGAGATCATTCTTGCTGCTTGATATGGTTTTTATTAATATGCATTTCTATTTTCTTCACTGGGTAGCATCTACTTCATGATGGAACTAAGCTCTCACTCTGGTGGCTTGTCCAGAGGCAAGTAGACAACAGGCTTCGCTACTCTAATCATTATATTTTAACTTTGCTTAGGAAAGGATGAATGAATGAAAAATGAAAGCCTACACATACTCAAGCATAATAATCGATCTTCTAAGAGACCCCTATTTATAATTCATTGAGTGGCTTATCAGTTTTTATTGTAGTTCAATTTTCAGATCCATCCATTGATTGTACATTACTCCTATAGCCCACTGTGGTCCTGACCAATTACAGACTTTACAAAACTTAGCTTTGAAAAGGATTATAACAAAATAAAAAGATAATAATTTTACTAAATAAGATAGGATATTCTATCCTAATTAGAGCCAGTCTGATTATGTAGAATTTAATTACTTTTATCACATATAATGTCATATCCACCCACCTAATTATAAAATATTTTTACAATTGTTAATTAATAAAATATTTTTGTTTTAAATTTTATTTTAATTATTTAATAATTAATGTGGCCTAATATATTTTGTTGATGTATATATATAATTATGTCTAATAAAATGTTGAAAAATCTTTAATTTAAAATTTTTTAATGAATTTTTTAAAATTATATACATCAAGTGCATATATATCATGTCAGTGTGGCAATTTCAATTTACCATTACCTAAATTATGATTTGAATTAGTATCAACACTAGAATGCTCATATACACTTTTAATACTGTTCTTAAATTTTCTTTTGTATTAAAACAGAATCTAATTGAAATCCATTCTTATTATTTAGACTTTTCTATACATAGTCTTAACCTTTTACCACCTTAATATCCTATTCCCAGCTCTCCACAGAATTTCAATTTTAATATCATTATATAATTATTTTATTATTAAATTTTTCTATCAACTTTTCACTTTCTTTATACATTATTTCTATCACTTCATTATCATAGTCACCAGTTGGCATGAATTACTAGATGACATAATAAAATTCTCATAAGTTTTATTAACAACAATTTGTGGGTGCAAAAACTTCTGCATTTCTTGAAACATTTGTATCATCTAAAAGACAAATAAATCATAATAATTTTTTTAATAATAACTTTTTTAGCTTAAAAAATGTTTATATGATTTAGCTATTTTCAGTAAGACAAAAAGGGATGAAACCTCTCTACCATTGCATTCCATTGAATCATTAAGATTCAATCTATACAAATGAATTAAGAAACAAAAAATATTAATGCCTCTCAGACATTGAATCTCTGAGATATAAATCATAACATTATTTTCCCTTTCGGGCTCTAAAAGTAACTCATCATGCTATTCATTAAAGAGTCATCATTTAAAATCTTTTACAAAGAGTGAAATGCCGATGGCATTTATTTTTATTCTTATATATCTATACTCACACGCGCGCGCGCGCAACTATAATTCCTGTTGAAAATATAAACAAATTGTATATCTTTGAAAAAACATAAATTTATATACATAAGCACAAACTATAAACATATATATATTGCTTTGTAAATATATTCAAAATCAATTCTATTTTTTTTATTTCATTTTTAAATAAAATGACAAGCTATCAACATCTGAACATGTATGAAGTTGAAAATAAAATCTTTTTTTTTTATTAGTTTCTAAAGCAAATGTCAAGTTTATAATAAGAGTTGTCTTGCATGATAAGATTTCCATCGATCAGATCTAATTGACATTGATGTTTATTACTGAAAATGTCAAGTTTTTATAATCATCTTTAATGTCTATAAAATGGAAATTTGGTTAAATGTAAGATTAAGAGAATTCATTTTTAATATTTTACAACTGAAAAAGAATCACTCAATCATCTTATTTTTATAAGAAACGCTTATTCCGCCCTTAATTCTCGGTCTACATCGGTTTGGACATTTTCATTAAATTAAAAATCTTTTCTTTGTATTTTTAAATAAAATGCATTAAAATCAAAATATATAAGCAATTTTTATAAATAAAAATAAGATTAACAATGCCTCGATTTTTTTTCTTTTTCAAATACAAAAATGTAAACAAAAAGTTATATACAATATATATATATGAGTGTGAATCAGAAATAAATTTTTTAGTACAAGAGATTTTCATTAAACAAATCTTCACTATGAATTAAGGACAATCATGACTGAGTAATTTTAGGACTTATAATAAATTCTCTATCATTACCACATCTTATAAGAAGTTAACTAAATATAAATAACTTTTTCATAATGATTATAATTTTTAAAAAATGTATGAAGTGATTTTAAAATATAGCAGCCGACTTATAAGAAGAATGATGTGCAAGCTAGAAAATATTAAAATATTTTAATTTGCTGTAATAAACATTTTATTGTATTACTTCGAATTTAAACCACCCTTGAATTTAAACCACAATGATTTTAAAATTGGAAAATTTGGAAAAAATATAAAAGCAATTTTATAATAGATATTGAAAAATAATAAACCTTTTTTAAAATTTATAAAAAGTGTGAATGTGGAACCCCTGAAAAAACTGCTATCAATGATTGTAATGCTATGCACATGCAAAGATGCAATTGTTAGGGAGTGGGGCATTGGCAGATATAAAATATTAAAATATTAGCTTTGAATTTAAGCTGCACTCTAATTTTATGTCATCAAAATTTAAATTAAAAATGCAGTAAGAAATACTGTATATTGCTTAATATATACCACTAAAATTTTATAAAAATAAAAAAAAGTAGCAAGTTACTATTTTTTTTAACTAATACAAAAAAATTTAATCTTAAAATCTAGCCAAATTTAAAACAAAACAAGATAATAAGATTGCTAAGCACAATTATAAAAATATTATATATATACTGTACCATCTACAATTAGATAGTTCAAAGATGTTGGCATTTAAAATATTTAAAAGCTAAAAGAAAAAGTAAATTTAAAGATCTTTTAAATTAACGCATTTAAATTATTTTTTTTAGTTAGTGTAATTTTTTTAAAAAAACATACAATGAGAGTTGATTTTTTTGTTTTGAATTATTATTACTTTAATTAAAAATAAGACTTAAAATTGGAAAGAATAAATGCCACGCAGTTTACTAATCCAGACAAATAAAAAGAAAAATTCCGCAAAATTATGCTGAAAAAAAAAGACTTTGTAACTTAAATTTAAGAAAGAGTGTCCAAGACTATTATCTTGTATGCTGATAAAAGGACAAAAGAAAATAGATGCGCAGAGAACTCTAAAAATGGATTGCGACTATAAAAGGTCAGAAAAATTTAAAACTGGGTCTTTGTCTTTTCCTTAACTAGCAGCTTCCATTAGGTCAAGAATAGAGAAAATATCCTATCCTGGACTACTCATATGCAGGACTACCATTACTCATATATGGAGCTGGATCGTCATGCGGAATGGAACTGATGCATTTATAAATACCTTTCATCGTATAGATCACTCAGAAAAAACTGTCGAGTCTAGCCATTAGGATGGACCAAGAACTTACAAAAATATCAACAGAGAGAAACTAGTTAAATTTAATAAGCTCTTCAAAATGCATACTACAAAACTTACCAGTAAGATTATTCATATTCCGATTGTGACTAAATCAAGCTTATAATATAATCCTGATAGAGACTGTCATTTAAAGAACTTTCTAGAAAAAACTTAGAAGTGAACTTTAATGGTTAAACTGTTTTAATTAATTGATTCATGTCTGGATTAACATGCGTGTATTCTATCCAACTTATTAGTAATTTCTGTTTTTAATATTTTAATTTGTTAAAATAAAATATTTATTTCTAATATCAACTATTCATTGTGCATTATTAATGATAGTTATTAAATTTATTAATATTAGTTTATTAGGATTTGAGTGTATAATTTACCTTTGCCATTATTTGTTGATTAAGCCCCAGGAATAATATTCTCTAAAAAAATAATGTTATGGGAAAGCACAACCCCTATCTTTTAGGTACTTGCATCAAAATTATGGGATATGAGGAAGTTAGGAGTCTATTGACTATGGTGCCCTCTTATAAATTAAAACTAACTTCATCGGCAATTCCTATCATAATAATTAATAGGCCAGTTAATCATAAAATATAGCTGTTTTTTTGGAAATAGGAACAAGATATTTTCTTATCCATAGCTTGATTATCTTTCACTTTATAGTGTGTAAAATAAGGCCTATCAGATCTACCAGTAACAATCAAAATGTTACAATATATTTAAAAGATATCAATTAGCAGGATTAGCATATTTACCTGACATCCCTATGACTTGGGATTCAAATGTGAATATAACTTGAGAATGTTTTTAATTACCAAGAAAACTTAAGATTTTTTTCTTCAAGTAGTTGATTATAGTAAATCTATTTAGCTGATCAATTATTGATCAGTAAATATATTTCTGACCATGTGTAAATAGAGAATAAACAAAAAATAAAAAATAAATTATTACTGGCCAGTTTGTTTCTCTGTACAAAAACAATAATGGGGAAACTTTAACTTTGATATAGGCTTAGTTGATCTTTAAAGATGCCATGTGGGAATTTTTTTACAATTTTTTTACCATTTAGTTTAAATTATAATTTTCATAATATCTTTTAAGTTATTTTATAAAGATATATTATTCATTACCATAAAGGTAACACAACATAGACTGCAATAAACCTGAGAAAAATGTCAGTATTAAAAAATAAAATTTAAATTTATTTTAAATTTAAAAATTTGGTAGTTGTCGGTTACATATACTGTGGCTGCTAGATGATGCTGCAATACCATCAAGAACCACCAAGAAGCCTGCAAGTGATAAATTTTTATCCAAAAAACACTGAAATCGATGAAAAATTAAATGCAAAAATCACTGAAATCAATGGAAAATTAACATGCAAAAAACACTGAAATCAATGTAAAATTAAAATGCCTGAGACAAGAAATGGAAAAACTAATTAAAGTGATAAATTTCTATTCAAAAATGGCTGAAATTGATGGAAAATTAAAACGCAAAAATCACTGAAATTGATGTAAAATTAAAATGTCTAAGACAAACAAGTAGAACAAATCCTCAACCCCACCCCCCACCCACACAAATTTCTATCCAAAAATCTTTGAAATCGATGTAAAATTAAAACGCCTAAAACAAACAAATCGAAAAATTAAAAATCAAACAAATCCTTCTAAAATACAAATCAAAAAGAAACCGAAATGCTATAAAATTCAAATTACAAAAACAGAAATTGGTCTAATATATAAAACACAACCCCACACACACACACACACATGAAGAATTCTATCAAAAATAAGTAAAATGCAAATTACAAAAAAAAAAGTCATGAATGCTGTTTTCAAAAGTCTATGAAATAAAAGAAAAAAACTATAATAAAAGCCTATGAAAGTAAACAAAAACATACTAAATCTCAAAAAAAATAATGGTGGTTAATGCAGTACATTTTTTTAAAAAAATCCTCTGATTTTCAACACTATAATGATGAAAAGTATAATAATTAACAAACTTTAATAACAGATTAATATTTAAGTAATTAAATATAAATAGTAAAAGTAGCTGTAAAACACAAAAACAGAAATTGGTGTCTAACTTGACTGAGTACTTTTCAAAAATATATTAAAATTCATCAATATTTAAAAAATGAAAGTCTATTTGCAAATGTGCCTGTGCATTATCTAACTAACAGATATAATAATAATTCACAAACCTTAAATACAGACTAATACATGTTAAGTAATTAAATGTAGATATACCTCCCCCCTCCCAATGAAGAATTAAAATGAAAAATGGTGGATGGCGGGAAGTATGCCTGTGCATTATTTAACTAACATATATAATAATAATTCATAAACCTTAAATACTGACTAATAGATATTAAGTAATTAAATATAGAAAACAACAATATCATAGCTATTTAAAAAATAAAAGTAGCTACAAAATACAAAAACAGAAATTGGATAACTATAATACTACATTAATTATTCTCTGCTTTGAAATTATGGCATATCATAATATATGAATTTAGAAATGAAATAAAATAATTAGAATAGAAAATAGGCATGCCACAGATTATAACTGATTACAGTTACAGAAAAAATTAATAAAATATAAATTTTTGAAATATATTTATAGAGATCTGTAGCTAAGAAATATTACCAATTATCTTCCAGGCTGACTACTACGGCATTTGTAATAGGCACTGGATGTTTGTAGCATAAAAATCCATTAAAAAGAACATTCAAATTTTGAGGTTTATGTGGAGCAAAATTATTTACAGAAGCTTGTTCAAACAGATTGCTGCACACTTAACTAACAAAAAGGCACTAGATGTTTGCAGCATAAAAATCCATTAAAAAGAATGTTCAAATTTTGAGGCTTATTGGAGCAAAATTATTTAGAAAAGCTTGTTCAAACAGATTGCAACTCACTTAACTAACAACAGCAGATGTTACTTAAATTTCAGTGCAGATTTTTGAAATGTTGCCTGGAAGTTTGTGCGTATTTAATACTGTATTCATCTGCATAAAAAATCCATATTAACACCATCAAAAAATCAAAGAAATCCCAACAACTTATATTTTTAGCACTTGTAAATAAGATATTTCAAAAGACTAGTTCAGTTACATTTTGATTAAATTTGCCAGCCCAAGCAATTATATTTTTCATGTGAAATGTCTATTACACATTACTGAGAAGTCAATTGTATCACCTTTCATTTTGCAAGTACAAACTGTGAGGTGTAATATGTTACAGTGCTATTATATATATATTGTACCAGTCGAAAAACCACCACCACCTGAATGCAAGTCGGACCCAAACTCAGCTGAACAAAACTGAATTCAAACCCAACTCCCCAGCTCAGATTAGTAGAAATCTAAATCGACGGCACAGTGTTATGCGCCAAGAAACTAGCTCAACGGTTGGTGAGGATTAGAGACCCCTGAACTGACACTAATATCGGATAATTAATTAACTTAAGATACTTTTTTAAATCGAATCATATGTATATGTTCGGGTTGCCAACACAGACAGCGAGCATTAACATTAAAATAATTATTGAATAAGAGAATTAAGAACTAAGAAACCAAGTGTGTTTAGAAAATATTTAATAATAATAGTTTGTTTTGTTTGAATTTTAAATAATGATTATATTAATTAATTCTAGTCCTTAAACAAAGTTTATAATTATAATAAGAGTGGCGGTCCTTATTATATGCCAATGAGTATTACGCAATATTTTGGAATTCTATGTCTATGCCCCTAACAAGAAAATAAAGGCAGATAAAGGTATTCAGTTGTAAAAGAAATTTATTATTCTAATTTTATTTTGACAGAATGTGAGATTTATTTCCACATTCGCAAATCCATTCATGAAGAGCAAGATGCATATTTTAGGGCATAACTTTAATCTTTATTGGAAAACATTTACTTTGAGATAACTGAGAATTTGTTTGACTTTAATTGAAATCACTTCATCACGAATTACGAGCATCAGAGCGGGCTTTACTGGAACAGAGAGGCAACGGTGCTGACGAATTATGAGCTATAAAATGAAATTGAAAGACAATGGCTGGTCGATGATCTAAGTCCTATGGCGGCTTGCATTTCACAAGTCTTACTGCCCTTTAAGGAGAGGTGATTTAAAAGTAGTATGGCGGCTTGTATTTGACAAGTCTTATGCCCTTTAAGTAGATGGGAACACGGGAAAGCCAGGCCGAGTCGTAACTACGAGCCTTTGGTGTTCCAAATATAACATGAGCGGAGGAGGAAGTGCTTTCTTCCTCGATAATTTAAAATAACAGAAATATTATCACCGACAAGCCTAACGGAGCGGAAGATTGCCCTACGTCAGCAACATTGAAGATGATGACTTGATAGTCACCATTTGAAAAATAAAACCCAATTATAGAATGCTCTACGTGATGACTTGATCAAATTAATTAAAGTCAAATGAGCTTTTAACTAAAACTATTTTAACGCATTATAAAATTATATTCATCATGCCCCAAATATCGTGCCCTTCCTGAATATTAAATAGACAGTGAAAACAATCTGAATTAGAATGTATTTAGTTGATTCCTTTATCGACCCTTTTTGCAAAAAACATTTTAGATTATACGTGAATAAATAAATATTGGTGAATATAAGAAAAAAACATTTTAGCATTATGTGGATATATAAACATTTGTAAATTAGATAGGAGCTGGGGACATAGGTGAGAAACGGAGCTAATAATTTATTATAAAAATAACAAACATTTAATAATTTCTTTCGACTCGATGATTGATAGAACTGTATAAATCTAGTTCTAATGGGCGAGAATTATTATCAGATTTAATATTATATTATTTGCGTGAGGCAAATGGAACAAAGGGGCTCATCGAGTCGAAGGATTATTGGCATATAATTAAAAATAAACAACATTAATAAATCACACAATAAATATATATAATATAGTAAATGAACCGCCAAGTAAGAAAGGAGAAAGTTAAATTTAAAGACTAGAGATTGAGAGAATTTATATAATTTAAAATAGCATAAATAAAAGGGTTTACACAGAGTATTACATTTATAGAATGAAAAGAGCTCTTAAAGGGAGTGTAAAGTAAAGTTCGGAAACTGGCCAGAAAGTTTAAGGTTCATTATGGAAATATATTACCCATTTCTTCCAGGCTGGATCCTTAGTTTACACGTCCGGGTGAGGAAAATGTAGGCATGCATTTGGTAGATTACTTGAACAGTATTTTAATGAATTTTCACGATTTTAGCAGCATGATTGGTCCGGAAAAGATTCAGCAGCTTCATTGAAGATTTTTAGGGGACTTCAGGAACAATAGCCAGATTCCTGATGTTTAGCCCCTTACCATGATAGGAACACTATTTGAATTCATGATTTAAAATGCATAGAGTTTACTGCACTTCTCTACAACAAAGATGGCTTCTCCTCTCCAAACTTTTCAGAGCTATATATACTGTATTTGATGCCTTCGGGCTAGCGCTTCTTTCGTTATCAATGTTACAAAATTTACTAGTTGTTTTTAGATACATTCCTTCGATAAGGCTTTCAAACTCATTAACTTGAATTCATTTTCTAATTAGAAAATGAATTCTTAAAATCAGAAAAATGATTTTAATTAGGAAATCCTTACATTTTAAATACTTATCTTTTTTTCTAATTAATAAAACTTTACCCATTGTTTTGGAAAGGGAAAATCTGAAAGCTTATCGAAAGAATGTAGCTTTTAATCAATAAAACTTTAACAAATTATTTAAAAATAAAATCAAACATTCCCGACGCAATGAAACTTTCGAACAATTATATATATTTAAATATTTACAAATATATACGCACAATCCACGCAGTTATAATATATATAAATTCATGAATAATTCTATCATGAATTTATTAATAGAATTGATCAATTTAAACCTGAAACAAATTGATTTTAACACACATTTATGAAATAAGTTTTTCTTTATGGAAATTAGCATGGATTGAATGTATAAAGCCCCATTGCATCGGAAATTTAAGGTTAGTACTAGGGTTTGAAGTGGGCTGATGGCTAGATGTCATGAAGCTAGGATCGAACTCAGATCTGACTGCTTCAATATATATATATATATCTTTTTCAATCTTTAACTTATGTGTTTCAATTTAATTCAGTATTTTCCTAAGAATCTCATATATATGATGAAACGTTTACACAACTATTTATCAATTTCTAAGTTTTAAATTTGCGTGTAGGTTAAATGTTAATTTTAAAAATAACAAATTTTGTTTAAAGTGAAAGTAAATATGGTCACACTGATCCCCAAGTGATGGCGCTGCATGATCATATTTACTTTCACTTGAAACAAATTTGTTATTTTTAAAATTAACATTTAACCTACAAGCAAATTTAAAAGTTAAAAACGCATAAGTAGTTGCGTAAACATTTTGTTATATATATGAGATTCTTAGGAATATAATGAATTAAATTGAAACACATAAGTTAAAGATTTAAAAAGATATATATATATACATAATAGCACTGTAACATATTACACATCATAGTTTGTACTTGCAAAATAAAATTTGACATAATACACTTCTCAGAAACATGTAATAGATGTTTCACATGAAAAATATAATTGCTTGGGCCAACAAACTTAATCAAAATGTAACAGTACTAGTCTTTTGAAATACCTGATTAGTTTTACTATGACATATTAATTATTTATGAGTGCTAAAAATACAAGTTATTGGGATTACTTTTATTTTTTGATGGTGTTAATATGGATTTTTTTTACGCAGATGAATATAGTATTAAACATTCATAAACTTCCAGGCAACATTTCAAAAACCCACACTGAAATTTAAGTAACATCTGCTGTTGTTAGTTAAGTGAGTTGCAATCTGTTTGAACAAGCTTCTCTAAATAATTTTGCTCCAATAAGCCTCAAAATTTGAACATTCTTTTTAATGGTGTTTTATGCTGCAAACATCCAGTGCCTATTACAAATGCAGCCTGAAAGATAATGGTAATATTTCTTCACTACAATGCTCTATAAATATATTTCAAAAACTTATATTTTAATAATTTTTCCTGTAACTGTAAATAAGTTATAATCTGTGGTATGCCTATTTTCTATTCTAATTATTTTATTTCATTTCTAAATTCATGTTATGATATGTCATAATTTCAAAGTAGAAAATAATTAATATAGTATTATAGTTTCCAATTTCTGTTTTTGTATTTTGTAGCTACTTTTATTTTTTAAATAGCTATGAGCTCGTTGTTTTCTATATTTAATTATTTAATATCTATTAGTCTGTATTTAAGGGTTGTGAATTATTATTATTATATCTATTAATTAGATAACGCACAGGCATATTTCCTGCCATCTGCCATTTTCATTTTAATTCTTTGTGCGGGAGGGGAAGGGTATATCTATATTTAATTACTTAATATGTATTAGTCTGTATTTAAGGTTTGTAAATTATTATATCTGTTAGTTAGAGAACACACAGGCATATTTGCAAATAGTCTTATTTTTTAAATATTGATGAAATTTAATATATTTTTGAAAAGTACTCAGTCAAGTTAGACACCAATTTCTGTTTTTGTATTTTATAGCTATTTTTATTATCTATATTTAATTACTTAATAAATATTAATCTGTTATTAAAATTTGTTAATTGTTATACTTCTCATCATTATAGTATTGAAAATCAGGGGAATTTTTTTTAAAAATGTACTGCATTACCATCATTAATTTGGCTTCGTTAATTTTTTTGAGATTTAGTATGTTTTTGCTTAATTTCAAAGGCTTTTATTATAGTTTTTTCTTTTATTTCATAGGCTTTTGAAAACAGCATTCATCATTTTTTTTTTTTGGTTTTTGTAATTTGCATTTTACTTATTTTTGATCGAATTCTTCATGTGTGTGTGGGGGGGGGGGTGTTTTATATATTAGAACCATTTCTGTTTTTGTAATATGAATTTTGTAGCATTTCAATTTCTTTTTGATTTGTATTTTAGAAGGATTTGTTCGATTTTTAATTTTTCTATTTGTTTGTTTTAGGCATTTTAATTTTACATCGATTTCAAAGATTTTTAGATAGAAATTTGTGTGGGTGGAGTGGTGGTTGAGGATTTGTTTTACTTGTTTGTCTTATTCACTTTAAGCTTCCCATTTCTTGTCTCAGGCATTTAATTTTACACTGATTTCAGTGATTTTTGCATTTTAATTTTCCATCGATTTCAGTGATTTTTGGATAGAAATTTATCACTTTAATTAGTTTTTCCATTTCTTACCTCACCATTTTAATTTTACATCAATTCCAGTGATTTTTGCATTTTAATTTTCCATTGATTTCAGCGATTTTTGCATTTTAATTTTCCATCAATTTCAGCATTTTTTGGATAGAAATTTATCACTTGCAGGATTCTTAGTGGTTCTTGACGATATTGCGGTGCTGACTAGAGACCACAGTATGTGTAACCAACAACTACCAAAAATTTAAACATTTTTAATGTTATTAATTAGGTAATACATTGTCTGATCATCCACACCACTCAATAATGCTGTTTCTATGCTAAAGAATAGAAATATGCTGTTTACAAGGCTGCTCATAAATCTTATGGCCTGTAAACTGTTCAAACACTCAAAATATTGAAGTGCAACCTTCCCCAACATCTCTAGCATGTGGACATTATTAGCGACAAGTATGGGACTTTCTCTAGAGGCATTACTCTTGACTATTCTAGAGTGTATGATATGAAGGTTTCTGTAGTTGTAATGACGAAAATTATATTAGAACGGATTTTTTTTTTGTTAAATGTATTGTAATTTATGTGAGTTACTAAAAATTCTAACTAATTATCAAACACCCCTACTTTCATTCTCAGGTGTCAAAATGCACTAAATAAGAAGTGTAAATCATGATTTAGAAAAGTTCACGATAAAGTAGCACACTTTACAATACTTTTTCAAAATCAAAACAGTTAAATGGCAGACAATTGTTCAGTGTTTAAGTTTTTAGATTTGCCTGCTACAGAAGGAGATGTGATGGTCTTTCTTCAACAAAAAAATATTTTACCCACCCAGAAGAACTGTGTTTGTGGTGGCTTAATGAGATTAAGGCATTGTCAAACATCTGAAATGGAATGTCAATCATGGCAATGTCAACAAAGGTGTTCCATTCATCATGGAATGTGGTTTGAGGGCTGCTGCATTGCTTTTTTGGAAGCAGTATGGTTAATTTATTACTGGAGCTGGGATGAGCTTATAGTAAAGCGTATTGGAGCTGAGTTAAAAATGTGTGAAAATGCCGTAAGGAATATGACGACAGCTCTTAGAGAGCTCTGTCAAGAAAGCCTTGTTTCTCATCCATGCTGCCAAATTGGTGGTCCTGGTATGACAATGAAAGTCAATGAAACCATGTTTAGTCGATGAAAAAATCACCAGGGCAGAATCCTTCCGCAACAATGGATTTTCAGGGGTGTCTGTCATAAGACAGGTGATTCTTTTGTGGCGGTTGTACCCTCCCAATCTGCCAACATCCTTATACAGTCCATCTGTGAGAACATCAGGCCTGGTTCCAGCATCTATTCTGATTGCTGGAAAGAAAACAGAACTTCTGAATTGGAGGCTTTTGGATTTCGCCACATGAGAGTCAGTCACAAATACAAATTTTGTGGATCCTGACACTGGTATGCACACCCAGACCATTGAACACCTTTGGGGTTCTCTCAAGTGGCAAAACAAGTGAACAAGAGGCACATGAAGAAAAGATCTTGAGAATTACATAGCAGAATTTCTGTGGAGATATCTGAAAAAGAACCAAGATGTGTTCTGTGTCATCTTAGAAGAGATGAATTTACAGCAGTGAAATGATATTGTTTGTCTTCGTTTTTTTTCTTTTTTGGTTGTTTTTAAAACAAAAAAAAATGTAAATACAAAATTTTTTAAGAAATAAAAAAAAACAATTTCTATATATTTGTTTATGAATAAAAACCTGGTAAATGACAAAAAAAAAAAAAAAGTTTGTTAAAAAACAAAAAAAGACTTGGAAAAAAAAAAAGGTTCTTAAAAAAAAAAAGACCGGAATAAAAAATTTTTTTTAAAACAAAAAAAGACAAATATTTTAAAAAGCCAAAACAAAAAAAAGCAAAAAACAATTGATTTATTTAAAAAAAATATACATAAAACCAGTCAAAAAATAAAACAAAAAACCAAACAAGTCCAAAAATTAAAAACATAAATCAACAAAATAAAAACAGTCCAGTAATGTTATATCTATTTGTTTTTCACTAGCAACAGCGCCATTGAGCGGTGTGGATGATCAGATGATGTATTACTATTTTATATTTATTTATAAATTGCAAATTTTGATAAATTTTAAACTTAAACTTCTGACAACAGTTTTATTACATTCCTCACAAAATTATAATTAAAGTTATGTATAAAAAGTCTTAGCCAAGATATTTCATGCCATCACTAATCCAAAAATAAAAAAACATTCTCTAACCTCTCTTGTTAAAAATATATATATTGAATCTTTTTAAAATCTATTGCTTTCTCCAACAAAAAAAAAAATGAAGACGAATTATTGCATGTGTATTAAAAATAAATATAGATAAATTACAATTATTAAGAATATACATATATAATTTACATATTATATGAGGGGGATCCAAAAATAATTAGAATCATTCTCTGATTTGTGTGCCTCTTTTAGTACATACTTTTGCTGTTTCATTCTTCTTGAAAAATCCTTCGGCATCAATCTGCAAAATAACATCATCATGTGAAATTGTGGGACCACATAACACATTTTTTTGTAAGTGCATTTCACATATTTGTCAATTTTTTTATAATGGCTGAAATGTTCAAACAATGTGAAATTCTGTTTTTGTTTACAGAAAATGGAAAGGTAAAATGCTGTAATGTTTGAAACAGATTATAAGCAAGCTAATCTCATAAAAAACAAGTTTACAAGTGGTTTAATTAAAATGTTAAATTTACCGTGTCCCTAAAAAGGATCACAAGTGAAATCTAAAGTCAAAACAATTCTGATTATTTATATGCAAATGATATTTTTCTCTCAAATTTAATTCATAGTGGTTGGTCATTTTATATGAAAGTTCTCAAACATTTATATAATGTGGTAAAATATAAACATCCTGTTTTATGGCAAAGAAAAGAGAACAAGCTCCACCTTAACAAAGTGTCATCTCTCAAAGTTTTGAGTGTGAAACACTTCTTAATTAAATTCAGCATGATCCAGCTTATCTATCAGCTGTATTCACTCGATCTCACTTTGTGCAATTTTTTTTAATTTCTCGAATGAAAAAATGTCTCAACTTTTTTTTTGCAAACTTATAACTAGGGGGAAAGGGGGGGAGACAGAGGTGTCACTCTGCAATTGTTTCTGAATTACGCCAAAAAGTGACAAATAGGTGTAGATCAGTATATTGCATTAAATAGACTATACTTTTTAAAGCAATTCAATTTGCAACAACTAAAAATAAATATACAATTTTTCACTAAAAAATTCCAAATATTTTTGGATCCCCCCTTGTATATGAATAAATAACCAGACTTCTGGAATATTTATATTTTATTTTTTATGATGGCAATTATTTCTTTAATTTACTAAACATTAATTTTTAAATAATAAAGTCACATACCCTATAAATTTTCAAGTATAAAAATATTAACTATTTGCAATTATATATACACACATATATAAGATTGAAGCTCATTTATCAAAGTTTAAGGAATTGCTATCTTAATATAAGCCAAGCACTGATTGTATATATGTGGGGGAGATTATGATCAGGACCAACTGGTGAGTGCTGATTCTGCATAAAATATTTATATTGAGGTTCATTTATTTTTGTGTATGTATAGACATGTGTATCATTTGTCTGAGATAGAATGAAGGATGAATATAGATTAAAAATCCTATGTTCAATTCTCTCTATTTACTATCATAAATATTCAGTAGAGTGAATAAATAGGTTAACTATATATATACTAGATGTACCTGGCTTTGTAAAAGTCATTATTTTTTTTAATTGATTGCTTTAACAAATTTTTTTTATAAAGATTTAATGTAAATTAAACAAAAAATTTTATATGTGAAAATTGTATACCGAACTGAAAGGTAGTCATTTTGATTTCAATTATACACTAACCAAAAATAAATGTAAATACAATACTATAGCATCTATTTTTTCCTCTCACTAAATATCATATTTCAAACATGAATTTATGTACTGCAATCACAATTTCTTCACAATTTAAAATCTATATCTCTGTAGTTAAGAGCATATGTATTGATTTTTTTCCAAGTGTTTTTTTATTAATGGCAGAATTACTTCAAATTACTTCCTTTGCGTAAATATAATAGTACACTAACCAAACTAAATGGAAATACTGTACTATAGCATCTATTCACCCCCTCCCCACTAAATATCACATTTCAAATGTGAATTAATGTACTGTAAACAAATTTTCTTCATGATTTAAATACTATACCTCTATAGTTAAAATCATATATACTGATTTTTTTCTGAGCATTTTTTATTAATGGCAGAATTATTTCGAATTACTTACTTTGCATAAATGTAATAATACACTAATCAAAACTAAATGTAAATACATACTATAGCATTTATTTTTTCCCTCACTAAATATCACATTTCACACATGAATTTATGTACTGTAATTACATTTTCTTCATGATTTAAATAGTATACCTCTATAGTTAAAAGCACATGACCGTTTTTTTCCGAGTGGAATTACTTCCTTTGCATAAATATAGTGCTTGTGAATTTGTCACATGACACTGGACAAACATTCTTACATTCACCAATCAGACAACAGAGAAAATAGGAATTTTATACATAAAATATAAGAACATGCTATCATATATATATATAGCTTGACACATACACGCTTATTTTTTTATACCCACTATTAATATAACATAAATTTATGTATAAATATTCAAACAGTAAATATATAAATGTATGGGTATATTTATAATACACATACATATGGACACAGATATTATAAATATAAAGTAAACATTTTATTTTTTATATCTATGTGAAATATAATATATTTGAGAATTATATATATATTGTAATGGGCACATACGTACGTTACATTGTTTTTTATTAGTAAACATGAAAAGAATAAAAGTTCACAAATAAAACTTCCTTTTTAAGAATTAAAAATTGAAAATTAAAATTCTATACTAAACTCATATAAATAAAATCGCACAGATGAAAAAAAAAATTGTTAAAATAAAACTTTATTAAAAATAGAAAAGGTATTTTAAAAACAAAAACTTAAAAAGATTTAGAGATAAAAATATATCTTTAATTTTGGAAAACACATTAAGTAATCAGAAAATGGAAATGATTGTTTTAATTAGTTAAAGTGAACTAGCCTTTGGGCATTTAAATGTATAAGCAATGGTCAGATAGGAAAACAATAGAAACTAATAGCAAATGAGAGAAATCCATTGGGAAATCGGACCTCAATGGAAGGATCATCATCATCGATGATGTAATGTCAATTGAATCCTTAAAATTAATATAAAAGGAAAAGTTTGGAAATTATTAGGGAGTTATTATGATGTGACTATATGTGTTAGTGCGGAGTTGAAGGAGAAGGGATTGAAAAGACGCACTCTTCAATCCCTTCAGTTTTGTTAAAAAAAAAGAAATGACATCGTTTTTTCTACATTAAGGACCAGCTAAACTAAAAGACCTCCGGATAAATAAAAAAACAATGGCTAACTCAACCAATCTCTTTAGGATGGCATGGGAATTCATGTTCAAACGGCAAGCAACGGATAAAAATGAACTGTTTAAAACTGTAAGAACTTTATAATTAGTGAACATTAAATTAAAAACTTTCCGTATTTAAAATAATTGCAATAGAATCCTATCTGACCAACTTTATTTATTAATTAGTTATAATTTTATTTGATGTATTTCTCTTTTGTAAAATCATTTCCATTTTTTTTTGTTCTTTAAGTTTTATTTATGATTTTTGTTTTGCGATAAATTAAATTATATAAATGTTAAACTTAAGTCGGGCGTGAATGGCTATATAGATTTGTAAAGTTATATTAGGGGAGGGTAATCTTAGGTTATTTGTTTCGTAGTTGAATTGGGTCAATGGATTGGATATATTGGTGTAATTAGTAGATGTAGTATGAGGTTCGCTATGGGCAGAATCGCTTTATATGCCGCACACTTCCTTTTTGGCCTATGGAATGCGATTCGTAAGTCGGCAAAATGACCGCAGTCCTTTCCTATGGAGTTTTTTTTATTGCTCTTCTTGTCAGATAGATGTAGTATTCCTATCTGACGAGAGGCAATTTCTTCTCTTAACCTTTTGTGCTGCCGTATTTCGTATTACATTGAATGCATCGATATATCAGATGAATTGACGTTAGTTTGACTGCGAACTTTTGGCCTAAGGTTAAATAAGGATAGAATATTTTCTTTCAAATGCAAATCTATGTAGTCTATTCATACTCGACACTCTAAATAAAAATGCATTAAATTTAAGTTGGGTATGGACGTTGCATGGATTCGTTATCGGTTAATTATGTTTTTGGTTTTCATATTTGATCAAAATATATAGACATTCGGTAAATAATGATACCTTATGGTGAGTATCTAAAATGTATTTATTCGGATGTCTTTTAAGTTATTGGTGTCTCTGCGGTATCTTATGATGAATACCATTGGGTTTCTTGTATTCCCTATGCAATTGATGGTATCAATGACTTTGTATTTTGATCATTTATGTTTATTTTGAAATGTTTTTTAACCGTGTAATCTATGTAACCGATCTATACTCAACATTTTAAAACAAACTTTTATAAACCCATCTGTGCGAACTTATAATAGTATAAAAATTAAAATGTAAATTAAAATCTAAAATAAAAGTTAAAAATAATGTTAAATGTTAAAGTAAACATGCTAAAATAATAATGTTAAATTTTATATATATGTGCGTAAATAAATGTTTGTATGTTAATTACTGGCAGTGGCATATTTTATTCTTTTTTATATATTCTTAGATAGGAATTTTTTATAAAATATAAATCTCTATTATTCCACTGAGCTAGTGACAAGGGGCTAACGACCGGAATCAAAATATATTAAATCAAAATAAATATAAAAAAAATTTTTTTAACTTATGTATCTGCCTACTTTATAAATTTTTCTAGGTTCAAATGCCTAGATGGCGCCCTTGTAGTGCAGATTACGTTAAGGCTTTTTTCCAGATCATTATAATATATAATGACTAATGGTTGGAAAAATAATTTATCCTAAAAATTAAAAAATATATTGTAATATTAATAAAGTTTTAGAATTGTAGTAAAATTATTTCCTTTTAAAGTATTTTGAAATCATAATTTCTTTTGTCTTTAAACTTTTTTTCAAAATCTCTGTCAACTTTTGTGACATTACTATAAATGATACACCACATAAAAGGTACATTACATATCTATATGCAGTACTCTCAGATTCAAAGCTCCTCACTGATGAAAACCACAAACTAGAAACTAGTCTGGGATATTGGATGAGTAAGCTCTAGTTAAGGGTTTTATGTACAAATCTTTTTGCATCCATTAATTACTAAGGCTTGCACTGGGTGGCACTACTGTATAAATATTTTGCTACTGTTTTTCAAGTTATTAATACTTACATTTCTTTCTATTTAATCAAATTATAAAAAATATGTAAAAAGGTAAATTGTAGAGATTGTAAGATCATATCAAGATAATGCAAAATATAAAAATTATGATAAAACATTTGCAAAACATTAATATCTTTCATAAGTAAAAAAAAAAACTTCTTTATATATTAATAATAATTTAAAAAAATTATTATTTAAGGTGATAGAAAAAATAATGAAATTTATTTTAGTCCTCAGATCAGAACAAAAACATGTCATGAAAGTGATTCCGCAGAGAACAAACCAGAAATCCAAAAGCAGTGAAAAAGAAAAAAGAGAAGTGAGTTAAAAAAAAACTCAAAGGAAAAACAGATATACACAAAGTTATCTGTATCAATGTGCTGGAGTTAGTCATGAGCTGCATGTTGATGAATTTAAAAAAAAAAAATTTGAAATTGGCTTTCATAAAAATTAAAAAAATATTGCAAAACAAAAAACGATTTAGCAATATATGGTAGCCAAAACCCACAAATTTAAAAGATTAAAGATTCACATAAATTTATTTCTACATCTGATTTAGAAAAGCTTGAAAACTGGAATACATTAAATCAAATACAAGTTATGATTTTATACTAAAAGAGAACCTCCAGGTGTACAAGATAAATTTACATTAATAATGAAAAAGGCTAGAAAAAATCAAAAGAAAGTCAACATATATAATGAATTAAAACAAGACTATGTTAAATGTTCTAGAGCGAGCATGTTTCTCACTTTAAATTATGCATTTTATCAATTTGACAATTTTCTTATGTTGTAAATATCTCAACTACATTAACTAGTTAATGTATTTTTATCACCTCATAGGTGACCATCTTCTTACAAAGCTCATTTTATTATTTTTTTTTTTACAAAAATAATACTAATAATTCCTAAAAAGCACAACAATCAAATTCTTGTACTGTTTTTTCTCTCAACAACATATGATACCTCTGTATCCAATTACATTCCCTATTTACTAGCCTCAGCTTTAAGTCAAGAATTGAACTCTATCATCTTCTATAAATAATTATCATTATTTCTGTAAATAAATCAAACTGGTTTTATAAGAGGAGAATTGGTAATTGCTAATATATAAAAAAGAGTCCATCTTTGGAGACATTAATTACACTACATATTTGAAAAACTTCTATTAAAAACTATAACAATAATTGAATAAAATGTCAGATAAAGGCAAATAACCCCAAAATGTATTTCTGCAGCATCATCATAAAATTGACCAGATAATCATATCCTTTGAAACATTTTGTGCATATATAGATAAAAGAACTAGTGTTAAAATCATAACATGGTTTTTAACTGTTTAAATCTTTATCACTAATTAATTAATTAAACAATAACTAGCTTATTAATAAATAATTATTAAGAACATTGATATATTTATCTGGGAAGATAATATCTATCATTAAGCAAGACATTTTGTGCTCATAAATTAAATTGTGACAAAATGATTATACAATCAACAATTTTTTATTTTCAATTCATACTTTAAAAATTAAACCTATTCTTGATATTAATTCTAAACTTGGTATCTATTGATCCTATCAACTCTAATTTATAATATAAGAGTATATCTTGTTTAAAATTTAAGATTTTTAATTGATATTTGATATTTTTTTAGTATTATTTTCTATATATTTTGACTATCAGTTTTGTGACAGATTAGATTAATTATGACATAGCGTGGCTATTCTGAGATTCCATAATAATTAAAAGTCGCTGACTTCAAATATCATTTGCTGTAATGTTAGTTTGAGGATAAACTTTACATTTACTACACTTTCTGTGTAATTTATCAATATTTTATTAGTACAAGCCTAATGCGATCTTTTTATTTTTGCAACTTAAATAAATGTTATGTCTACTCACCAGATCATTGCTTAATTGATGAAACTGTAACAATATGTAACACCCTTCATAAGATAATGAATAATCTTGATGCTGTATTTATGGTAAGTACACTCTGAAAAAAGAAAATAAATTTATTTCAGATTTTCTGAAAAAGAAATATTTTGGTTATTTTTAATATTAAAGATTAAGATAAGTTGTGCATTCCTCATATCATATGCAAAGCTTGCACAAAGCTTTTGCAGCAATAGAAAAATGGAGAGAGTAATAAACTAAAATTTAGAGTACCAATGTTTTGAAGGAAATCAAAAAGCCATTATGATTACTATTATTTTTATTATTATCATAGATATTAATTAAAAATAATTGAAGCAAATAAAAAATAACTTGACTTAACTTCAGCTAACAATCTCTTCCACACTCAAATGAGGTAGCATTTTATTTTTCAATCACCTACTAGAACTCTCAAATGATGAATATTATATCCAACACTAATCAAGGTAATAAAAGTAATGCCATCAATAGTAATTTTGTAGAAACTTCATCATTCTTGACATTTTGACTGCCTTCTGAAAAAAAAAAAAAAACAAGAGACTTAATAAAGTACTTGAAAATCTCAAATAAATTTTCTGAATTGTATGCACATCTTCAAATTGAAAGAAAAGAACATCTCACTCTACAACCAAAATTACATTTTAGCATAGCAGAAAAAAACTGCTCCCTTCTTTTCTCAGTTCAACAACCTAATATTTTAAAATAATATTGGAAGCTTCCTGAAGTAAAAGTGTATATAGAATACTTATCAAATGAATAGTTCCTTTTTATTGATAGCTCTAACCAAAAACAAATTTGGCTCAATTCAAATTAATCACTTCACCAGAATGAGAGATATATATCAGACAATCCTTTTAAATCTTGGATATATAAAAGTATAAAAAAAATCAATGGTTAATTTGAATAGACATAAAAATGGTAATTTTTCTTCTTGGTTAACAAAATGACTACATGAAATATTTTTGATTTTTATGTCTTTTGATCAGTAGAGCCAAACATACCTACTGGTTAAGAGAATATTAGACTTTGGAAATAATTATGACAGTTGAGGAGCTAAATATAACCAAAGTAGCTATGATTGCCTAAGGCAAAATCATCTTACCACCTTTTCAAATCAAGCAAAGCATGATGAAACAATTGTTAAAAACTATGAACAAAGACAGTTTGTGCTTTGATTATATAAAATAAGAAGATAATGTGACTATGCAAAAAAAAAAAAAAAAACTGAATGCAGCTCATAAATGATTCATATTACATAAATTAAGATGGCAAAATTGAGTCTAATGTAAGATCTCTATTTGTTCTAGATATCACAACTTTCTTAGCAAATGACAAACAACTATTCTGATAAGAAGACAAACTAATTTTAATAAATTTTCACTTGTAATATGAACACTGAGATCTATTATCTACACAGCTACTTGGATCTCTTTCCAGAAAACTTTGATGATTTAAAAAAAATAGTTTATTAAAACATATAACTTATAAAGACAGATATCAGAGGAAATGTCACAATCACATGATGTAGATTACTGCTAGAACCTTCAACAAGATTGTCATAATAGATCTTATTTTAATGTCTTGTAAAAGAAGTTATCTGCCTGTGAAATGGTTGATCTATTTTATAATATTAAATTATGCATTTGGATTAAAATAAAGTGATCTAGAATTATGCATCTGCATTAAATGCTGTTTGTTTTAATAGTGAGATTCTTATTTCTATTTCACTTGCTGCTAACCATGAATTTACAGCTTCTTCTAGTTTAGTGTTATAAATATTAATTTTATTATCTGTTTTTTAAATATATATTGACATTAATTAATATTAAAAACATCAATATTTTTTGAAATCATATCACTAACGATCTCGAATTTTGATAAAGATATGATTGAGTAGTTAGTTATGCTGTGCTTCCAAAAACTATAGTAGACATAAAAATGTGTGTTGGTTAGTAATATTATATCGAATTTTAAATTACATTTGAAAGTTTCATATTCTAAGAAAGTATATATATATATTGAAAAAAAAACTTAATACTTTAGATTTAATGTCTATTTAAAAATTACGCAAATGTTTATGTAATTTTAGTTACAAATAAACAAAATTGTTTATAAACTTGGTCTTGCGTACGATTTTTAAACTACTCTCATTTTAAAATTTAATAATTTAGCTTTTTTTTTTTTTTCTGCTTCTTTTATTCTTGCTTACAAGCACTCTAACATTTTAGACATTAAAATGCCTTTTTCTTTTTTATGTCCAAAGTTTTTAAAAACATTCCCATTACAGAATAGTGCAAAGTTTTCAGCAGATCTTTCCCCATACTAATCCTAATTCACTGATTTTCTTCTCCGCCTATTACTTCATGGTAATTTGTGGTTCGATCACCCAGAAAATTATCCCACCGCCATTTTCTGCCAACTTCTACTATAAAAGTAAAGCCAGCTTTAGTGGTTCTGGTTTAGAATGTGCTTGATAAATAAAACATAAAAATAAAAGCAAGAAGACAAGGGAGCAGAAGCAAAGTTTTCAATAGAGAAACTATCAGCTTTTATCCTTTCTTTGTGATGCTTAGGAAACATACAGCTAGCAGCTACCTTGGCCATTTGTTAGTTAAAGGAACAATAGTGTTTTTTAGAATAGCAAGCAAACTTGTTGAAGGTGACCATATGACATTATATTAGTAAAACTGGATCTCAAAGACGTAAAAGAAGCTATATTTTTTTAAAAAGTTGACAGCATTTCTAAATGCCTTTACAAACTTAAATCAGTAGATCAGTTTAAAAAAAAAAAAATGAAAAATCAACTTCTAACATATTTAGGGATGAAGTTTTAAATAACTTTATTAAAACTATATGTTAGCTTTAGATATATATTAAAATAAAAACGCTTTAATTATAGATTGAAAGGCAGAACAACTACGTAATTACCTTAGACAATTATAAATATATATTTGTGTATAAAGGTATTCAACATATAGATGTTTTCTTTTAAATATATGTAATGCATGAGATGTTTAGGAGTACTTGTTTACACATATGTACGGTACATAACACAGATAAAAAATTTTCACGTTAACATAGATAATTTATTATATAGCACTGTATCTGCATAGTACAATTTAGGCTTGGGAGGTTCCAGGATTGATTCTGGCTCTCTTAACTTCTTATGAACTTCCAAGCAATAAAGCCTTATGCTTTTTCTTTTTTATGGTCAATATTAATTAAATAAAAATAATCTTCAAATATTACTAATCATCTGCTCCATAAATGGAATTTAGCAGCTACTGATCTATTTGGATGTGAACAAACATAGTTAAGGACTGAAAATCTACGATTACAGTTCAGAATTGAAAAACTTTAAATAAAGCCAATAATGAATCAATATCTTACTTGGAATCTCTTCTGTGATATTTTGTTAATAGTTCTGCTAAATGATAATAATAAATAATCGTCAGGTTTTTTTTTTTTTACTTCCCTCAATATTTCATTTCTCTTGCTTATAAGTAATACAGAAGTAATTAAAACAAGAGGAGTAATAAATAGATTAAAAATAATTTTAATTTAATATGATTTATATTTACTGTTATAAAAAAAGAAAAGGAATGCAAAAAAAGGAGAAAAGTAGGATGTATATATGTGTGTGCTATGAAATCATATATAAATGTATATATTATATAAATGATGATTGTTCATAGTTCTAAATAAGGAAATCTTTAAAAGAGAATGAAAAATATCTGTAAAAAGTTACATTATTAAAGGAATCGGCATTTTTACTTTATTATAAAGATTTATATGTATGCATATTGTTAAATCATGAGTATTCCTGATAAGCAAATTGACATTTCACTAAAACTCTTCTTCTAATGGTATTTTTAATTGACAATGTCAAATTTACTTGTGTATTTCCCCCCCTTTTTACTGATTATCCATCCTCTCACTTTTTTACATTACTTTTCTAATCATTATTTTTTTTCCCCTCTAAAAAATTAAATCATGTAAACAATTTCAATGCAATTATTTGTATTTTTTGTAAAAGTTCTAGTATTATCTGTTCAAGAATTTATTTATAATATTGACTATTCAGCAAACAGTTCAAAAACATCAATATTTTTTTTATTTTTAAAGTCTTTATTATTTAATTTACAGTCATCACCATCATCCTTTTTAACCATCATCAATCTACGGCAAGATAAAGATCTCTTCAAATTTAATCCAGTTTATCCCAGATTTTTATTGCATTCAACCATCTAACATGTGATCTCCTTCTAGATCATTTACAATCTCTTTGGATCCAGTTCAAGATTTCAATTATCCATATATTTTCTTTACTAGCAATATGTCCAGCCCAGTTCCATTTTAGCTTATTAATTCTTTCAATGGTGTCAGTAATATCTGTTTGTTCTCATCTCTATATTTTTTCTATCCTTTTTTGTACTCCTAACAATTATCTCTCCATATTTTGTTGAGTGGTCTTAAATTTCTGTATTGCTTTTGTCTTAGGTATTGGAGTGTCAGATCCATAAGTAAAAACTGGTAAAACATTTATTAATAACCTTTTCAAACACCTAGACATATTTCCTTTTAATATTATTTTTACTAAAAGCACTCCATTCAAGGTATTTATAATTATTAATTTGTTTTAATTCTTCACTAACAGTATTTATTTTGTTCTTTTGAAAAATTTATTGAATATTATTTTAATCTTTTTTAGCATTTCTTTTTTATTTTCATCTGATAATTCTTGCAATATTCCCTGAAGCTCTGAAGCATTATTTGCAAAAACAATCACATCATCTGAAAAATCTAAATGAGTTAAATGTTCTCCATTAACTTTTATTTTTTTAGCTACCTATTTTAATCCACAAAATACTTCTTGTAAAAACTGTTGCAAAAGGTTTCGAACATAAGGAGTCATCCTATCATTTAACCTTTTCTATATTAATCTTCTTACTATCACTATATAATCTAATTAATGCCTTTGCATTTTGATAAATATTATTTAGATATGACAATATTCTGGGTCTATATTTTAATAATCCAGTGCAGAAATAAAAGCTTATAGAATCAATGCTTTTTCATAATCTATAAATCCAAAGCATATTAGCAATTCATATTCATTGATTCTTTCTATAACTTCTTTCAATAATTGGTTATGATACAAAAGGCTAAAAGCACTTTTAAATTTATCTTGTGTCTTTAGGTGATTAAAATTCAAATCTTGTTGTAGACAAGTTATAATTATCTTGGTAAAAAATTTGTATAGAATTTACAAAAGACTGTCAGGCCTGTATTTTCTAATATCTTCTTTATTAACTTTTTTAAATGTTAATATTACTATTGCATTCTACTAATGGTCTCATACAGTCACAAAGTAGCAAAAAAAAATAATGATTCAGCTATCTCTATCATACACTTAATTTAATATTTTTTAGAAAGTTTTTGATAAATCTAACTTTTTTTACTGATAATTTACAATCTTTACTTCAAGCTAATGCACATGCACTTTACAGATTTTAAACTATACATAAATGAATACTCTCATTCTCAAACACAAGATAAAGTCTTTATGAAAAGATAGAATGAATCCATCTATCTCTTCAACCCAAACGTTTAAGTATGGGCCAATCTATGTGTTTAGAGATGAGAGCGTGAAGATATTAAGCAGTCACTTTAAATAACTTTATTATGCTTGAATGAATGATGCTTGCGAAATTATTTAAAATTTACTATATAAATAAATGCCTTATTATATATATGTTTAACTTCAACTAAGAATGATGTATAGTAAATTTTAAATAATTTTGAAAGCATCATTCATTCAATCATAATAAAGTAATTTAAAGTGACTGCTTAATATCTTCATGCTCTCATCTCCAAACACTTAAGATTGGCCCATACTTAAACGTTTGGGTTGAAGAGATCGATGGATTCATTCTATCTTTTCGTAAAGACTTTATCTTGTGTTTATTCATTTACATATAGTTTAAAATCTGTAAAGCGCATGTGCATTAGCCTGATTGTTAGTTTACAATTACAATTTATTTAACATAGTGTTATATAAATAAATACCTTATTATATAATCTTTACTTCAATAAATTATTCATGATTCCACTTTTTGCAGAAATTTTATTCTATTATATTTTAAATCAGACTTTTTCTTTCAAGTTTTTCTATTAATCTACATTTTCATTCTAAGAAAGTTATTTGTTTCTTTACTTTAATGTTTACATATAGAATAAAGTCATGAACTATGTTGTATTAATCTACACAACTTCAATTATATGCCAACAAAAAAAAAAAATGGTGATAAACAAAACAAAAAAAAACGTGAAATTTACAAAATGTTTAAATTTTACAAATTTCAGCATGGTGGAAGCCATTTATTTTTCTCATTAAATATCATATTCTCAAATTTCAAACATAGATATTTTAATCACATTTTCTTCATGACTTGAATAGAATCATTAGCATATTTATAAAGATGTATACAAATTTTTCGATTGTGTTTTTTTTTATTCAAGTTTTATATACAGTACATATTAACATATCTTTACTAAAATATATTTTGTACAATCAGCAATAAATCTAAAAAATGTCTTAAAATTCTTTCAATAAATAAGAAAAAAATATATTGATTTTATAAGAAAAAGTAAGAAGTCATATTCTGAAATTGACTGCATATTTTAAAAGAATGACTCATCAAAGAAATTATAAAACGAAGCAAATTGATGGCACTACTATTTGTACCTTAAAGCAGCTAAAATTGTTACTAAAATAAGGGGCAAGGTTTTGGTTAATATGGAAAAATCCTTAAATCTACAGTAAATGATATGAATTATAAGAACTTTCTGGTTAATATTGCGTGTATTGTCTCAGAAAGCCCTACATTTCTATGAAGAATTTAGCCAAGAATCTGGATCACACAATTCTAAGCCATTTAATGGAAATATAAAGTCTTGAAAGTGTTATGGTCTTAAAAATATTAAAATGACCATGGAAGCAGTATCTACTGATAACAAAGCTACCACTATGTTTTTATTAGAATTTAAAAAAATTATTGAAGGAAAAATGTCCAGGATAGGTTGTGAATCACTGATAACACACACAATACTATAAATATATATATAAATGTACTTTCTTATTTTATTATTAATATTATTTTTAAAAAATTTCATTTACATCACAATCTTAATATATCCACATTGCAGACATAATGTATCTGTTATGTATTTATGCATGTTAAAAAGTGCATTATACTGTGCAATTAAAGCTTGTCAACAAAATATGAACTATTATACCTTATATATATATATTATGCATAAGAGAGGTTTGAAACAAAATATAGCATAGTTTATGGCTTTGCTGTATATATTTTATTTTCTTCTCTTGAATTTGTTATAAATTACCTTATTATTTTATTACTAACTAAAGGTTTTAGCTCTTTTATCATTCTTATTATTGAACTTTAATTGTAAATGCAATTCTAAAATTATACTAAATAATGATTGAAATCTATATTAATTCTACAACTTTTTCTGAACCCACATTAGATCTATATATAATCTAAGTGAAAATAATTTTTCTCACTTAAACTTTAATTGTGTGAATTCTTTTTTGATATTTTATTAATTTTACATTGTTATCACCATGTTAATCATTAATCATGTAAAACATTTTATATATCTCTCATTTTTAATTAAAACAAATTCATAATTAATATTTTTTCTTCTCTGTCCAACTATAAATACCAATCTCTATTTCACTTTTTTCCACTTTTTATTATGCACAATATTTTCTTCACCATGATCATGTTTGCCAGCTAATATATAAATCTTACTATAATCATGTAATGTCTTAAAACAATTTCCAGCGTAATCAGTAACAAACTTTATTTAATTCTGACTCAAAATCTCCATTATCAGTAAAAAGTCTAATTCTAAATTGTTGAAAATCACATATATACTAATTGAAATTCTAATACAAAAATATTACCAATAAAGCATTGGAAAGTTTTATTACCAAATGATGCATACCTATTTGTTGATTGACTGATGAACTGCTTATATTAGTGCAGTGTGCTATGCAGGAAAAATACACATTTATAAAAAGAATAACTTAAATCCCCTCTTATCTAGGATCTGATTGAGAATTCATCATCACAAAACAATGATAGATTATAAGTAAAACATTATTAAATGACTTTAATAGCCCAATAGGCAATGATGCTACCTGAATCCAAGTAGGATCTGGCTATAAATAGTAGTTTTGAGGGCCACAAAAAAGAATCATCATAAATAAAAAAGATTTTAAGAAGGATCTGCACTGACCTTCATAGTCAATTTAATCCCTGCTGAAGATATTAAAGAGGAATGTAAGAAAATTTAGAGATCTCCTGTAGTCTATATTATTATTTCTGTATGTCTGAGGGCTGTAGTCATAAAATAAAAGGTAAATATATATATACACACATACATTCTGTAAATAATCATATGTGTGCAAAAGTAATCTAATTGTAACAAATTATTAATCAATTAATACTTTTAAACTTCTGAACTCTGAGAGTTTCTGTATTTATATATGTTATTTGTTTCATACTATTAGTCTTAGGCATGATTGCTGTTAGTTTTTGAGATTGAACATAGCACAAAGCATCAAAATAAAGATCTAAAGTGACCACAATCAGCAAATGATTATATTTTTTTAATTTAATCCATCTTGGATTATCCTATCAGTGTTAAACTTTTTTCTTTAAATTCTTTCATTATTTATGATTTTTCAAATTCATTTGTTGTTCTATAAAGCAAAGAAATCCACATAATTTCTTTTAACACAATAGTATACCACAACACATTCCTTAAAAGAATTATGCCTTGGTAATTAGTGATACCTGCTAAGGCAAATTTGCAATTTTAATATTTAATAGCTGTTGAAATTAAACATGACCATATGTTTTTTTAAAGGGACATAAATTTTCTTATATTTTTAATGCAATTTATCATGTTAACTCTAGAACAAAGTAGTCTATGACTCTCCAAAAATCTATATTTGTAAGTGCTCATGTAATATAACCATTTTTTGTATCATGTTTCTAAATATGGTGTAATATATTAAGCACTATTGCTTTAAGCATGGGCTCATCCAGAATCCTGTTGACTGCACTAATTATAGCAATCAGCACACAATTTAGTATATAAAAATAGTGCTTCCATAATAATGAAAAATATAAGCCTGCTAAAACAACTACTTTAATATAAAAAATGAATAATCGTATTGCTTTTATCTATCATAATCAACATAGAGAATGGTAATTAAAACTGGGTAAAATATAAAGACGGTTGTAAGATAATTTCCAGATACCAAGACAAAATCAAATTTAAAAATGGAAAAAGTTTTTTTACATAAGCATTTTATAAGTGGTCCTTCATAAATTATGAAAATAATGACAATATGAACTTTTTTTAGAGTTGTTTTGAAAAACACTGTGCTTACAATCAATTCACATTAAAATGATTTATTTCTGCTTTTCATGTGAATAGATTAAATAAGTTATAAAATATATAAATAGTGAATAATACAAATGCAATTATAAATTTAGTTATTAAAATCACATTGAATTCTAAGACTTAACAAATCAGCATCATAAAAAATAGCATAGCTTTTTACATGTGCACAAATTATATAAATTGATGTGAATGAGATATTTTTATATAATGATTTATATAAATTGTGAAAAGGGTAAATAATGTTTGAATATGCCTTCAGATATATTTAATCTTTTAATCTGACATTCTTTTTCATTGTTATTCATCTGATATTGAAACCAAATATTCATAATACATCTTGTGTATGCCACTGAATGCATGTTGTTAAGGGCTAGTAGGTACTGTCCACTTTTATTAATCAAAGTCAGTTAAAAAATAGATTTATAATGTCTGGCTAATTTTTATTAAACTTTTATATTCTTTATAATAACTCCTTTAAGTCTGGATGATATTTCATTCAAAAAGTGAGTCTTTGTTGTCATATAAAATTGACAGATCAAAAACTAATTTTATTTCTATCAGAGAAATATATTTTGTGATTCATAAATTGTTAATACTTTTGGTTGTATTAAATTATTAAATAAGATAAAGTAATAAGTCTTAAAAAGCTTACAATCAGGTCCTCATGTATTGCATCTTACAAAGCTAGCAAAGGATCAAGGGAGAATAGTAACTTCAAACTTGAATTATGTATAAGAATTCATAATTATGCCTTCTAGAACACTAACAGTTACTAAAATAGTGAGTGGTAGAGTAGATTATGATGCCATATACATTTAACTTTAAAAAAAAAAAAATCTATAATTTCTTTCTCTTAACAAACAACATAGTCCAACAATACACACTGCTTCTGAAATTATTTTTTTTCAAACATACAAACTTGTTGTTCAAGTTGAAAACCATTATCCTTGGATTGGGAAGAAATTTTATTAAAAAAATATAGAGGTTGTAACATGTAAATTTTTTATATTATGTTAAAAGATAATCAAATCTTTTTTATAAAAGTCAATCACTTATTGTCAGTAAATTTTGAAAGTCATCATTGTTCTTCAATAAAGCTTAAACAATATTCTTCTATGATTGTCTCTATAGAGTAATAACTTCAAAGATGTGTGAATTTTATGAAAATCATGATGATTGGCATCATGATAAAAAAATTCTTTGCAATGTAATGAAAAATTCTTTTAAAATCCAAATATTAAAGTGAAGATTAAACCTTTCTAATTATAAGAATCAAAAACAAACATAGGTTCCTTTCTTAGTCTTTCTAAACTGAAGTTTTCATTCATTTTTAAAATAAAGTGTTTATTATTATTTCTCAGGTTCTTAGATGTAAACATATTAACTTTTCATCCACATATGCAACAAATTTTGAACTGAGGCAATAAATGGAATCTACACAGGATGGATAATAAAACGGCATTCAGATATCAGACTTAGATAATCAAGTGTATTTTCTGTTGTCTTTCAGAATAATATATTGGTTGGTCAAAGACTATATGGTATTTTCAATAAAATATTTACTGTTACCTATCATCATAAATCTCATATCATTGATCATCTACCTTCATTGACTGTGGTAAAAAATTGTGTTTGTGCAATAAAATATCCAGCCTTTAATTAATTACATGGTTACCACTCTTGAATATAATATTTCCCTTTTATATGCATGATCCTCCATTGCTAAAAAGCAATGAGAAAACAGATTTATGAGACTGGAAATAATTAATCATAATCTCTAATAAGGCAATACAATCAATGATGACTTGCTTTATAATTAGATTTCAGTGAAGAGTTTCAATTTTGCAAATAATTGTATGTTGGTGCAGCCTTATTCAGAGATCTCCCCAACCTAAAGAGCACTAAAATTGGCCTGCTTTAGAAAATATTATCAGATCACTATACTTAACAGATTTTCATCAAAGTGATAAAATACTTATAAAATCAACAGTGGTATTAGTAGTAAAGCATGACATAAGATTAATAATTAAAATATTTAATTTTATAATTTTCTAAATATAAGTATACAGAATATATGACTTTGTTTGATGTGAACTTTTCTAAAAATAAACAGAGTAGATCATTTGTAGCTAAAGAGATGTAAAAGTTTAAGATTGAAATAGCTGCTCTGAGTAAAACTTGTCTTCAAAAGAAAGAAATTCAACTGAATAGTAACTGAAATAGATACTACAGAATGTATTAGTAGTTTTAGAACACAAAAGAGTATTTGGTCACATTTTAAACCCCCAAAGAAGTACAAATAGATTGCAGTAAACACAATGATAGGAAATGCAAAAAGTTTATGGTTCATTAATATTATAGACTTGGTAATGATCAAAAAATCTAATAGTGTTCATGTGAATATATCTTAAAATATGCATTATTAAATATATAATTGAAATTTTTGAATAAATGATAACATGTTTAAACAAGAAAAAACATTCATTAGTTTAAAATATCTTTCTTCAAGCCGAGCACTTTCAATATTGTATATTTATTTTTATTTTAAACATAATAATTGTTTTGACAAATGTGTTCAGCACTGAGAATGGTATTAATTTATAGGTAATGATTTCAATATTTTATTCATAGATAAAGTGGTGTGAGAACTATACACCATTAAAGAAGGATAGATTTTCAAATGAAAGTGAACTACATAATATTTAGTGCAAGTCTTTAGTATCTTTTAATCTTGAAATTCTTAAATACATCAATGAAAGATAAAAGATATTAAAAATTGTTATATGCAATATTGCTTTCATCCATTATATCAGTGATATGTTCCACAAATGGAATTAATATCATGATAGAAAATTTACATTCAAAACAACAATATCTTATTGACTATATGGTGGTGTGATGTCAAATTATATTTTTAAAAAGTTAATATTACATAGTCACATTATAGAGAATATTGTTAAATAGGTCAAAGACTGATTCACTTTAATGTTAAAATGATAGTTGCATTAAAAATAGATCCTATTCAAAATAAATTGCCATAAAGTTTGAAATTCACTACTTATAAGGAATGCTAAATTACAACACCTATTAATGTTGCTAATTTGGATTTACAAAGTTATGATACTGCAGAAGCATAAAATTTTCAAAAGGTGTGTATTGTAAAAGCAAATGAATCTATTCTCAGGTTCATTAAAAATGAAAATCCTGATTAGTTTTGATCACGATATTATTAATAATAAAACTGATTAAAAGAGAATATAACTTTCACACGATACAATAATAAATTGAATATATGGTTTCAATAGCATTATAGAGATTTAATAACAGAAGATTATCAATTAAAAAGATAATTTAAAATAATTTATGGATTAAAAATAAAAACATTTACGGATTAGAACTACAAAACATTTAGATCTTTTTTTATACATGGAAAAAGGATGAAATTTCATTAAATCCATGGATAACACTCTTTTAATGATGATAATAATATTTCAAACAGGTAGAGATAATATTTTGATTACCTTTTGAATAATAATACAAAAATTGAGATGGATTTTATTCTTTTGATTTAGAAAAAAATATCCATGTAAATGAAGTTAAATACCACTTTGTGATGTTAAATATGGAAATATTATAGGTTTTAGATAGAATATCTATACAAGTTTTAAAATATGATGGTAAAATATTAGTTATAAAATTATTAGAAATTTTCAAAACATATGAACACATAAAATTGTGCCACTTAATTGTAAGAATAGTCCCCATGTTTAATTTATAAAATAAAAACATTAAAAGACTTAGAAATTATGATGATAGCAAAAATCTTATCAAGAATTTTGTTGAATAAGTAGCTTCTGGTCAAAATAGTTATTAACGACTCAATGGGCTTTAAGAGAATCAAAAAAGTACTACTGATATGGTTTATTATCTCCAGGTAAATATTTTAAAAAAAATCTGGAGCAAATGTTTATATATTGCTTTTATTGATTTTATCAAGGATTGGAGTGGTTAATCAAATAGGTTCGTAGAAATGTTAGAAATTCTTTGTTTGTCAATTAAAGTTTATTCATATACAGTTTTTACATAATAAAATAAAAGGAAAAGTTATTACTCCTAGTGAAACATGAAGCATTTGAAATGCAGGCTTGTATTAAACAAGGATGTGTGATAACTCCAATTTTGTTGTCATTTTTGGAATGTTTTATAGGCAGATTTATAATGTAGGTCTAAAAAAATTGCTATATATTTGATGGAGGAGTTTCAATTTTAAAAGATTAAAAGCAAAAACAACAACTTTATCTACTAGGCTTCCAGATTTACATTATACTCATGACTATGCTGTTCTTGCCTCTTTACAAGATGATTTAAATAAAATATTCTTTATGTTTTGAATAAAATCTATAAAGACTTTGGTTTAGTAATTGATATTTAAAAAACAAGTCGCTTGATGAAGAAAATCAACAACTTTTAGCTTAAATAATTATCAACTTGAGAATATAAATAGATTTAAAAATTTTAATAGATTTTTAGGCAGAAAAGTATACCTGGATGTTGATAGTAACCCAGATACAAACATGCTGATGTTTCATTTAACAAGTAAACTAATAAGGTACTTCAAAATATTGATAAAACTATTGAAATTAAATTAATTATATAAGGGATTATTATTTTGCAAATTTATTATATGGAAAAGAGACATGGATAGTCTATCAATGTAGTATAAAACACTAGAAAAATGTAAGAATGCTTCGTAAGATTCTAAAAATACAATGGAATGATTGTAAGATTCCTGGAAATGTTTTTTATCATTCTGAATTTAATATTATTGAATCACATCTTTATTGGGCATATAAAACAAATGAACTATAATAAAATGCTTAAAAATTAATTTACAGTGAAGACATTGATGATTTTCATGGGACAGGCAGATCTCCATTTACTTCATAAAAAATTTTTTAAACACACCCTAAAGAATTAAATAAAAATTGCATTAACTGCAAAACAAGTGCAGCTGAAAATAGAATTCAATGAACAATTATAAGTAGGCAAGTAGTTGGTTAAAGTCTTTCAATAAGCAAACTTCAGCAGAACAAGTTAAAAGAATATCATAAAATGTCAAATAATAGAACAAAGGACTCCCATTTGAAATATGTTAATCTGTTTTTCACACATTAAGAGCATCATAAAATTTATTTATAATTATTTCTTTGTCTACATATCTTGATTTTTTTTTTTCTGAATTTCTGCTAATGATAAAAAAAGGAGTACTTATAAATAAAGATGTTTGCTAACATAAAAAGACTATTAAAGTAAAATGTTTTAAAATATGTAGTGCTATTCTCAGATACAGTGATTAAAAAAAAAAATTGTTGAACATCTATATATATATGTTCTCAGCAGACTAACCATGAATATGACGTGAAAGCCTTCAAGTATACTTGGCACAATAAATGTTACTAAATTTTATATTCAAACTCTGTTTTAGCATTTTTTACATTATAAATATGTTAAATTATCTATCTGAAACAAAGTGAAATAATTAGGTAGTAGATTATTACGATTTAAGTAATAATATTTTATTATTGTCAACAGAAGTTATCAGGGCTTGCTATCTAATATGACTTTAGCAACTTAATATGTAAACCTACATAAATTAAATTGAATAGCAAATCATAGTTCTCTACTTTTGCTAACACTAAAATACAACATAATTAAAATTTGGCTGCATCGAAGACTGCATCTTTTAATCCAGTTTATATACTTGCATCCAAAGATGTAAGAAGTTTGATAATTCTAAATATCAGATCTCCTACTGTTCATGATTATGGTCATAATATAAGCTTTTGGATTAAAGCAATGGCAAATAACTGAACAGTGATCTGACACTTTCTTAATCTTAAGTCTCATGCAACACATTCATTGTCTTGATTTTTGTAAGACTTAACATATATATGTATCAATATGCAAAGCAAAACTGAATAATTTTTGATTAAAATATAATTATTACACAAAATTCTCTTTTTAAATTTACATTGTTACACATATAAAATTTATTTCATATTAATTTTAAATTTTTAAAAAGTTATAGTACTTTTCTCTTCTTAAAAAAGTAAACGAAAAACTACTTTAAGATTGCACTTTTTTTCCCTTCAAAAAATATGTGAATCTATAAGTAATTTTTTTCATGAAGATTTATTATATTTCATAGCTTAAGTTGCATATATCTGTACTTTTTTTTTAATGCAAACTATGGTAAAACGCCAGTCAGTATAAAAATATTTTTAATAGCATTGGAGTACTAAATCGTATGATTTAACAATAACAGAAAGCACCTGGAGATATTATGAATCAGAGAAAGGATTATATTTTAAAAATAAGAGAAGGAAAAAAATTATAACTTCATTTTTTATATACATATATTTTTTAAAAAACCTAATTCAACAATAAAATAAAATTAGAAGGATAAAAAATATTCAAAGTATTTCTTTTTATTCGCTCCTAGCCATTTTTAATACTGTTCTGCTTGATTTATAATGTTTTTCAATAACAAATTTGCTCAACTGACATATCTCCAAACAAAATATTGCCTTTAAATAATATCATCAGGAATAAGACTTCCTGTTTGTTATTTATTTATTTAAAATGGGAAAACTGCCTGAATTGTTCTGCCAATAACAAATTTTTATCTACGATTTGTAAGCTAATAGGAAAAGAACATTTTCACTAGACAGAATTTTATAACAAAGATTTATAAAAAGGCGCCATCTTTACAAAAATACAATACACAAACGATACTGGTCACCTTTAACCTTTACAAACACAAAACTTTTTTAAGATGGCTTAACAAATGGGAAAAAATACGCCAAGTATTCATAAGGTAATAAAACAGATTAGATGATTATCACCTGTATCAGACAATATCTAAGTAAGATAGAAGGAATAGCATTTCTGTATTTCTTAAATTCAGTAGCTTAAAAAAACACCCCTCTCCAGAGAGATAGAAAAAAACTAAGAGAATAAATTAACGATTGTAGTACAGTATAGTTTTTGTTTAAAAGTTTTATGTAAAATAAAGAAAAAATATATATTATATTTATTTTAAATTATATATTTCATAATATAAAAACATATGTGCATGAAAATATAAATAAATATTTTTTGATATACAGTACTAATGTGTGTTGACTCACAAGCTAACGTTTTCAAATCTAGTTGATAGTATATATATAAAACAATCCCTTAAATCTTAATTTTAATTGGTATAATAACTATTAAAAGATTGGAGGAATCAATATAAATTATAAAATTAATATTTGTTCTCTCTCATACTAAGATTCAAAGAAATATAATTTAATAAATTATAAAACATCACATTTATATCCCATAGATATGAGTCTGTCACCTTATTGTGATCTTGCTACCATACACTGATGCAAAATTGCCCTTATTTATTAAAAAGGCAATTAAGTATAAGATGACAAATATAAAAATAAATAACCCCTCATTCACATGGCCAAAATCACATGAATGGGTTAAACCACTAAACATCACATGATCACTATCTCATACTAGCACATAATTGTTATTAAACAATTCAAAACAAAGCAAAACTCTCCATACAGTAGTGCCATCCATTGATTGCTCTTGTTGGCACAAGATGGCACTACTGTATGGAGAGTTTTGCTTTGTTTTGAATTGTTTAATGAATGGGTTAGTAACTAATTACTATAATTTCTATTGATAGCTACAGTGTGGTGGCAACATCTTACTTTATAACAGTTTTGTTTGTCACAGAATAATGATATGTATAAAATATTCACTCATGTCATGCATCTGTTTATGTTATGCAGGAATATTTTTGAATTTATGTGTATAGGTAGAGTGAAATAAAAAGCCAAAACAAAAGATGCTATTTTTCTGAAATATTCCAATTAAATAGAAATTTATATAGAAAGGATAATCAGATATGAAGCATAGTGCTATAATTATAATATTAATGGTTCAATTTCTTGTGGCAAATCTAATGCAAAACTTTTTAATCATGATTCATAATACAAATAGTAAATCAATTTCAACTTCAGCAGATATTTAAACGTATAATCAAAAGAATTTTTAAAAAAATCTCTTATAATGACCACTTATAATGCCAAGTTAACTTTTCATACAATATTTTAAGATACAAATTTACAAAATCATAAAAGTCATTAGTTATTGAATTGTTTACATTATACTAGATAAATCAATGCCTTGATATTGCATAATAGAAAAATGTTATCTGGTAAGCAATAAAGTCAAAAATCTGAAAATGTAAATAAATAGTATATTCAGTGTTCTGACTCGCATTAGGAAGTCAAATATAACATGGGGACAAATGAGTCACATGATAGAATTCAGGGACACATAGTATTATGGTATTTAAATTTCATATCAGTAATGAACAAATCAAGACCTCTATAGTAATTAGAATTATAAATATTTCAGGCTATTGATTACATTTCTAGATATATCATCTAATCCTAAATGGTTGGTATGGAGATATAATATGCATGATTCTAAAATACTTCAATCCTAATCTTTGTGAAATCACTTATATTCAAATGTAAAATTACTTCAATAAGTTTATACATATATACATTACCAATTTTCACCATATTTCTTTTAATTAACAATTAAAAATAAAATAGCTTATACTAATTTCATGCAACTTTTAAACACAAATTAAATTTTATAATTTAAATATACTTCCATACTCCTATTTCTATTAAAAAAGCTTTAAAACATAAATATAATTATCATTTATTTTATTATTTTCAAATATCCAATTATTTTTACCATCCACTCACCAAAAAAAAAAAACTTCCATATTCCTATTTAAAAAGCTTTAAAACATAAATATAACCAATATACCATTAAAATATATTTATATTTTTAATTATCATTTATTTTATTATTTTCAAATATCCAATTATTTTTACCATCCACTCACCAAAAAAAAAAAACTTCCATATTCCTATTTAAAAAGCTTTAAAACATAAATATAACCAATATACCATTAAAATATATTTATATTTTTAATTATCATTTATTTTATTATTTTCAAATATCCAATTATTTTTGTCATCCACTCTCAAAAAAAAAAAAAAAAGTTGAGTTATAAGAAATGAATAAATTTACAATTTATTGATCCTTAATTTAGATTAAATTATTAGTTTCTAACTAAAAAATTTATAATTGCACCTAATATTCTAAATTAATAAGTTTTAATTGAATTCTTTAATTCAAAACATGCTACATCAACCTTTATAAGTGAAAACTTTCAATTTATAACTCACCTTATAAAAATCTGAGATCTAATTTTTGGGAATAATCGCATCTGAGGAAAAAATAAATAATTATTTTTATATTTTCTTTTAAATAAAAAACTTTTTCTTCTATCCTTATTATATAAAAAATTCCAATTAATGTAGTCATTAATGTAAAAATTTTCATTAAAATTTTCAACTTAATCACTGGCCTATTAAAAAGTACTGTTCTAAGTATTAATCCTTTAATAATTGCTCCTAATCTTATAATTATGGCAGAATTTATAATCTCATTCTCTTCTTCTATTATGAATTTATACTTTTAAAATGAATTCTTTTTTCAAAAAAAATAATGTTATTCAAATCAAATAAGACACAGTTATTGCTGTTGCAATAAATAATCCAATAAATCAAACTACATTTCAATCTTTATAACAATATATTTCTAAAATTATATCTTTAGAATTAAATCCTGCCAAAAAAGATATTCTACATAAAGCTAAATTAGCTGTATTTAAACCAATCCTTACTTTTGGTAATTGATTAGTTACGTATAACTAATATACAAATATATTGAATATGATTAAAATTATGAATAATCTTCCCTGAATAAATAAATGATAATACTGTACTTTAAATACTGGACGAGTTAATAAATGAAAAAATGCTAACATTGGAAATCCTAATGATGCAATTAAGCTACCTTAGAGTTGATAAAGGAATAATCTTAATTTGAAATTCAAAATTTGCAACAAATTATCAAATAAATTCCATCAGTTACTAATATTGATGAATAAACTAAGGTGGATATAGGAGTATGCCCAGTGGTATTACTGCATGTGGAAAACCAACAGTTCTTTTGGCAGCACAATGGGAGTGACCACAACTTTCTGATAGATAAATTTCTACCATAAATCGGATGCAATAGCTGAGATCAAGATCTTCAATCAGGGTGTCTTATTCCCAGCCTCAACTGGTTTTGATAACTTCTTTTTACCAAATCCCCTTGTCCCTGAAAATTAAAAAGCCAGTTAGCTCCTATTTTAGCTCAGTTTTCAATGAGATGGTGCCCATCCAGCATCAACACTTGCACTTTTATTTAGAGTGAACACTCACAGTTCAAATGACTCCAGCATGATTGCACCATACTCAACTTTGGATCTTTGAAGTGAGGAATCAAGATCTCTAGAAGGAAGAGTGAGCATCAAAAATAGAAATCAGGTCACCTTTAACAATATGGAGGCCACTTCTAGTACACCTGCTTTGTATCCTACGCTGTTTGCTCAGTGTAAATAGGTGGTATGAAACTTGCTTTCTTAACAGTGGGACCTACTATCAGCAACCCATAGCAACTCTACCCTATAGAAGATCCCCTTGGATGAACAGGAGGAATGCTCTCCAGAATTGCCATGTGTTGGATAGATATGCCTAGGGAGTTTGTCCTTGCTATCCATCAGGAGCATCCTGCAGACATTATTGGATAGGTCCATCAGAGAATTTTCTCCCAGTGCTCAGATTGAGGTTATCCCATCTAGGCTACTTGGAAAACAAACATCTTCTCAAGATTGGAGCTATAGCAGGTAGAAGTGCTGCTGAAAAAGGAAATTGACCACTATTAGTAATTTAGGCTAAAATACTGTTGCTAGTAAGAATCATGGTACTGGATATCACTTGAGAATTTAATGCTGTTTTATACACTTAATTCTAGCTTTTCTGCACTGTCATTAATTCTTCCTCATTTCTTTTAGATTCTATTTAGTATTAAGCATATACAATAATGACCACATACACAAATTACTAAATTACTTAATCACTGAAAAAATAGACATATATAGAATGAGAACAAAATGAGAATAGGCCAGCTTAACAAATGTATTTATTTATTAATGCAGTTAAAATAATGCAATTGTTATAATTACACCAAGGTTACAGATATTTTCATTAAATAATTTAATGTATCTTTATGAGATAGTTATCTTCTAATTAAACACAAATTTTAATTTTACATTCATCAACATTTTTAGCTGATATCAATCCATTGCAGAATGGTCTTTCTATGTTCAATCCAGTCACTCCAATCCATAGCTTCTCTTCTCCATAATACATGAGCAAACTTTCTTATTTCCTTAATCCATTTCCCCTATGCTTTCTTTTTAGATATATAACAATCTCTTGGGATATGATTTAAAACTGTAATACCATTCTTCTAGCAATGTCCAGTGAGCTATATTTAATTTTTTCATTGTATCAATGGAAACTGTTTGTTTTTCAATCCATATATTTCATTTTTGATCCTTTCTTGTTACAACTCACATAATTTCTTCATACTTCAATGAGTGCTCTGAAGTATCTGTATTGAATTACTGTTAAGTGTCCAAGTTTTAGATTCATAAGTAAAACCTAGTAAAACACATCTAACTTTTCTTTTTCAAATCATATTTCCTTCAAATATTAACCAAAATGATTTCATTCTAGTTCAGTTATATAAATTTCATCCATTGTTTTCTGTAATCTGACCTAATCTATTTATAGTTATCAATTTCTAATTTATTATTGTCAATATTTATTTTCTTTGATCCTAACTTTCTTATCTTTATCTCATAACTCTTGCAACATTTCATAAAGCTCTGAAGAATGATTTGCAAAAACAAACATATCAACTGCAAAATATAGATGTCTTGAATAATATCTATTTACATTTGCTCCTTTAACATCCCATTTTAGCCACAAAATACTTCTTAAGCTACTGTAAGAAAGTTTTGAAGACATATAATTATTTTGTCATGTACCCTTCTTAATATTAATCTTCTAAGTGTCACCATATAATCTAATCACTGATGTTATTTGAGAAATATTCTACAGAATATGACAATATTATGGGTTTATATCTTGATGATCCAATATCTTAATTTCCATAAAAATATTTTACAATTAAATGCCTTTTTGTAATATACAAATCGAAAGCATAATAGTAACTCATATTTATTGGACTTTTATATAACTTCTCTCAATACTTGAATATGATGACTTGCTATGCAAAAAGCATTTGTAAATCCAGTTTATTATTTTGGAAGTTTATTGTAGACAAGTTGTAATTATCTTGGCCAAGATTTTGTATAGAACTGACAAAAGACTGATAAGTCTGTAATTTATTTCTTTATCAACTTTCTTAAATATCAATATTACAACTTGATTCTTCCAACCATCTGACATGTCTTTATCATTTACACATTTAGTTTATAACTTTGCTAACAATATTTTTATTTCTTTACCTACTTCTTCTAAGATGTAATTTCCTTGACTTTTTCCTTCTTCATATATTTAATTTCATGTCTCACTAAAAATGCTGGGCAATTCATATATATGTAACAACAGGAGATATTCTGCTTTCTTGTCCTTTGTTAATGTATAATTCTTTATTAAACTTTTTCATAAATTCCATAATCTCACCTCACTTTCTAGTAATAATCCCACTTTTGTCCTTATTACAAAAATAGCTTTCTTCTTAATATGGAAATATTGTTTTATACTTTTGACACTTTATTTTCTTAGATCATTGTTCTTTTTTCCATCTCATTTTGCAATTTAATCCCTCTTTTTCATTCATTTAAAAAATGTTCATATTCTTTCTTTTCTTATTCTCTTGTCTCAGTAGAAAATTTACTGACAAATTGCTGGTTTTGTAGTGTATATCTTTCTTGCATTTATTGATCAAGTATTCTATATTTTCTTATTGATTTCACTCAAATCGGAAACATGTCTAGAATTTATTATTATTTTAAAATAATTTGCAAGTTTTGCTGGAATGTTTCTGAAGATTAGGAATATCAACCATTAATGCTGACTTTCTTAATAGTTTTTGTCTCTACTTTTTGCATTAACATCTATGTTACATGTCATTAATTGATGATCACTTACTGTGTTGAATCTATTAAGAACATTATAACCTTGAAATAAATATTTTATATATTAGTCAACATGTAATTCAATTTTTCTAACGTTTATTTGAATGCTTTTGTGTTCATTTCTGTTTAGCATTTTTCTCAAAAAAAGAATTCACAATATACATGTATACTTTTTCTGCAATTATTAATGTAATTAAAATGAAAAATTGATGCAACTATACTAAGATTGTATATGTCTATATTAAAAAGTTTGAATGTATATGTTTATCAGATATATAAATATCTTCTAGTTAAATACTAGTTTTATTTTTATTATTATTTCTTTATTATGCACCGTACAATTTTATTACTGATTAAATTATAGACATGGCAATATATAGTTAATGCTTTGGATTTGTTCTTTTTATAGTTTAAATATTAAAATAAAAATAAAAAAGAAGAAAAATTATTAGCCAAAGAAAACTCATTAATTTTCACTTTCTCCAATTGCAAAATAATAATAATAAACTATATACGTTATGTCAAGCGCTGTTAGCCGAGAGGTCATCGCGGCCGCCTTGCAAGCAAGAAGTTGATTGCAGACGGTTGTGGGTTCGCGTCCCGGCCGGTGCTATGACATGAAAAAAAAACAACTATATATGTTATATGTATGATCTTTCATACATATAATGGATATTATTCTTATAAATCTTATAAATTTACAATTGTATTTATTTCAAATCTAGCTCTTTTCAAATTTAAAGAATTAAATTTCATACAGTCATTATTTAAGGGTCTATCTGTGAACATATCATTAGTTATCTTGTACAAGTGTTAACTGTTAAATCAGAAAATTCATTATTAGTTTACAAGATGGATCCTTTTCCTCATGGTATTCTCTAAATCCATATGTGAATTATCCATCAGTATCATTGCAATCATTTTCATTAATTTGTGGCTATTCTCTGATTTTGATTAGTAGGAATAAATCAGGGTATGAAAGCAACTTAAATCTGGGATAATTAACACATTACATGGTACCTAACAATTAGCTACAATTTAAAACTTGATCTCAATAACATGGCTGGAAAACAATGAACAAATGCAGATATAGAGATCCTTATCTGGTCAACTTGATAAATCTGTAAACATAAATGTTTTTTATCATTTGTTGCAATAGAATAAACTGAAGAGTACTTTTCCATATTGATAGTTTCCTTCGTTATTTCTGTAGACTAAAAGATAATATTTTTCCTCTACAAATGCAGTTGGAGTTATTATATAGTACTATATCCCTTTTATTTAGCCAATTCCCCTATCTGCAGCAAACATTGATCACTAAAATTCTGACTTGATTATCTGTAATCTATTAAAAAATCTTTTTGGAAATGCCTTCTGTAATCTTTCTATATCATCACACAATGGTTAACAACAACAACAAAAAATGCTTTTCAAAGCTCAGAAACTAAATCACACATCTGCTTAGGCTGTTTTTCAAAAATATTTTTGACTTTTTCATCCTGCTTCCAAAATCCTTAAAGGTTTCAAAATGTAGCTTTTAATAATTCTAATTTTACATAAATTAATAATTAAACTGAATTTTTTTACAATAAATTTGACTATGAATTATTTTCACATCAGTTAAATGTCTTTAAACATATAACTTTACAATTATACAGACTGCCCAAATTTACATAAGGCTGTGTCTATTTTCAAATATCAACTCTCCTATTCATTATATTGAAAGGTGGTATTTTAGCTAAATAATCTTGGTGAGCATATTTTACATAATTTGTATAAGTATGTAATATTTATACTAATATTAAATATGAAAATCATTTCAATTTCCAATCTTGAGCATACTTTCTAAAACATCTATATTTAATGGCACATATCTTTCCATTAATCCCTCCTAATCAAAAAATGACTGCTCTAAACTATAATTTACATAAATTTGAATACGATCCACTTATATATATATATTCCACCATTTTTCTATTCTGATTCTACTATGAATATGAAGACACAATAACTTCTCAAAAGCATTAAGCCATCATATTGCTACTCTTCTCAGCTTCTTTATTCTTGTGTCCCAACACACTTAATATATATAACCTAGATGGGTGTCTATTTTACCTATATTTTATTCAAACTTTGGTGACCATGAGGTCATACATCAAATCTTTATTATTATGCTATTTTCCTAAACTTAAATCTCTGCATATATTTTTATTATTTTAATTTTATATTGGTGTTACTAATAGATTCATGATCATCACAAATAATCCTATTGTGAAATGAGGAACAAAATTTACTTCTTGTATCCTCTTGTTTTTTTTTTTTTTGATCAATTTTGTTTCTATTTTCCCATTTAAATCTTAAGCTATACTGATTTTATACTTTTTATAACCTCACAAGCTTGTGTTTCTCTTATCATACATCTGAACTTTTCTGAAATTTTGTATTAATTTGAGAATGCATTCCAGAAATATGATTTGTCTTGCTCTTTATCTCGAGTTGAAAAAGATTTGACAGCTTCTATTTTGTGATTATCATAGTATGGTCAGATAAAAATATTCAATCCCTTTAATATTTGGCAAGTGATTCCTTTAATTCTTCAAAAAAAAAAAAAGTTTTATCAGTGATATTTTTTATTATGATAAGGAATGTCTGCATAACTTTATCAATCTTTTCAATCACTGGTTATATTTATGTCAATAATGCTAGGATCTGTATCTTTCAACAGTTTGTTTGCACCTCAGAATTTTGAATCAAGACTCCAGCATAAACTTATGTCTTGATATGGTTCATTAGTGAAGGTAATTTATGTTTACACAGCTCAAAATACATCAGGAAAAGTCAACTGTCTCATCAAAATTTGTTTTTTGAATAACCAAAGTACTATCTAACTGACTAAATAAAGTAAACCCAGGAATTCACTACTGGCATTTTATCTTCAGAAGAGTATTTCTATTTCATATGGGTTAATATAAGTTTTAAAGGGCATTGTGACTAGATTGCATATGCATTTCTCCAACCTTCAAGAACAATTACCTCAGACAACTACCACCATCATACTGCATTTGTTTTACTAATGATCTTCATCATCCTAGCATATATTGAATCCCTTTCTTCAAGTATTATCACCATCAAAATTTTCTCACTTTTTCCCCTTAATCTATTCCCACTGGTTAGATCCATTATTTGGTTTCTATATGCATTTTTGTAAATTCTTATTGGCTCATCCTTGATCTTTGCTTATTTATTCTGCAAATGGGGCTTACTCTTATATGTGGTGGCAATCTAGATTCAAAATGCTATTTTGTCATTCATTCTATCCATTTGACATACAATTTTTTATCTTTGTTAACTTCACAGATTTAAGGCTGCCATAGAATGATGATAATCGATGTAATTACTTGTACATTTCACATTGGGTGTTGATATTAATCTTATTTCCAGACCATCTTATTATTCATGTCTTCTCCATGATCTTGGCATTCATACAAAGCCCCTTTTTTCCAGAAGAATTTTTTTGGGATTTGCAACTCCTTCCTTCCATTTTGACCCTTAGACTGCTTATGTAATACATGATTAATGGCTTTGTAAAATAAACCCGATACCATTTGCAATATAAATGGATTTCATTATTCATACTCTCTATGGACTACTTTAGATCTTCTCTTTTCCTATTTTCTTGAGATGATAGGCATGATTTTATTTCACTCACATTACATGACATTCGTATAAAAGGCTTTATTTTTTTCATAAAAAATTATTTTGAACCCACATTTCTCTCATCCTGAGCCTTCAGATAATACTGTTTATCTTAAAAGCTGCTTGTTTTTTTCTACTAGCACTAATTAATATTTGTGACACTTATCTAGGGAAATTTAATCTTATTATTCTTAATATTTGTTTTTCTGGCAATGAATTGGTTGTTAATGCTCCAATTTCAGCTACTTGTTTCTGGACAAAAAATGTGAGTGCTCTCCCTTCTTGAGACAATGTTTAATACCATCTTTATAGTCTTCTGCCCCAAAACAAAATATTTCTTAAAATGCCTGAAAATGTCTGCTTCTATCAAACAAGTCCCACCATTTTTGGGATTCCTCTATAAATGAATTAAAATTATACATAATTTATCTTTTTCAAACATCAGATTTAAACTGTTTAAAGCTATTTAGATATTCAATGGGAGCCTCATTGTGACTTGAAAATGATCTCATTTTTCCAAACTGATCAATAGGAATAAACAAATGAATGTTTATGTTCTTTCCATTTTTTCTATGTATTATTTTATTTCCACATTAAATAGAGTTGTAAGTGAATTTCTCATACATTCATTCTCTCTTTGTTTGGCCTGGTTCTGCCAATTTCCATATTGATGCATGCTGTTATTTCTATCTTAATCTTAACTCATCAGTATTGCAGCAGTGCATTTTTCCTTTTCTCTTATTATTTTTCTTCAAGCTATTGGGTGATTCCATCTACCTCCTCTTGCACTTTTTTCATTTTCATCTTTAATACTTTTGACAGTTTCTTAATTTGTAGTTTTTAAAAAAATCTCATGTTTACCTATTGGGTTACTTCCAATTTTTTGGTTTAACCTTTTTATCTTTTCCTCTAATCATTTTTTTACATTTTCATATTTTATTGTTTTTTTTTTTTCTTGGCAATTCATTTATTTCAATCTGTCCTCAAATTGTTGGACCTGTTTTCCATTTTGTTTTGACTATCTGCTTGGACATTTTGTTCTGAATATCTTGATTTCATTTCATCTTTTACTTCTTTGGACATGTTCCCTATTTATTTGGACTGGTTTTGACCATTTGATTCATTCTATCTTTTTCAATTCTTTAAACATGTTTATTATTATAAATCATTCATTAATCTTGGCCATGAAAAGTCATGTCTCTTTTCAGCCTGCATTTTGGATATTATTATCCACTATTATCATATAGTTCTGAAATTTTTATTCTGTTATTACCACAATTTTCTTATCCTTGGACTGCATTTTTGCTTTGATTTAGTTATTGTAGAGATTTTTTTTTAATTCCCTTTTTTAGTCATTTAATAGTATACTCCACAACATCTCCATCATGTACATCTTGAATGCAGTGCTTTAACCTAAATGATTATTTATTGCTTGCCTTACTCTGATTTAATTTGGATTAGACTGTAACAATTTAGTTTTTACTTTAGCCTATCACAATATACTTTTTATTTTAGTTAACTTGATTAATTATTGTTCACTTTTCATTTTCCCATATTATTTTGTGTATATGAACTATTTTATATTCTCTATGAAGTATTACAATTTAATATTTTTCTTTACTGCACTGCCAAATTCTTCTAATATCATTATTAACCACTTTTCACATTGGTTAATAATGACTATGTGCTCATCATCTTGTACATGAACTATTTTATATTCTTTATGAAGTATTACAATTTAATCTTGTTCTTTAATGCACTGCCCAATTCTTCTAATATCATTATTAACCACTTTTCAAATTGGTTAATAATGACTATGTGCTCATCATCTCTTTAATTTCAAGAAAAGTATGTGATCAATCCACCTATTTGAACTTGTTTTTAATAAGAAACTCAAGGAATTGATCTTGATTGAGATACAATGAGTTAACTATTATTTGTCAAGCCCTACATTAGCATCAAATGTGACAGGAAGATAGTATCGATAAAGTATAAAAGCAAAAATTAGCAAATATTTTTTTTTACCATTTTCTGGTGATATTTAGCAGCATATGCCATATGTTGGGCAGTTAATAAACAGCAAATAAACAAGACTACATGTTATATTTCAGGTAAGTATAATGTTATGATAACTAATTTTCTAGCTACTAATAATGATAATTGAGATAAATTAATGCAAAAATTTCAAACATTTATTGAAGCTATTCATAATAATATTTTAGTGTATCCACTAACATGCAATATGAGTTACTATTCTTAAATAATATCCCTTATATTAATGGATTCATGAACCATTTAAGAAATTAGACTAATTACTGGTGACTTAAATATAACATGTCTGAACAATTAAATAATAATGATTTAATCAAACATATTGTATTTTGAATCTGATTCTAGAGGTCTATAACTCAGATGAATTCATTATTCAAAGTTAGCTTTAGATAAGTCTACAATATACCCTCCTTCCCTGATGTTAATGTGTAGATCATTTTCTTTTTTCATCATTCTCTAGTCTGGTTTTAACATCATGTAGTCTGAGTTCTGTAATTCTAAAATTGGTGTTCTGTTTGGACTATTAGGTTCTGGACTGTTGCATGGTTGTTCATAGTCATGCTAGCCACACCTGATTCTCTGTTCTTGAGGTACTGTTATCAATTTTGAATTTGCCAAATCATTATTTTCATATCCTTTATGTCTATTATAATACTTGAACTCATCTTCAAACCTGACATCACTCTCAAGATAAAATAGTGTGCTAAAAATATGATAATGAATTTCTTGCCAACAAATTTATTGAATGAATCTCTCAGGAAGGTTGTGCTTTTCTCAGTTACTATAGTTTTAGATAGCCCAAGAGTTCCATGTTGGATTGCCAAATAAAAAACTAAAAAAGCTCCACTTGGCAAATAATATTAATTAGATATTTTAACTCCTCTACAATTAGAAATTTTATCAGCCTCTTCTATTATCATAGCAGAAAGGTTTATTGAATTTTGACAAACTTTTCCAATCATTTATGGGAAATATCATTTACATACCTTTGGATTTAGAGACAAAATCAATTATTATTGCTTCTAAATTAATTGAAGTGTTCCTTATATCTTGAAAGAGAATAGGATTTAGGTCTTTACTATAATCCTTATCTTGAAAATTACTACACCATAATAAATTTTCATTTAATAAACAATGAATATAATCTACGTAATGTGATTTATAGTTTCAAATTTTGATAAACTGAGCATCCTTTTTTTCTTTACTAATACTTGGACCATTACAATATAAATTAATGTGTCAATAATCTCTTTAACATATCTAACTCTACTGATATTTTGGTCTCAAGGTAAAAGACAGTCATAACTCATTCATTTTATTTTTTTTATTTGAATTGTAGACCAGCAACCATGAACCCAAACCCAGTTTATCATCAAGGATTTCTGAATAAATCTTTCTTTTTATTATTATTTATGACATGGCTTAATGAGAAGAGACCCTGGTCTTTCCTAGAAGATGAATTTGTTTGCCTTGATAATCTATAATTATCTAATTACTGTAGATGATTAGTATTTTATTAATAACTTAATGTTTTGAATAATAAGCAATGCAGACCCAGAATGCAAATCCATTAATATTAACATGCCATTAATAGTGATTCAGATTTTGAAGGTTGAATCAATGCCTTCTAAGTCTTATTAAAATCTAGTTTTATTCATAAGAATTTTAAATAGACTCTATCTTGCTATTATTTCTTTTTTATGCAAGTAGCTCTTTTGGGCTCACATGATTGGAATATCTGCAAATTGTATATCTATCCCAATCCTTCAATGGGGATGAGTGTATTGCTTGCTTATTGCATGAAAGGCAAATATTTACAATAATCATCAGGGTTTTTTTTTACTGGGAATACCATACATTTGTTTAAGTCAGATATTTGTCTAACCTGGATTTCTAACCAACTTTAACATCAGTACTATCTGTAATGGAACTGACTGATTAGTTGGAGCTTCTACTAGCGATGCCTGATAGACAACAGTATCAAGATTGTGGTAAAGTCCTTTAACAGAACCCTTAAACTGTGATCTTAATCCCACAGAATAAATAGTCTCTCATTGTGTGACCTAGGTAGTGCTTGAACTTGCTTCAGAGTTATCTGTATGAAGTCTGTAGCAAACATCTATTTTTTCCTCTTAACCTTAAATCCAAAGATTGAAACTCTACTTCCATAATATAATTAAGGATTTAGTACAGAAATAAGTAGTCAGTAGAAGAGTGTTTGATTAAAATAAAGTTGCAAAATACATATACACTTGTAAATGTTAAAAAGAAATCAATCCATAGATATTGACCAATTTTATTGATTGCCAAAATTAAACTCTTCTAATTGACTGATTTTAGCCTCTTTTTTCCATCATTGTAAAGCAATCTTTAGGGTTTGGTTGTTTTGCTTCTTTTTAATCAAACTGTGTCAATAGCCTTTTAAATATCAATTTTGGCACAAAGAAAATATTTATGATATGTTTCCAATTAGCAACTTTTAGAAAATATGAAAAATTACTTCATTTCATATATGTATACTTGATATATAATTATGTTAAATTTATTTATTTTGGATTCATCTTATAATGATTACAGAGAGAGAGAAGGGAAAAAACCTTGTCAATTTCCTCAAAATCTCATACTTGATTGTATTTATAAAGTAAAAAAAAAGAATCCCTTTATTTTTAGAAAGCTCAGTGTCTTTAGTTTATGTTATAATGCTACAACAAAGTTTATTATTTGTAATGATAAGATTATTTCAATTACTTAAAATCACTATAAAACAATTTTATAATTGTCAGTCATTATAACTAACTAGATAATCATTACAGCATTAGCTTTATAGAAAAATTGCTTTTATTGCATTTACACATTGTATATTTGGCACACAAAAACTGTTCAATTTATTTATTTTGCGCATAGAATTACTGAGTGAGGAAAAAAACTTTGGCAATTACACTGAAGACAACAACTTATTCTTGTTTGTATTTATAAAATAAAAAAATTAAATTTTATTACTTTAAATCTTAGTCTCTCTTAGGTGATGAGCTTTTAATTCTACATAAAAGTTTGTCATGCATAAGGATATGATTATTTCATCCACATAAAATCTATATATTACACAACTATTTTTAGAGGAATCAGGTATTATAACTAGAGAATCATTAAAATGTCTGTATGCACAATATCTTCTGAAAAAAGTTATGTAATAGTGAGTATAATAAAATAGATAGGATGATTCATCATTTAGGCAGTTTTGTCAGATTTTGCATTTTCTTAGAAAAATTTAATCTTGCTTACTTTCCTAGTTTCTTTTTTGAGTCACTTTAATCGTCATTTGTGTCATTTCTTTTATCGCTAGATATTCATAAATATTTAATAAATGTTTATATAATTTAAATACAATAAATTTTTTATTAATATTTAAAATGTTTAAGCAAATAAATAAGCCAATAATTAAAAACAAAATACACATGTGCATATGTGTATGTGTTGTCTTAAAATATACATCTTTAGTTACTTTATTAAGAAGTTAAAAAAAGATAATTGTTTAAACTTTTTCAAAGCAAATTAGAAATCTGTCATTTTTCAATAACAGTGATTTTTTTTCCTGCTACAACTCACATCTTTGTAATGCATTGTTGTTTTATATAACCATTCTAAGTGATTGATTTTTACATGTATGAATGAATTTATAGCTGTCCATTTTCGATATAAAATGATCCTATGCAATCAAAATGGCACTTTTTATAGTTTGACAAGAATGGTAAATGTGAACATTCACAAACAGTTGACAACTTTCAATGAAATAACCAAAAAGAGCATGATTGTGAGAAGACCTTGTTGTTCTGAATCAGTCAGGGTGAAATGAGGCATTTTCAGGAAAATAACATGTTCAAGACACACACCATTTGTTTTGACTTTTAGACTGTGGTTTAGTTCAAGCTGTTGTAATACTTGCAATTCAAATAGTTCTATTCTTAAAGAAATATACAAAAAAAAACATAAAATTATTAAAAATATTATGCATAAAAATAATGTATTCAACACTTGCTGTTCATAAAAGAAAAAAAGAAAAATTAACAATAAAAATGTTGTTCAATGGTCTGTTTCTGACTTTATTTTCATTGTATTAGTAATGTTAAGTTAATAAAATAAAATGTAAACTTTAAATATATACTATTATTTATATCTCAAATAGTAAGGCTTACAACATATCTAATTTAGGTATGACATTTTTTATGAACTTAATCTCCAAATAAGAAACAATAAATGGGGGAAAATATAAATGCCTTATAGATAGACACACAATAGCAAAGAATAATAAATAACAGAAATAAAAGTATTCACATATGGTGAGATTTATTACAATTTTCAGTAATACAAGATAAATAAAGCTATTGCATTAGAAATGAATATTCACTCCTGAGTACCAACAATAAACCAGATATAACTCACAAATAAATATATCATAAAGGAAGTGAAGCAATTCAAAAAATTAATAATAATGCATTAATATATTAGATTTAGTTATTAAATACCTACAAAGTCTTCATGATAAAGATTGAAGTTATATAAAAATGTTAAAATCTGTAACAAAATCAGCTGAAAAATTTAAAATACATATACTTAATTTGTAAATGCAAATTAAGCTTTGAATTTCAGGATTAATTTTGATCAAAAAATTAAATAAAAAATCCTGTATCTCTGTTTCAATCATTTCTGAATTCATATAGAGAATTTGATCAAATTAATAAAAAATAATTACCTACTCCTTTTAAAATAATTTCTGAAGTTATATAGAAAACTTGATATATAAATTGAACTTTATGTTGGCAAATAGACAGTGATAAATTGCATCAACATAAAAGATTAAATACTGTATTCAAAATTTATAATCAATCTTTTTATTTTTAATTTACATTTAACATTTTTGAAATTTTCTCAAGCTTTTTATTCTTCCCATTTTAATATTTCATTAAAAAAATTATTTAAACCCAAATTAGTAACAATTCAGTGATTTAAATGTTCAAACAATATATAAATACACAACGCAAATTATTTCAAGATTGTTTTAAATAACTCAAATTTTACTCTACTGTAAATCTTTGCAAACATATCTGACAAACAAGTGTGGGTTCAACTTTATTTTATTAAACATTATTTTATGTATAAATTGTATTAAATGTCTAAGATTCCTATATTTATTTCAAAACTCTAGTTGCAATTAATTGTATTGCACGCTGACTATTGATTTATAAGATTGACTTCATTTTCATACATATGATATTTTGTATAGTTTCTGTCTCCTAATTTGTAATCCATAATTACTAACCTATCATAATAGCTTATACAATAGGACTAAATGCTTTGCTCTTCATTATCCAAGTAAACTTTTTCCAAATAAAAGGCACTTTCTTCAAATTATAAATAAGTTTATTGACTTTGTAAACTTACTAGTTTTCTTTATTAATTGTTATTATCCACAATCTCTATTTCCCCCTCCATTTATTGCCTTTTCATGAGCTTTTATCTATGTGTCATTTCACAATTTTCTATTTACATTGACAAACATTAATATTATCAAGTTTTATTTCTTAAGAGTTCACATTTTGTTATTACCAACTAGTGTTGATGATTCTTGCTGTTTTTTTTTCAGAACTTTTCTGAACTTGTCATCTCATGATATAATTACTTTCTTTAATTAAAAATCCCATAGTTTACGACAGTTCTGTACATAACTTACAAAGTTATACTTTTTGTTTGATTCATTCATTTTTAAAAGTAAGTACCAAAGATATATGCTTCATAGTCAGTGATAACAGATTTGAATGTTCATGATATTGCAATATTTTATTAACAGTTTTGAAAATAATATTAAACAAATATGCTGTAATTTTCACTATTTTATCTTACATAATTTTATCAATGTTAAAGTCATTATATAACTACTTATTTTTTGCATAAGTCTCTGATTTATTTTCACTTTTAACTTTCAAATGTGGAATGTGTGGAGTAAAAAACCCAAAATAATTATTATGCATTGAATTTTACCTTTACTTGCTATAAATTCTTTCTCATGATGATATATTAATTTGTAGACTTAAAAAAATTCCATATAATCTCTATTTTTGCAATATATTCAGTAAGATTATATATATCTATAAGTAAATACAAATGGCCATTACATGATATTGTTTCTATTGATCAATCAACATATACGTGATAATTTCTATTACTCTGAAATCCAACCATTTTTTTCATTTACTCTCATACACTTTTAAAATATACATAGTTTTCAGGAAATATTTTTAAATAACAGGTTAAATTTAATATTTTATTAATATGTGCTATCATAACTTTTCAAATCAATATTTACAATTTAAAAAAAAACTTTTCTAATAAATATTTATTGTTCTTTTTTTTTTTTTCCATGTAATAAGCATAGACTCTAAATTAAAAATATATATGAGAAGTTTTTTATCAACAATACTAGTGATAAATATAGATATATTAAGTGCTTGGCAATGCAAAATAAAAAATGCTTAACAGCGAAAACTTTTAATCTAATATGCTAAGCATGCTTTCAATATCTTTGTATTGATATCATAATTATAGCAATGAATGAACAAAATTGTGGGCTGCACATCTGAACCTACATGAGCCACTATTGTATGTCTAGAGAAGAACGATACTAAACATAAGCTAAAAGAAACCGGGCATATTGCCAATAATCATAATACTATAAATAAAAAGGAATCCCGCTTCCCCCTCTTTAAAAAGTGGGTCATGTAAGCATATTTGCATACAATTTGAATACAATGTATATGATATTGTTATCATACCTTTTCCCCACAATTTCACTCAAAAGTTGCTATAATTATGATATCAATACAAAGATATTAAAAGCATGCTTAACATATTAAATTAAAAGTTTTCATTGTTAAGCTTTTCTTATTTTGCATTGCCAAGCACTTAATATATCTATCACAATCATTCTAAGTAAACTAAAAGAACATAATGCAGTAAATGATAAATATTTAGATTTTGGTATCATTCCTTAACTAAGTATTATCATCTCCATGTTCTAATGCTTATTTCAGTATGCCAAACAATATATATATATATATACACACACACAAGAAATAAAGTTTTTGTAAAGAAAAGAGGAAAATGAGACTTAATTTCTTGAAGTGTTTTAATTATAGAATTATATGTTTATATGTAATGTATATTTTGAAAAGACAAAAAGGATGGAGTGGTGATTAGAGGGTTTTAAACTGAAGTAAATGGATTTGCTTTAAATGTACTTTTAAAATTTCCAAACTTAATTTTAAGTCCTGTGAGTGACTTTGTATTTAGATTAATATTCAGTCACACCACTGTTTGTTTTTATTTAATTATATGGATACTTTCAATTTGCCTTTTTATTCTCAAACTTTTTAAATTTAACTTTCAAATTGTTTTTTTTTTATACTAATTTTGACATATATGAAATGATATTCTCAAGCTAGAACATTCTTACAGAAGTAAATTTCATGAACATATGTAGTCTTTATAATAATATATTTGAACCTTATTTCAGCTACAGAAGTTAATCACTTACATCAACTAACAGATGAAATGCTGCAGACAAAAGAATGGGAGTTTTTTCCAACCACTATGAATTTTTTAGTCAAAATCTCAAAAACAAAATGTCTGATATTTCCTTTTATTCTCACCATCAATCAAATTACATAGTATGTTTGATAGAAATTTGTTTAAAAAAAGCAACATATATTTCTAACATATAATAACCACATTCCACTCTTTTTACATTTTAAAGCAAAATATATTTATTAATTTTACAGTTTTGACTGTTCCTAGCAGTCTTTATCAGATCTACAAAAATTTAAACATTATATCTATACAACCACATTTCATACATATATCTATTAAATTGTTACAATTTTACCAACTTAATTGTTAACATCACTTTATTCATAAAATTTACTATTATATAACTTAAAATCTATCCTTTATTTCTATTCTTAATTATTATCATATTTATATTTATTCACCTTTTTCCTTTACCGTAATTTTATAAATTCAATGTAATATTTATGAAATCTTTCTTATATTACTATATTTAACCTTATTTTACATATTACTATATTCATAAATTTTACTTTTCACCTATTATCTTAATTTTTAATTATCTTATTCCATTCCTTAATTCCATTTTACCCATATTTTATTCTTGCTTCTTCCATTTACTTATTTTTTATAAAATTATTTTAATTATTCTAATTCTTATATGTATTTTTATTTTCTTACCTTATTACCTACTAAAACTTTCTTTCCTCCACCATTTTATACCCCATCATATACTCTAATGTCTTTTTATCTATATACAACTCCCTCTATTATTTATTATGAAAACTACTTATTTATATTATTTCTTATTAGTTTTCACTGTTTATTTTATTTATTTTTATACTAAGATAGTTTTTAAACCACTTTCTCTATTAATATTTGGATTTATTTTATTAAAATTGCCTGTCTTATTTTTCTATCCCTTGTACTACTTGCAAAACTTATTCTAATATTCTCTTTTTCTAGTTTATGACCTGTCTCCATAAATGCATATATACCAGTGATCCTCTATCAGATTTATGTTGTTTTAACCTAGTATATATTGAATTTTTTGTCTCACCAACATATTTATTTGTAATCCCTTTATCCTTACATTTTCTACATTCTATCTCATAAACCCCATTTATATATTTCTTCTCCCCACTTATATACCTATTATCTAAAATATCCATTACATTTTTCTTCTTTTTATTCACTACTTTATATTTAATATCATTTTTAATTTTTTTATTAATTTTTCTAATAATATTATTAATTCCCCTTACTATACTACTATCATTAACTTTTATTCCTATGTATTCCTTCTTCCCCCCCTCATCCTTTCCCTCTTTTTATATAACTCTTCTATCTTTTTTATATTCTTTTTTATTATCTTTTCTGGATATTCATTTTTCTTAAAATCTTCCTTTATTTTATTTATTTCCTTATCATATTTCTCTCCTTCATCACAATATTTTGCTCTATATATTTTAGAACTTATAGCACTAATCTTATGCTTTATATCCATATTAGAATCCCAATTCACTGCATTTGTAATACCCATTTTTCTATACACTTCTGTGTTTATTTCACATCTTTTCTCATAATACTCCTTCTTTATCATTATATCTAGATACACCAATCTATTATCATTCTCCCATTCTGTTGTATAATGTATCTTCTTATCTATTTTATTTATTTTATTTATAAATCTTTTTATTTGTCTCTCACCCCTATTAAATATTAATAGAAAATCATTCACATATCTTTTCATTAATATTGATGAAGGAGAGGAATATGATAAGGAAATAAATAGAATAAAGGAAGATTTTAAGAAAAATAAATATCCAGAAAAGATAATAAAAAAGAATATAAAAAAGATGGAAGAGTTATATAAAAAGAGGGAAAGGATGAGGGGAAAAGGAAAGAAGGAATACATAGGAATAAAAGTTAATGATAGTAGTATAGTAAGGGGAATTAATAATATTATTAGAAAAATTAATTAAAAATTTAAAAATAATATTAAATATAAAGTAGTGAATAAAAAGAAGAAAAATGTAATGGATATTTTAGATAATAGGTATACAAGTGGAGAGAAGAAATATATAAATGGGGTTTATGGTATAGAATTTAGAAAATGTGAGGATAAAGGGATTACAAATAAATATGTTGGTGAGACAAAAAATTCAATATATACTAGGTTAAAACAACATAAATATGATAGAGGATCACTGGTATATATGCATTTTATGGAGACAGGTCATAAGCTAGAAAAAGAGAATATTAGAATGATAAGTTATGCAAGTAATAGGAGGGATAATTTAAATATTTTCTTCGGTAGTTCTGAAATTAATAAAAGTTCAGATGTTTGATTTCATATGGAACGTTGAAGTGACAATCTTAGTCTTTCTGATGAAAACTATTCTACACATTAATTATAATGAAAAATTAGATGATTTGATTCATGACCTTTGTGATAATAATTGTAATCAAATACTGAATCCTATCATTATTTTAATAATCTCCATGCTTTCTCTTACTTTTTTATTCTTCATATAAATAAAGATACAATAAAAGACAAATGATCCCCAAGATGCATTTCGTGATGAACCAACACTTATCAGTTGGCCCAGGTCACCAACTCTCATATATATCTTTATTACATGAAGAGCATTCACAAACTCCATTTCAGACATTTTTGATAAACCTAACTACATTTATCATTAATCATTTATTAAACTAGAGTTTTTCGCTAGCACAGATATAAACTTAAATCCAAGTTAAAGATTATTATATGTGATTTTTTACACACACATACATGGCTTTCACCTTCCTTCTCATATGCGTATTATCTTATCGATTATTTTAATAATCTTCATATTTTATCTTTTTTATTCTTCGTATAAATAAAGATACAATAAAAGACAAATGACCCCCAAGATGCTTATCATGCTGAACCAGCTCTCATCAGTTGGTCCAGGACATCAGCTCTCATATATATCTTTATTACATGAATCCTTCAGTCAGTAGAATAAATAATGGATAATCTTGCAATAAAAAGACAGGGGAATGTGAAATCTACTAAACTTTTATAGTTTATCCAAACTTGTTCTACAATATTTGATATATAGAAAATATTTTTAAATTCTTGACTTCTTTTTGTCGACTTTATTGCAGTTTTTATTTTTCAACACTAGATAATTTAAATTTTATAAAAACAATTTAATTCCTTCATCTGGCAATAAAATTATATAAATGCAGCTGATTTATTCCAATCACATTTTAGCCTATCTTGTAATCAGCAATATTCAAAATTTTATCTAAACTTTTTATTATTGAATGAAAGGGAAATAAGTTTTCTTTTGTTTTATATATATATAAATATTTAATATATATAAAAAATATTTTTTCCAATATTTTTAAATCTCAAAATAAAAAAAAAATACATTATAGGAAGTTTTATAATTACACAACTTATTTACATATCTATATAACTTGTATTAGTATTTATATATTTTTATACAGTTTATGACACGTGTTTCTCAGTTATATGCATAAAACAGTAAATAATCTCAGTAAAGATGTGTGACAGAATATGTATGTGTTTTAGTGCATTTAAGTAAAAAATATTAAAATATAGCTATGATCATTTCAATATATATATATATAAAATCATATAACATTACAATTTTAACCCCCTACTCAAAAAAAATTATTAAAATCCTTCAATGACTATGATTTCCTTGGTTAACAAATAGATTTTTTCAAGTGAAATTCAACAAAATATAAATAACATATACAACAAAATAACCTTCCTATAATTCACTTCAAACACCAATTTCCTTTAATATCAAAGAATGTCTTTATGTGGTTGATGACCTCAAATTCAAGAAAATTTATAATCAGAGATTTCTTTTACTCTTCTTTTTAATCCATTTCTTTCATAAAAGATAACCACTGCATTGTCAAATAATATTTTATGATCTATATTCAGTTCCTGGATATACAAAGCTGAGTTACTCCACTCATGAACTTAATTCTTTCATAAGTTTAATTTCCTTTGATCTATATAAGTTTTATGGCAACTGCAAGGAATCTTATAAACTACACCAAGAAAAGTGTTAAAGTTCATAAGAGTAAATAAACATCATAACTCAGCATTGTATATTCATGAACTAAGTGCAGGTCATAAGATATTTGACAATGTAGAGGTTATCTTTTATATAAGAAATAAATTAAAAAAGAGTAACAGAAACACTGATGACAAATTTTCTTGAATCTGAGGCTAGCAATCTCATGAAAACATCCTTTGATCTTTAAGGAGGTTGATTTTTAAAGTGAATTATGGGAAGGTTATTTTGTTATGTATATATATGTTAGTTATATTTTGTTGAATTTCATTTGAAAAGGTTTATTTGTTAATAGATGAAACCATAGTCATAAAAGAATTTTAGTAACATTTTTTTGGCTAGTATTTTAATGTTATGACTCTATTTTATTAATCATTACTAGTATAATGATAGGTCATATTTAATTTATATATATATAAATCAGAATGAATGTAAGTGTAAATAAATATTTTTCCAATAGATATATACAATCATGATAGACAAAAATAAATCACAGCCCTTATTCCCAGGAGGCTGTAAAGTCACCAACCAAGGCAGCAGTTGATGGCTGAAGGCAGAGAGTGCTAAGAATCTCCTGATTGTGGACCCAGGATGCCAGTTGATGTCGACTTTTAGTTAGGTACTTACAACTGCAGATCACTTTCAGGTGAAGGAAGTTTGCAAGAATTAGAAGAACTGTCTTATATTAAATGGACATTGTTGGACTTTGTGAAATTAGAAGAAAAGGTAAAGAGACAATTGATTTAAATAGTGGACATGTACTTTACTATAAAGACACAAGTATTGGAAATACAAGTGGAATAGCATCCATTATAAATAAAAAGTGGAAGAACAACATTGTGGAGATTGATGATGTATCAGACAGAGTGGCAAGATTAGTTATACAACTTAATAGCAGATACCAAATGCAGATAATTCAGGTTTATGCCCCAACAAGTTCTCATAGTGATGAAGTAGTAAAAGATTTTTATATGGATGTACAAAAGGTTTTTGATCAAAGTGAACAACATTCTAAAATTATTATGGAAGACGTTAATGCTAAAATTGGTAAACAAATTAAAAATGAAAGTGTTGTAGGTAATTTTGGTTAGGGTAAGAGAAATGAGGGAGGATATAGACTTGTGGAGTTTGCAGAAAAAAAAAAACTTTATATTATGAATTCTTTTTTTGAAAAAAATGTTAAAAGGAAATGACATGGAGGTACAGCAGAATTGGATTTTTTTTTCTCATGTGTCATAGCATCAACCGGGAAGCAAACCCGCTAACCCGGGACAACTGCTTGTGAAGCAGCTGTCACTGACCTCTCAACCACCAATGCTTGATAATTGGATTATATTTTGGTGACTAACAGAAAATACATATTTCAAGATTGTAATGTTCTTAATAAATTTAACCCAGGAAGTGATCATCGATTAGTAAGATGTAAGATACATGTTAATGCAAAACTAGAGAGACAAAAATTATTAAGAAAAACAAATATTTACAATTGATATTCTTAATCTTCAGAAACATTCTAATAAATTTACATTAGAACTTACAAATCGGTTTCAAGTGTTAGTAGATTTTGAACATGATTCAGATTTGAATGAAATATGAAAATAACTAATACACTTTTAAAAACTGCAACAAAGCTAGCTTGTAGAAAAAAGCAGCAATTGACCAATAAAATTTCTACTGAGACTAGAGAATTTATGAAGAAAAGAAGGAATATGAAGATATACAAAAATGATGCATGAAAAAGGATTGAATATCTCGAATTTTGTAAAATGGTGCAGAAAAGAGTTGAATATGATATAAGAAATTATAACTGTGAACTAGCAAGGAAAGCTGTAGAAGAGAATAGAATTCTCAAAAGTGTAAAACACCACTTTGGTATTGGTAGGAAATTTATATCTGCAATAAGAAAAAAGACGGAATTACTACTAAAAAGAGAGATGACATCATGAAATGTGTGGAAGACTTTTATCAAAAATTATATAGTAATAAAGAACAAGTACCTCCAATATCTATTACATCTTCCAAATTGCCCAGAATTTTAAATAAAGAAATGAGACATGCAATTAAATGTATGAAGAAAGGAAAGGCTCCAGGTAATGATGGAATTATAATTGACATATTAAAAGAAGCAAATGAAGAAATAGAATTTTTTTTAGCAAAGTTATATACCAAATGTCTAAATGATAAAGATGTAGCAGATGATTGAAAGAATGCAGTATTAATATTAATATATAAAAAAGGTAATAAAGAAGCTATTAGAAATTACAGATCTATCAGCCTTTCATCAGTTTTATACAAAGTTTTTACCAAGATAATTACAACTCATCTACGGAGAATATTGGATTTCCACCAACCAAGAAAACAAGATGGATTTAAAAGTGGTTTTAGTACAATAGATCATATCCAGGTATTGAGAGAAGTTATAGAAAGGATACATGAATATGAGTTCCCATTATGATTTGGATTTGTAGATTATGAAAAGGCATTTGATTCTAGAAACATTTCTTCAGTGATTAAAGCATTAGATCATCAAAGTATAGATCCAGGATATTATCATATTTTAAAGAATATTTATAAAAATGCAACAGCAACAATTAGATTACATAATAATACTAGGAAAGTCAATATTGAGACGGGAGTAAGACTGGGTGATTCCATATCTCCAAAACATTTTACAGCAGTGCTGCAAGAAGTATTTTGTGGATTAAAATGGGAAGCTAAAGGAGCGAAAGTAAATGGAGATTATTTAAGTCATTTAGATTTTGCAGATGATGTAGTTGTTTTTGAAAATAATGGTTTAGAGCTGCAGGGAATGTTAGAAGAGTTGTCAGATGAAAGTAGGACTAAAGATAAATGTTGAAACGACTAAAGTAATATTTAATGGATTTTCTCAAAATATGAAAATAATGATTGATTTTGATGAGTTAGAAGAAGTTAACAGCTACAAATACCTTGGTTAGATTATTAATACAAATGGAAACATAATGGATGAAATTAATCATAGAATTAAACTTGGTTGGAGTGCTTTTGTTAGAAATAACTTGATACTAAAAGGAAATATGCCTATGTGTTTGAAAAGGAAAGTTTTTAATAAATGCATTTTACCAGTTCTTAGACCTGGACACTTAATAGAAGAGCAATTCAGATACTTCAGACCATTCAAAGAAGTATGGAGAGATGCATGTTGGGAGTAACAAAAAGAGATCGAAAACGTAATATATGGGTAAAAGAACAAACAGGTGTTACTGACCTCATTGAAAAAATTAAAAGACTGAAGTGGTGTTGGGCTGGACCTATTTCTAGAAGAGATGATAATAGATGGACAATTGAAATCTTAAACTGGATTCCAAAAGATTGTAAAAGACCCAGAAATAAACCACATGTGAGGTGGATGGATGAAATAAGAAAGTGTGCATGGGTGATGTGGAGAAGAGAAGCTAAAGATCGGAGAAGTTGGATTGAACTTGGAGATACCTTCATCCTGCAGTGGATTGATAATGGTTGATGATGATGATATAAATCAATAGACAGATAGAAGTCTATTAAAATTATCTATGAATTGTTAATTCAAAATTGGTCCAAAAGATTTTAAAAAATCATTATTAATGAATTCTACTGTTGGACTAGCACAGATATGATTGTAACATTCAAATATAGAATATATAGAATAAATAATAGATGAATGCTGGATTATTAATCAATGGAACCATAAACACTATTGTTTGAGTATACACTGAAAACAAAATCTTAGCTCATAAAGAAAATGCAATTCCAATATAATTTATATAAGGTACATAGACTACGTGTTTATTTGAGACTCACTCCAGCACATTTTACTTATTCTTAATGACTTCAAAACAAAATCAAATCTTAAGTAATCTATTAAAAATTGTTTCAACAATAAATTAAAATTTCTGAAACTGTAATTGAAAAACAAATTGACTGTAAAATTTTCAATTAAACTGTTAAATATTCACAGTTATGTTAACCATAAATCATCTATTGCAGAGGAATATAAATTAGAAAGCCATAGAAATGCAATATTGAGATATATGGTAGTGTGAATTAAACTGAGTGTAATAAATTTTTAAAATGAAAATATATCAAATAAATTTAGTAAGTGATATATAAAAACAAACACCCCTGATACAAACAATACTTAAAAATAAATAAATTTATCAAAAAGATATATCCCAAAAGAGAAATAATCAGTCATAAGTCTGAAATTTATTTTCATAGCACTAAAGATACATATTGATACAGGATTGCTCAAATACGGGATATTTGATTGTTTTGATAGGGGCAATCTTTTAGATTAAGAATAAACTCTAGGATCACATAACATAAAGACCTATATAAAAGGAAAATATAAACTTTTTATATAACTCTATATTTCTCGAATTTGAGACAGAGATTTAAAGGCATGTCATTAAACTAGAAAAATTGAGATAAGGAGAAAAATAGTATAAAGAGAAATGTGAAAAAGGAATGTAACATTGCACATTTTAAAAATGCAATGAATTAGTGCTCTGTCAGAACAAATATTAGTAAAAATTGGAACATGAATACTAAGTAAGCCTCCAGACACAATATAGACTTCATTAATATGGCATGAATATGATATAACAGAATTCAAGCACTTACAAGCAAAAATCCCAAAAATGTTCTAACTTATCATTAGATTTTATTAAACATATATAATATAACTCCTAGAGTTATATATGTGAGTGTGTGTACAACAGTCTCATGTATATTTGAAATTTATATTGGTGGTTTCAATTATCTGCGACTCAAAAAAATATTAAATTAAGCATTAGAAAATTAATATAAAAAAAATAAGTAAATAGCTGATATAATCTTTTTCAATAAAATAACTTAAAATTTCTAATTTAATATTAATTATCTTTTTACTTTACAATACTTTTCTTTTTAAAGGAAATGGTTAATTTTTTTTAGATGTATCTTTTTTCTGAAAAATGTGAACTCCGTTGTTAAATTTTTTAACATTTTAACCGCTTTTATTTCATTTAAAATCTTAAATGAAAAATTATCTTTTTTAAAAAAAAGAAAAAGATTTATAAAAAAGATATAGTATTAACCTTTTTATATACTGTATATGTATATTAATATATAATTGTGAAAATATCTGACTTATAACTCAACAAATTGCAATTAATGAAAAGACAAATTTCGATAAATTAATAAATGTTAAAAAAAGGAGGGATTGGGAAATATAAATAGTATTTATATTGTAAACTAGCTGTACCCAAGGCTTTGCTACTATTAGTAGAATAAAAGACTGAAATGTAGTTAATAATTAAAATAATAATTATGTCATAATAACACATGATTTATCAATAGCAGGTAAAAATGTCTTATAAAGCATTTTTGACTATTATAAAGCATTTTTATGAACAATGTTGTAGGTCATTTCTACCTGCTGTTTATAACTCATTTATTATTATGTCATTTTAATATTATATTTTAATTATCAATTACATTACATTATTTTATTCTACTACTGTGAGCAATACCACTGGTGCAACTATATATATTGTAACCTTCCCTTCTGTTCCTGTTCTTCCAACACACATCTCTACCTTACCCTACACCTTTATTGCACCCAACTATACTAGCTCAATAATAACCCATCAAGTATAACAACAATAATATATAAAACTCTTTATGGGGCTTGAAACTTGCTAAATATTAAAACATAAGATAGAATTTAAGGATGATTACAAGAGTGTTTTTAACATTGAGAAGTATATAAAATACATTGCCCAATGGCATTCCTATTGTGGAAATTCTCCTACTACCATCTTATTATAATCATTAGGAAAATCCCCACAACAGACAATAACTAACATAATATTTCATTTAAATAATGTTTAACTACTCTTCTATCCTTTAATAATCTTAAAATAATATAACACTGAAGCAAAACTACATTTAATTACAAGAATTAATGCTATCCGATGGCTATCTAGGGATCATAACATTGATAAGTAAATAATTGAATCGCAAGAGAGATTTTATTGGGATCCAACCATTTAATACAACATATTTACTATGACAAACCTTGATTAACCTCCTATAGGAAACTTTATCTAACTATGATAATAAGATATGGAAATAAACACTCATTACATTCTCTTAGAGAATTTAATCTACTTTTCCTAGGATTTATTCTCATACTTATGTTAACAATAATTGCTCTAGAATACTTATTTCCTTATAATGAAGGCTTTCTTGCACCATTATTATCTACCAAGTCTAATTCAGCAAAATACATGTCTTAATTAGTTACTATTCAGCCACTGTAATTAACTCGTTCAGAATTACAAATCTTAAAATATATTAGGTTAGTAACTTGTACTCTGAAATTATATAATACTTTTAAATTATGATGTAACACATATTTCAACTTAAATTACCAAATTAGAATGTGATTCTCAAACATATTGCTAATTTCTATGACATGCCCTCCATTTTGTAATATTTAATAGTATTTTTCATATAGCTCATCAAAATTATTTTGCATATTATAAAATTATGAAGTACCTTAAGCTTTCATTATTAGAGTTATAATTTAAAGCAATTGATATTTAGTGTCCTAATTATAAAAATGTAAAACATAACTCTTCAAATAATGTGTATAATCAAATGTGATATGTATAATTCAATGTGGATAATGTGCTTTATGGATATGACCTTGTGATGGAAATGACTCTTAGACACAATAAAATTAATACTACAAAGTTTAAATCAAAATTTTTTTTTATTTACAATAATACTAATAAGCAACAAACATATATGAACATTAAATTAAACAATTCATTAACAATAATAAAAAAATAAGCATAAAATTGTTTATACATTGATAACAAATTATTTACATTCTTCACAAATAAACTTTGTGATTATTATGTATAATTAATTCTTCCCTGAGTTAGGCTTTTAGTTTTTTTTTTAAATTATAAGTTTATTATTTTATTTTTATGTATGCTTTCATATTCCTCTGATATATTTGCATGAGTCATTTGGTGTCTTCACAATCATTTCCCCATATTACCTGATATTTTATAACTCTCAATATCTTGATACTCTTGTAATAGTTAATTTATATTTTATATTTAAAATTTGGTTTAAAATATGATACTTCTATTTTCTTAACAAAGTTATTACTGATGTGATAAATATAAAAAAAATAAAGATAATATTTATAGTGAAATTTAAACGAATACTAAACTGAGAACTCTTTCCATATCATACCATTCATTTATGCCTCCATTATCTTTACCACTTATATTCCATAATGTTCTTTGATCTCAGTTATTTTTACTCATATAGTAATTCATTCAAATTACTATTCAAACATAAAATATTTGTTCTGTACATGGTTTTACCATCAAGTAAATCTATCAATTTCTGAAGAAATTATAAAATCCTTTAAATATCTTATCTACCTTTGATGCCTCTTATATTATTATTTACCTACAACTTTATTGATGAGAAACTGATTTTATTCAATACTATATTCAATAATATATCTTAATAAAAAAGGTGGAGGTTTTTTTTAAAATATGAGGTGTCATATTTTGGCAGGCAGTCATTTTCTTAATGATTCAACCCCCACTTTACCCTGGCTTCTTCCTTGAGCACCTACAGTATTTGCTATCCTCATTTCTTTGTAGGAAGCCCTCCTATCTCTTTCCAATAAATATAGGGTATTACACAGATTATTCCCAGTTATCTATCCCTCAGTTTTTCAGGATGATATTTTATCCTATCCTGTAATTGTAACTCATCTTTCTTAATTGTGTATTTGGCATCTATTACTCTATTAATTCTAGACTAACAACTTAATATAATCTTCCCCATGTGATAATTTTCTATTCATAGCTACAATCATATTACCAACAAATCTATTTCAATTATTATTATCAATAGAATATTTTATTTTATTTATGACAAATGAGATCATGATATTGTCTTGCCTTAATATTCACTCTTTCTTACTCTTATAAATACATTACATTTTATAATAAGTTTATGATTCCTTTCAGATAATCCTATTACACTTAATTTCTTAAAGTATATACGGGTCAAAATATACTGTTAACATTATGTTCCCCACACATATATTCACATTTCAACTCATGATTATTCTCTTCCTATATTAAGCATACAATTAACATTATATACCAAATTGCAAACATAAATTCTTTAAATTGTCACTATGACAAATACTTTGTGTTTATATTTCATTTTAAACAAAAAAAATATTGGTAATAAATTTAAAATTAAAATATTATTATTATTTTTTTAAATCCATTTCAAACTTCAATTTCCATTTTTACCATGGTCACTCCTGTAGATATTTTTTCTTCTTCACAAGTATGGGTGCTTCTCCCATCTTCTGTCTTCTAGAATACATATATGCTTATACCACATTAGAGAAACAAGCTCACATACACTAACTGGACAAAATTTTAAATTGGATGCATCATTCCTTTCTAGTTTAAAGTTACATGTGAACTTTTTTTTCTTTTCCTATGTTGCAAACTAATTTATCAATAGGTTTCTTCACTTATTTCATCCCCTTTCCTGTGATTTATTACTCTTCTAATACTAAATACATCTTAATAAACTCATTTAACTTTATGTATTATAGTGTGTTATCTTTGTGATTGTCATTTACTATTAAAAAGTTAATGTATCCTTCCAAGTATAGTGTTCTGTTCTTATAGTACTATAATAAAAGTTCATTTTATATTCAAACACAAGAAATATTGATTCAACTTTTGTCTAAACATTTTCTTCAAAATTTTATAAGTTACTCCTTATGCCTCCACTGTTTAATTCAAACAAAGATTAACTTTTCTTGCATTCATCACTCACGACTAATTAATTATTTATAACATTCTGTACTATTTGTATCAGTTTTAAAAATTTATTTCTTGGAATTTTTAATCTGATGTTCACTTTCAATATATGATTAATAAAAACACTTAATTTAACAAAGATAAATGAATGATTTCTTACATGAGTGCAGTTAAGTTTCTCTTTGAAGCATTGCAGTCAAGTTTCCTTTTTCATGGTTATCATAGGCTAAATTAAAATCAACAGCTGGATTTTTCAAACTTCTTGGGTATTATCTTGGTTCAAATTAGATGATCAGAATTGACAATCAGGTCATAATGAAGATTAATGTTCTCACTCCATGGTATTAAGTATTTACTTTTAAAATCTTTTATCCATTTAGACTGCTTTTAAATACGATTTTTTTTGACTTGTTAAACTTGGAATATTTTAAGTTTTATAATATTTTACTGAGAAAAATATTAAAACAACTATCTGCTTTTTTTAAGTTTCTTGAATCTCCTCTCCTAGATCATCTGCTCTGTTTTTTTTCTTAAAAACTCTAGGAAAACTGATGTCAGCAAACTATTTACGTGACTTCTCATTGGTCAATTTCCCAAACTAACTTTTACAATTTTTAATTAAAGATTTTTCTGTTTCTATTTTAAAATAATTGAAGTCAACAAATGTTTTACAAACAAAATTAATTTAAATCACTACTTTAAGGTCATTTTTTAGATTATAACTACATTTTTAATAAATGATATTATTAATTAAATTTGAATATAAATATTTATACTTAAAAAAGATTTTATTATTACAATGATTTTAAAATAAAATTCTTATCTTGTAATCAATAATTGTTCCTTCTTTCATTAACTACAATTTTATGATTTTTAGTTTTTAAAGAAATATTGCATTAAAAATAAATTTAAGTCAAACTAATAAGTAATTTCTGTTTATTTAAATGGACAACTATTGTATTAAAAATTATATAAATTATAAGATAAATGATTATAAATAAGAACAATTATTGAATGTCTACAAATTCATTTTTTAAACTTTATATTAAATCATTTATTACTGTTATACCCAGGTTTAGGGCATTACTATTATCTTAAGGTATAAATTAAAAATTTTGGAGGTATAATTTACATTTTTCTATACCATAAGCTATGGATAACTGATCAAACAGTTACAATATCCCCCTCCCTAAATAGAAGACAAAATTTTGAATTTACTACCTTTTAAACTTTATTTAATGCAGATTAGATTGGAAAATAGAGAAACAAAACTTTTGATTACTGCATCATAAGAAAATATCCAATTTATCTTCTAATGCAAATACTATTTTAGTGCATTAAGTTTATCAATCATGCAATTAGTTTACCATCAATTGAGTAATTAATATTCTTATTCATTTTGCTGGTAGATACAGGATCATACTCCAGTCATTGTAGGTTCCTTTGATTCCCTCAGGGGTTGAGATCATAAACATATTCTCTCCCATCTGGCAACTGATTTTAAATGGACTTTCGTACAAACTAAAAAATTTTCTAAATTGGTTTTTCTGAATATTGCAACATGAAGAGTGCACACCAGTACAAAGTCATTTACCTTAAGTGGATGTGCTTTGGTTTTTGATTGTTTTACTCTTTTATCTGCCATTATTTGTAACCTGTTTTTAGCTATACTTAAATCATAACCACAGTTTATCTCCTTCAAAATGGAGGGTAGGGAGTTCTAGTAAGCAATGGTTCTTGTCTTCCAAAGTGAAGCATAATTGGGCTGAATCCTGTTGATTCTTGTGGCATTTATATAATTAATCACTTCTGGAAGTTTATATACCCACTGCCTATGATTGTCCTTTACAGACTCTAAAGAGTCCACTAAGCTCATACATTATGTGCTCTGGGTTAGACTGTGGATTTCTGATGGAGTCCATAACATGTTTACTACCCTGAGCCATTGAGTCCATGTTTGATATAAATGCTGTGCTGTAATCAGTTAAAATTAAATCAGGTTTACCTACTAATGGGAATTGGTAATTAGTAAGGCAACTGATAATACTCTTAGTGTCTATCTTAGGTGCAGGGTATGTCATAATGTATTTGCTAAACATGTTATATGCAACTAATAAAAACTGTTGCCAATTGAAGGCAAGGAAGATGCCCATACAAATATGTGGCTAACAACTCATTAGGTCTACTAGGTGGAATAGGTTTTAATAATTCTACAAATGATTTAGTACAATACCTAGATTTTAAATATACATTGCATGATTGAATTTCTCTTATAATTTTCTTATATATTTGATTAAAATAAAAATAGGATTTCAACATATAATATATTTTTGAAGCACTATAGTATCCATATTTAATATGAGTATACTTAATTAGTCTATTAGTAACATTAGGATGGATTAATATTATTCATTAAAATGTTTTGGTACAATTTATATTTATCCAAGATTCTCTTCACTTGTTTATTCCTAATATTAACACTAACAAGATCATTTAATATATTGATTATCTTATTTAATTTAACATCCTGACATTGATTAATAATAAGATTATTATAATCTTCTGTAATAACAGTATCCCAATCTACTTCTATATTACTAATAATAATATCACTACTAGTAGGATGCTATTTGCTAACACAGACAGGATGATGGCTAAGAATATCTGCATGTATATTCTTTCTTCCTTCAACATACATGATACTGTAGGTAAGCTGTTGGAGATATAAGCTCCACCTGATGAGTCTCTCATTATTGAGATAACTCTTATTTAAAAACTCTAAACTTCTATGGTCTGATAAAACAACCACTTCAGAGCTTAGCAAAAACTGGTTCAATTTCTGGAATGCTCAGACAACAGGTAAAGTCTCTTTTTCCATGATGGAGTAGTTCAGCTCTGCCCCTCTTAAGTACTTACTTAAAAAATGTAACACATGAGGTGTCTGATTATCATCAAGTTGATACATTATTACTCATAGACCATAGTAACTACTCTCTGTTTGTACATAAAATGTTTTATTAAAATTTGGATATAAGCTAGTATAATTTTATTTAAAACTTTAGTCTTAATTTTAGTAAATTTGATCTTTAGTCCACCTCCACTTTTCAGTTTTTCCTCAATAATTTTGACAAATTTAAGATATCTTCAGCAAAGTTGTCATAAAACTCTTAGTATCTTCAGCAAAGTTGTCATAAAACTCTTAGTCTTTGGCATGGGTAAATTTTGTACAGCTGCAATCTTTTTGGGATGGAATTTGATTTCATGTTCATTAATTAAATGACCCAGAAAAGCAATTTCTTTTGCAGCTATAGTGCATTTCTCCAAATTAACTTTTACATTTTTAGAGAAACACTCTTGGAAAAACATCCGCAAATGTTCCAGATGCTCTGCCAATCTGCTCGACACAATGACAATATCATCCACATACATGATAATTTTTCCAATAATTGTTTCAAAAAAATCATGTCCAGGCATCTGATTAAGCCAGCACAGTTATTAACAAGACCGAAGGACATTCTTTAAAAACATATGATTAGCCCTTAAAATGAAAAGCCATAGTTGGTCTTCTTCATGCAGAGGTATTTGCCAATAACTGACTGTTAAATCAAATGTAGAGAAAGTTGGCTTCTGTTTAAATTTAATCAGGAGCTCATGTACTGGTGGAGGAATGTCACATTCAGAAATGGCCATTTGATGTAGCATTCGAGCATCTAAACATACTCATATCGAGCCATCCATCTTCCTTATAATCACTAATGGATTTACATAAGCAGAAGGAAATTTCTTAATGATATGCCATTCTAACATTCTGTCCATATGATGTTGAATCTCTTCATATTGATAAGGAATTGTTTACATCCTTTGCTAAAAAAAAGTGATTATTTTTTTAACACAATTTTGTGGATATATCCTATTTATAATACTTGGGACTATTGAAAAGATATTTATATTCACACATCAATTAGTAAAAATTTCCCCATAATTTTAGATTAGAACTACAAATAGATTCTATTTTAGCCTTGATGTATCTTGGGTGCATAGTAATTGGCTAGAAAGGTTATGCAATCCTAGTTCAAATTCAAGCCTTTCTTTTTGACATATAAATAATTTCTCAATAGAATTTAAACTACACTTATTTAATATCATGAAATCAGAACCTATAATGACTTCATGAATTAGTCCAGGAATTATTAAAAAGACATGCCCAAATTCTGACTTATTAAATTTAAAATTTATCCACACCTACTTGTTAAAAAGCTTGGTCCTCTTTCCATTAGCTAGAGTGACCTGAATCTGCTTAACTGACAATTATGATATATTTTTATTTAAACTTAATATTTTGATATACATATTTTCTGATAAGGTAGAGGCTTGATTACCTGAGTCAATACATTCATCTATTATCATGCCCTCTATAATTAATTTTACAACTGGGCAACTATATAATATAGGTGGTTCACCTATATAAAATGGTTCTAGATAATCTACATCTAGATCTGGGGTATTTAAAAACCACATCTCATTGTCCTCCTATTGTTAGCAGCAAGTTCCTGTATCAAGGAACTTACATACAAAGACCAATTCAGTTTACCAGCACAGATTTGTCCTTTACCTTTCCCCCAGACTTCTTTAAAAGAGTGGTAATTCCACTAGTTGAAGGTTTGTCATATGTAGGACTAGGTTTAGCTTTTGCACAACTCTGATGAGCTTCCCTAGTTGAATATGAAGATAATCTATCTCCCTTGCTAAAAATGTTTCTATTCTTAACCCTAGGATTATAAATCATGGGATTATATAACATTGGATTAACCCTTATACTTAAAACAGGATAGCTTATCCTATCTCTTAAGATTTCTAGATCTGTTATCGAATGAAGAATCAGCTATCTCTAAAGCATCAAGTATCTCTGTCACTTCTTCTATAGTGAAGCAATCAGCAGCAATTAGTACCTGCTCAATTGGTTTTGGAAGATTGTGCCAAATAATTCGGACTATCTGCATTTCCGATAAAAGAAAGGCAATAAGGCTTTTCAGTTTAACAGCTTGTTCCCTAAAAAACTTTGTATACCTTCCTTTATTAAAATTATATTTCTCCCGAGATATCTGATAATGAACATTATTTTGTCTATCATCACTCCAAAAGCTACACATTAAATACTTAAAGTCTCCATAAGTCATTGGTTTATTAAACATTGATTGCCACCAATTCTTTGCAGCATCTGACAAATGATTATTAGCAATGGCTAATTTTTCTTTTTCATTCATCACACACAAAGAAAATAGCTCTTCCAGGCTATTTAAAAATTCTAAAGGATTTTCAGTAAATCCACCTCTGGAAGGCACTATTCTAGTAAACTTCATGGTTAAAGGATTCACAGTATTTGTATCATCTTCACTGACTCTTCCTCTTTTACCTTCAACTTCTTCCTTACATCTAGATTCATTCTTACTATCCTTATTAATTTGAAAGTCTATCTGACCAAGTTCACTTCTTTGATCCACTTCTTCTTTAACAAAAGTTTCCACTATCATGGTATTTTCTATCTCTGTAAACTTATTATTGTTTAATATACTTTGTGCCTCTATTTACTCACAAACATCTTTTAATTTAACAACCCATTCCAAATGACTTACTACTTCTTTACTATAATATTTCTGATTTTTTTTGGAATTCTTTTAATTCTAAGTTAATTGCTTCTTTCAGCTCTTCTATCTTTTCTATAACATCTTTATTTTTATCAGTGACATGCTTAATATTTTTCTGCATGTTTTTTAAATGTTCACCTATCCTCAATCTAAACTTATGGCTGCTGTCATTTCCCCTTTTACCATACTCATATCTTCCAATATATTCTTCTTAATTTTTTCTTTAAATTTACCAGAATAAAAATCCATTTCTCCACCTATCTTAACATGTTCTTTCCTAATATTCTGTATTTGAAAATCAAGATTAGTGATATAACTATCTATCTTCTCTTTAGAAACTTGTACTTTCTCTTCCAGTTGATCATTAGAAATCTTTATTTTCTGTTTTAAGTGAAAAATTCTCTCTTTATTATCTCCTTCATTATGAGCCAACATTTGACTTAACTCACTTCTTCTAATATTTATATCTTCACTTGCTCTTTTACAATTACTATTTAAAACATCTCTATGAATTTTTAATTCTCTTTGAGTTAATTCACAGTAATCATGAATTTTATCATCTATCATTTCAACATTTTTCACACTTAATAACTACATTTTAAAATCCATATCCTCTCTTAATGCTTTTAAGTCCTTTTCATTCTTATCAAATCTATTATCGAAAGTACTTTTCATATTTTCAAAGTTACTCCTGACATTATCCAGATTATTTTTCATTTCATCAATATTACTCTTGATTTTATCTTTATTATCATCTAATTTTTTATTCAACTCTGCTTTAAATTATAATCTCTTATTTCATCTTTCATTTGATTCATATCCTCTTTATTACCATCTAATTTTTTATTCATCTCATCTGATTTTTGATTCATTTCATTTGATTCATATCTTCTTTATTCCTATCTAATTTTTGATTCATCTCTGCTTTAAAATTTAAATCTTCTCATTCTACTGCATAAATTTCATTAACATATTCAAGTCAATACTGCTCTCAAAGCTCTTAAAACTTGTAAACTTCCTCTAACTCTTTTTCTTTAGTATCACTCATTTTGCTAAAAATAGATATTTTATTCATGATCTAATTAAAATATTACAATTTATATTATAATTATAAATATTTCTTCATTATGACACTAGGCATCTATTCCTCACCATCACCTCACAACCAAACAATACTAATTCTAGATTTTAATCCACCTATTTCCTGAGTTGCCACTTTAACTCTTCTACTTTTATTATTTCTTCTCCATCAAGTCATAATCACACTGGTCACAGCACATTAAATATCAGAACTGATTAATCAGAATGCTTTCAACATTAGTTATCCACATACTTCCATCACAAGAGAGCATAAGTCACATGTAATTTGCTTTTATTGTCGATTGAATAAATTAAAATTTTTAGATGAATATAATTATTTAATATTATAGTTCAATAACATTTACCATCCTACTATAAATAATTAATGTCTGTCCTTTTACAGATGCGGATGATATGCCAAAAATATTCATCACTAAAATTTATATTTTGTTTTTCTTGTTCTAAATGCTTGATATTATAAAACAATCTTTGTATAACCATTTAATATAACAATTAACAATGCAGAAGTTCTGATTAGACAGTAATCAGGCCATGCAGTTGGGTGCCAAAAACTCTTCTAACTATATAACCATCCCTTCCATTCATGTTCTTCCAACACACCTCTCTACCTTTACCTACACCTTCTTTATTGTACCCCTATTGTACTAGCTCAATAATAAACCATCAAGTATAGCAATAATAATGTATAAGACTCTTGATGGGGCTTGAAACTTGCTAAATATTAAAATGTAAGATAGACTTTAAAGACAATTACAAGAGAGTGATTTTAGCATTGAGAAGTATATACAATACACTCCCCAATGGCATTGCTATTGTGGAAATTCTTCTACACCATTTTATTATAATCATTAGGAAAAGCCAAACAGACAATGATTAACATAATATTTCATTTTAATAATGCTTTAACTACTCTTCTATCCTTTAATAATCTTAAAATAATATAACACTGAAACAAAACTACATTGAATTACAATAATTAATGCTATCCTATGGCTATCTCAGGTATCATAAGTATTCTATTCTAAATATAATATAACATTAGGTTGATAAATAAATAATTGAATCGCAAAAGGGATTATATTGGGATCCAACCAATTAATAAAACATACATACTAAGACAAACTTTGATTAACCTTTTATAGGAAACTTCATCTAACTATGACAATATCCTATGGAAATTAACACTCATTATCTACTCATTACCTTCCCTTAGAGAATTTAATTTACTTTTCCTAAGATTTATTCTCATACTTATGTTAACAATAATTGCTCTAGAATACTTATTTTCTTATAATCAAAGTTTTCTCACACCATTATTATCTACCAAAGTCTAATTCAGTAAAATACATCTCTTAATTAGTTAGCATTCACCCACTGTAATTAACTCCTTCAGAATTACAAACCTTAAAACATACTGGGTTAGTAACTTGTACTCTGAAATTGTATACTTTAAAATTATGATATAACACATATCTCAACTTAAATTACCAAATTAGAATGTGACTGAAACATATTGCTAATTTTTATTATATGTTCTCCATTTTGTAATATTTAATACTATTTTTTATATGGCTCCTCAAAATTCTTTTGTATATAATAAAATTATGAAGTACCATGAGCTTTCATTATCAGAGTTATAATTTAAAGCAATTGATAGTTAGTGTCTTATTTATAAATGTTAAACATAACTCTTCAAATAATGCATGTAATCAAATATGATATGTATAATTCAATGTGGATAATGTGCTTTATGAATATGACCTTGTGATGAAAATGGCTCTCAGACACAATAGAATTAATACTACAAAGTTTAAATCAAAATGGTTATTTATTTACAATAATACTAATAAATAACAAACACTTATGAACATTAGGTTAAATACTTCATTAACAGTAAAAAAAAAAAAAAAAGCATAAAAATTGTTTATACATTGATAACAAATTATTTACATTCTGTATATATAAACTTTGTGATAACCCTTCCCTTAGTTTGGCTTTTAGTTCTTTTTTTTAAAAACTATAAGTTTATTATTATTTTATTATCATGTATGCTTTCATATTCATCTGATATATTTACATGAATCGTGAGTCATTTGGTGCCTTCACAATCATTTTCCCATATTACCTGATATTTTATAATTCCCAATAATCTTGTAATAGTTTATTTATATTTTATATTTGGTTTAAAATGTGACACTTCCATCGTATTAACAAAATTATTACTGATTTTGTAAATATAAAAAAAAATAAAGATACTATTTATAGTGAAATTTAAATGAATATTAAGCTGAGAACTCTTTCCATATCATACCATTCATTTATGCCTCCATTCTCTCTATCACTTATATTCCATAGTGTTCTTTGATCTCAGTTATTTATAGTCATATAGTAATTTATTCAAATTACTATTCAAACATGAAATATTTATTCTGTACATGGTTTTACCTTCAAGTAAATTTATTAAGATTTAGAAAGAAATTATAAAATCCTTTAAATATCTCATCTAGCTTTGATGCTTCTTATATTATTATTTACCTACAACTTTATCCATGAGAAACTCATTTTATTCAATACTATATTCAATAATATATCCTAATAAAACAGATGGAGGTTTCTTTTAAATATGAAGTGTCATATTTTGGCAGGCACTCATTTTCTTAATGATTCAACTCCCACTTTACCCTGGCTTCTTCCCTGAGTACTTATGGTATATGCTATCCTCATTTCTTTGTCAGAAACCGTCTTATCTCTTTCCAATAAATATAGGGGTACCACATAGATTACTCCCACTTAACTATCCCTCAGTTCTTCAGGATATTTTATCCTATCCTGGAATTGTAACTCATCTTCCTCGTTGTGTATTTGGCATCTATTACTCTATTAATTCTAGACTAACAACTTAATATAATCTTCTCCATGCGATAATTTTCTATTCATATCTAAAATCATTTTACATAACAAATAATCTATTTCAATTATTATTATCAATAAGATTTTTTTTTCTTTATGATAAATGAGATCATGATATTGTCTTGCCTTAACATTCACTCTTTCTTACTCTTATAAATACATTACATTTTATAATAAGTTTATGCTTCCTTTCAGATAATCCTATTACACTTAATTTCTTAAAGTATATACGGATCAAAATATACTGTTAACATTATGTTCCCCCCACACACACATTCACATTTTAACTCATGATTACTCTCTTCCTATATTAAACATACCATTAACATTATATACCAAATTGCAAACATAAATCCTTTAAACTGACACTATAATAAATATCTTGTGTTTATATTTCATTTTTAAACAAGAAAAATATTGGTGATAAATTTAAAATCTTCTCCTTCTTCTCATCCTCCTCCTCCTCTTCCTCCTCATCATCATCATATCATCATCATTATTATTAATCCATCTTTAATTGAAAATAATAATTTTTTCATCATAAAATTTTGAGTAATAATAACAATGGTAAATATAACATTTCAGATAGTAATTCTCACATTAAGGTTCTTAATAAGATTGGTGACTCTGAAATATGAAAATAAAACTACTTCTTGCATTGATTATATAAAAAAATAATAACAGACTTAACTTCAATAAGGGGAAATTTAATAAATACAGCAAAAAAATACTTGATCAAGGTATTTTCTTTTATAGTGAAAATGTCTGTTCCAAAGTTAATAGCTTTATAAAGAATAATGTGAAAAAAATTTACAGAAGGAGGGTATATAAACAATCAGCCAAACACCAACAACATTTATTTGTATTAAATTATAAAGAAAATTCTAACAAGCTTTCTAACTTTTTTTTTCCAAATCTAAATGTTTTACTAATTTTCATTAAAAAATTATCTTTTAAATAATAAATGTATAAATAATCAAAATTACAATTCGCAATTTTAAGGGTTAAATGATGGTTTAAGATTTAATTTCTATCGAAACCGGTTTAATAAAAGTATTAAGGCACCAAATGTTAAACTTTTTGGAATAATGACTAATACAATATAAGTTATGATAAATATAATAAATACCTTCTTTCTAATATGCCTACAATGATTAGATCATCAGAAATTAAAACATTTTTGGAAAATACATTTCAGGTTAAAGTTGTGTGTTATAATATTAACATGTTTATTAAGAGATCTTCCAGTTTTAATATTTCTATTCCCCAAAATAAACATGATGAGTTTATTTCTTCTGATTTTTGGCCTCAGGTTCTTCTCTTTCCTTTTTCTATGATAATTTGGCCAGTAAATTAATACTTCTTGATTGATTTATCAATATCATTTATAAAAAAAGGATAATATATATATTTTTAAATTTATTTTATTGGATATGTGTAGTTTTTCTTGTTTTTATACCAAAATTAGAGAAATGAGAACTAAATTGAATCAAATAAAAAAATTTTTTTGTTCAGGAGATTATAATTTTATCTTTCTCACAGAAACTTGGTTAAATGACTAAATTTATGATGATTCATTTTTAGATGATAGATATAAAGTTTTTTGTGCAGATAGATGTCATGAAGTGATTAAAAGAGGAGGGGCACTCTTATTGCCATTAGGAAAGAAACTGTTCATAAATCTGTACTTTTGAATTCTAGATCTTGTGAATCAACGTGGTGTGAGATTTCCCTTGATCATCATAAAAAAATTATTATTAGGGAATGTTTATATAAGGCCAGCCTTGTCTTTTTCTGACTTGGATGCCTTACTATGTACTTTTGAAGAATTTTTGATTAATTATAAAATGAATATTATCATTATTGGGGATTTTAACATTCCTGAGTTATTTGATAATGTTTCTTTTGATATTTTTTCACTATCACACAAAGCATGTAGGATGTTACAATTCTTTAATTTTTTGAATTTAAAGCAGCATAATTCTCATTTAAATTCTTATAATTGAATACTTGATTATGTTCTAAGTAACTTATCTGAGATTAAATGTTTTTGTGTTTCATCTCTTAATTTTCCTATTGATTTACATCACCCACCTATTGAATTTTTTGTTAAAATAAATTATTTTAAGTGGCATGTTCCTTTAAATATTAAAAAATGTTATAAAAAGGGGGATTATATGGATCTGTGTAAGACAATTTCTAATTTTGATTGGAGCCTGTTATATTCCTCAACAGATGTTAATTATAATATGGACTTTTTTAATCAAGTATTTAATGATTTGATTGATTTTTATATACCAAAAAACGTGACTCTCACAATTAGTATTTTCCTTTTTGGTTCTCAGATAAACTTAAAAAAATTATTAGAAGGAAATTGTAACATCATAAGCAGTACATTAAAACACGAAATAAACTTTTTTACAATAATTTTGTTAATTATAGAAGATTGGTTAAAACTATTCAGAAAATTGTTTATCAAAACTATATTAAAAATATGGAGCTCAATTTGTCAGATAATCCTAAATAATTTTGGTATCTTATTAAAAGTTCTGGATGTACTAAAAGAAAGTCTCAAACAGATTATAATATAAATGATTACAAATAACACTTATTAAATTTCTACAAATTCTTTTTTTAAACTTTACTGTTATACCCAAGTTTAGGGCATTACTATTATTTTAAAGTATAAATTTAAAATTTTGGAGCTATAATTTACATTTTTCTATATCATAAGCCATGGATAACCGATCAAAAGGTTACAATATATATATATACATAATTTCTAATTAGTTTATTTTTTGTTAATTATTTCTGTTGATAAATTAATGTTTATTTTTTAAAAAAAATCATATTATAGATAAGTATAGATATTGTATATTTATGGTGAAATATTTGTGGTATGTATGTGTATTAAAAAGAATATTATATATGGTTCAATATTATTCAAGAAATTCACTATTCATCAAGGTTTGGAAGCAAATATAAAAAGATGGTGTGATATATACATATGTATATGATTACAAAAAAAATCAAGTCACATGACCTAATTTAATAAGCTTGTATTACAAATGTTATATATAGAGCTCGCAAATAAGGTCTTAAGAAACTGCAGCATATTCCCAACTCCAGACTGGTTTCTGCTTTTGGCATCCTCAGTGAGATGCTAGGATATTCAAGCATTAGATTAAAAATATGAAGACAAGCCCAGCACTTTATCTAATGTATAACTATTAAGTAGAAAATCTGAAATTTTCAAACATCCATTTGTTTTCCAATCCAGCTATCTAATTTAAATAGCCATGTGGGACTGAACTAAGTTCAGATAACCATATATCTGAAATTTTCAAACATCCATTTGTTTTCCAATCCAGCTATCTAATTTAAATAGCCATGTGGGACTGAACTAAGTTCAGATAACCATATATTAATACCTTTAGAAATATAAAATTGCCAAAGCCTTAATAGCAAAAACTAAAATTACAAAGAAATCAAGTCAGATGTCACATAACCTAATTTAAACAAGCTTGTATTACAAATGTTATATCAAGAGCTCGCAAATAAGCTCTTAACAAGCTTTGCAGAATATCCCTAATCCCAGACTAGTTTCTGCTACTGACTTCCTCAGTGAGTATCTGAACTTAGTCCCATATGGATATTGAAGTTAGATAGCTGGATTGAAAGACATGGGTGTCTGAAAAATTCAGATTTTCTACTTAATAGTTATCCATTAGATAAAGTTCTGAGCCTGTCCTGGAATTTTTAATCTAATGCTTGAATATCCTGGCACCTCATTGAGAAAGTCAGTAGCAAAAACCAATCTGGGGTTAGGGATATTCTGCAAAACTTGTTAAGAGCTTATTTGCAAGCTCTTTATATAACATTTGTAATACAAGCTTGTATTTGTTAATTAGCCACTGTACAGCACTTGGTGGCACTGTTTCTGTGTAAAAACATAGAATAATATGGCACATGCAGCTGAACCTACAGCTAATACACCACTACGATCATAGTAGCCATTTATGTGGCCAGATGATAGCGTTGCAAAGTGGCCAATACTTCCACATCCGAACCTACGGCTAATAAACAACACTACGATCGTAATAGCCATTTAGTTGTGCCTCGCAGCCTCACCTCCTATGAATATTGACAGAATTTGTATTTTCACTAGCATTTAAGATGAGGGTGTGTGTAGTGGAATGTTTTTCAACTGTTTAACTGTTGATGAGAATGGTTTTTTGTGGACCCCAACTGACAAGTTTTTACATACTAATAATTGTCAGCATATCATCAAGATTTCCCTACGTATTTTTGGTTTGGTTTGAAATTTGGAAAGAGGTCTGCCACAGGACAATTGCAGGTATTCGAAAAAAAGTAGCGTTTTCGTCATGACTCATACAAGAATAACAAAATGGCTGAAGGCAGTAGCGTATTCTTTCAACCATGGGACATCCCAAATACAGAAAATGATGCAATTGGCTTTCTACAGGGCCCAAACATCCTGCCACATGTCATTCAATGTGTATATGTGGCAAATGTAGGACCCTTAGATTTTGACACACTTGGCAGTTTATATGCTACTTGCGTGGCTGCAGGCACGTTACATTCTTAAATTCTAGTCATATGTCGTTAGTAAATTTATTGATTCAATGAATCTGTTTTGTGGTTGTGATTATTTTGTGTAAGTCAATTAACACTCAGACTTTCAGTGTTGAAGGATAGGGGGTTGAGGAAAGTAAGACGACCTAAAGAACTACAGCCAAAAAGTGTCCATTTGTTTTTTTTTTGTTTTTTTAAGTGTCATAGCATCGTTCGGGACGTGAACCCGCAACCCGGGCAACTGCCTGCTAGTGCAAGGCAGTCACGCTGACCTCTCAACCACCAATGCAAGACATGTCCATTTGTTTGAGTATTTTTAATTAGTATAAATCAAACAACATGCTTTTTTGGGGAAGATAATTTACTATTTTGATTGATTTTTTTTTTTAAAAAAAAAAAAGCTGTTTTATAAAACATGTACTATAATTAGAACAAATTAAAAAAAAAGCCGACATGTCACATAATGTCAAAAAAAAAAAAAAAGATGTATTTGTTCTAAAAAACAAAAGCTTTTTATAAAACATGTACTATAATTAGAAAAAAAAAAAGACGGCATATCACATAATGTCAAAAAAAAACCTATTTGTTATAAAATTAATAAAAAGACATCTTGTTTTAAAAGAAAAAAAAAGACGGTACATTTTGAACAAAAATACATAGTTATTATTTAACAAAAAAGCCCGTATTTTTAAACCAAAAAAAAAAAAAAAGCTGTATGAAAAAATACTGTATATTTATAAAAGTCGAGAACAAAAATAAATACTTATTAACAACAAAAAAACCTACATTTTTTAAACAACTATAAAATAAAAAAAGTCTCCATTATAATCTACATATTCTGGAATTAACAACAAAAAAGCCGTATGGAAAAATACCGTTTATTTGAACCAAAAAAGAAGCCATATAGAAAAATACCATATATTTGAACAAAAAAAAGCCGTAAAGTTATGTGGAATGTTTTAATAAATATATGGCTGAGAGGGTTTGAAACTCAATACGCATATAATTAATATGAAAACCACATCTATTTCACAACAACCTTAAATATAACAAAATTTCAATCTAAAGTTATAATATAATATTTCCATAGTATTTGTTATTTTTTTAAAATTAATATTATTACAATGGGTGCTGAAGTAAAAATATAAAGTATAATGTGTAGGGATATAATCTTTATATATTAGAGATAATTACAAATAAATCATCTCTATCAGACCAAGATATTGTTTTCTCAAATATTAGGTGATAATTTCCATAAAAAATCTTTATGTACTCTCTATGCTCACTGTTGCTTTTTCTTTTACACTGTTGCTTTTTCTTTTATCTACAGCCTCTTTAAATATAAGATATTTCATCAAGATGATGATACTACATGAACTAAGCTAGAACATGAATTCCCTAGCAATGGTAACAAAAAGTCATTGAGAAAATTTCATTTGAGGGATGAGTAAGATTCTAAAAATATGATAGTAGGATTAGAAAACTACTATCTGTATATTTATTTCAAAGGAGTGGTTGAACAATAACAGACTTTTTAAAAATATATATAAACTTAAGCAGAAGTTTCATGAGAGACAATCTCAAAGATACTAAAAAAATAAATAATGATTATTTGTATTTGGAATACACAATTGAGAAAAGAAGGTATAATGGAAAATAATAATTAGTCAAAGTACTGAAATCTTTGGGAAAAAAAACTTCTCATCACAAAAAAGTTAAAATTATGAAAATTATTTCGAAAACATTATTAATAAGATGCACCATTAATTACTTTTAATAGAAGAACATAGCTAAGTAGAATACAATGAAAAAGTACAAGTAAACAAGCTGAAATTTTTCAAAAAGAAAAATTCAAAAGTGGCCTTGTAAAATGTCAAATTAACCGATTTTGATATATTTATGAATTTGTGATTCACAATGGAATTTATCAATGGTTGTTAATGATGATGATGATAATGACATGATGATAGTGAATAATACAATTACTAAGTTATACATATATGTATTTTTAATTATTAAAAAAAAAGCATTAATAGCTTAAGATATTTATGAAAGAATTCAAAATATTTTCATTAATATATATATATTAAATTCACTTAAATAAGACCTTAAATCATAAGGAAACAAAGGTGACTTACATTTAAAAGTAATTTAAAATGAAAAGCTAATCTATTTCAATCAATCTGACAATTAAATTCCCAGTAAATCAACCTAGAGGATGTTAAGTGAAAAGATTAGCTGAATTTGCATTGTCTTTAGTTTGATTGCTAATCATCTTCCATATGCAAGCTTGTCAGGATGTTTCAATGATGCTTTCAGGGAAGCAAAGATCCAACATCATTCACTTTGACAACAAAACACTCTTCCATTCCTTTATCCCCCAACAAGCTACTTCAAGGCATTAACAGTTGTCTCAAGTTTTAATGTCATCCCGTTAATACCCATCAACACAAACGTAACACCAAGGATCATGCAAATCAACATTCAGAATGAGGCAAAAAGACAGCCATCACTAGTTTCCATAGAAATGACAACTTATCAGTTCCCTTGGCACAAGGCATTGTTGAACATTATCACTATGGAGATAAGAATTGTATATCACTGATGTTTCACCAAGGTATTGTTATCCTGCAAATGAATTCCATTATCTGAAGTGAGGCAATATTAATGGAAGTGGCTCTTTATGATGAGATGATCAAAATAAAAAAGTAAAAAATATATGCACAGTATATAAAAATTAAATAAAAGAGTGTTAAACTTATAATAAAAATTTTAATTACATAAAGATAAAGTGAAAAGTTTTGCGAAAAGAGTAATATGGATTTTTTAAAAATAAAAAAGTAATGTTATTCATTATGTAATTAAAAATAAAAAAAGGAATGTTGTAATAACAATAGTTTAATAAATAAAAATTCTTAAAAATTACTACAGTGCTATAAAAGTTATTCGAAACTTTCAGAGAAATTATAAAATCATGCAGATAATACACACACACATATATATATATTTATAAAGCATATTAGGAGGAAGGGTAGTGATATACAGCTTAAAAAAATTTTTTTTTTTCCTCAGTTGATTGCAAACAAAATATACTTCCTTATATCCAATATTCAAAGCATTTAAAATTTTATATTTATTTACGTATATGTAACGATTACCTACAACTCATCTTTCATTTGATTATCTATTCTAGCATTAAAGTCTCCCAAATGTTAAAAGGAAATGGACATAGAAGTATCCAAATGAAGGTACAGCAGAATTGGATTATGTGTTGACTAAAAGAAAATATATATTTCAAGATTATATAATGTTCTTAATAAATTTAACACAGGAAGTGATCATCGATTAGTAAGATGTAAGATTTGTGTTAATGCAAAACTAGAGAGACAAAAATTATTAAGAAAAACAATATTTACAGTTGATATTCCTAATCTTCAGAAACATTTTAATGAATTTAAATTAGAACTTATAAATCGGTTTCAAGTGTTAGTAGATTTTGAACCTGATTTCAGGTTTGAATGAAATTAATATGAAAATAACTGATACACTTTTAAACAATGCAACAAAGATAGCTGATAGAAAAAAAAACAGCAATTGACCAATAAGATTTCTACTGAGACTAGAGAATTTATGAAGAAAAGAAGAAATATGAAGATAAACAAAAATGATGCATTAAAAATGATTGAATATCTCAAATTTTGTAAAATGGTGTGGAAAAGAGTTAAAAATGATATAAGAAAGTATAACTGTGAACTAGTAAGGAAAGCTATAGAAGAGAATAAAAATCTCAAGAGTGTAAAACAACATTTTGGTATTGGTAGGAAATTTATATCTGCAATAAGAAAAAAGATGGAATTATTACTAAAAAGAAAGATGACATCATGAAATGGGTAGAAGACTTCTATCAAGAATTATATAGTAATAAAGAACAAGTACCTCCTATATCTGTTATATCTTCCGAATTGCTCAGAATTTTAAATGAAGAAGTGAGACATGCAGTTAAAGTTATGAAGAAATGAAAGGCTCCAGATAATTATGGAATTATAATTGATATATTAAAAAAAGCAGGTGAAGAAATAGAATTTTTTTTAGCAAAGTTATATAACAAATGTCTAAATGATAAAGATATACCAGATGATTGGAAGAATGCAGTATTAATATTAATACTTAAAAAATATGATAAAGAAGATATTAGAAATTACAGACCTATCAGCCTTTTATCAGTTTTATACAAAATTTTAAACAAGATAATTACAATTCGTCTACAGAGAACATTGGATTTCCACCAATTAAGAGAATAAGCTGGATTTAAAAGTGGTTTTAGTACAGTAGATCATATCCAGGTATTGAGCGAAGTTATAGTAAGGACAAATGAATGAGTTCGCATTATGCTTTGGATTTGTAGTTTATGAAAGGGCATTTGATTCTATAAACATTTCTTCAGTGATTAAAGTATTGGATCATCAAGGTATAGATCCAGGATATTGTCACATTTTAAAGAATATTTATAAAAATGCAACAGCAACAATTAGATTACATAATGATACTAGGAAAGTCAACATTGAGAAGGGAGTAAGATTGGGTGCATCTATATCTCCAAAACTTTTTACAGCAGTGCTGCAAGAAGTATTTTGTGGAGTAAAATAGGAAGCTAAAGCAGTGAAAGTAAATGGAGATTATTTAAGTCATTTAGATTTTGCAGATGATGTAGTTATTTTTGAAAATAATGCTTTAGAGCTGAGGAAATGTTGCAGGAGTTATCAGATGAAAATAGAAAAGTAGGACTAAAGATAAATGTTAAAAAGACTAAAGTAATATTTAATGGATTTTCTCAAAATATGAAAATAAAGATTGATTATGATGAGTTAGAAGAAGTTAACAGCTACAAATATCTTGGTTAGATATTAATGCAGATGGAAAAATAATAGATGAAATTAGTCATAGAATTAAACTTGGTTGGAGTGCTTTTGGTAGAAATAACATGATACTAAAAGGAAATATACCTATGTGTTTGAAAAGGAAGGTTTTTAATAAATGTGTTTTACCATTTCTTACTTATGCATCTGAGACTTGGACACTTAATAGAAGAGCAATACAGAGACTCCACTCAAAAAAGTATGGAGAGATCTTAGGAGTAACAAAAAGAGATCAAAAATGCAATATATGGGTAAGAGAACAAACAGGTGTTACTGACCTTATTGAAAAAATTAAAAGAGTGAAGTGGAGTTGGGTTGGACATATTGCTAGAAGAGATGATAATAGATGGACAATTGAAATCTTAAACCGGATTCCAAGAGATTTAAAACACCCAGAAAGAAACCGCATGTAAGATGGATGGATGAAATAAGAAAGTGTGCAGGGATGATGTGGAGAAGAGAAGCTAAAGATCAGAAAAGATGGATTGAACTTGGAGAGACTTTCATCCTGCAGTGGATTGATAATGTTTGATGATCATGATGTAATAATTTTAAAAGGCTCCTCGAACTTTATAACACAGATCAAAATATTAACAATAATGATCAATATTAGTATTATTTGATCATAGTATATCATTTCTCAAATATCTACATCTGAAAGATAATCAAGTGTTACTACTAAGTGTAACCTTATTGTTTCTAAAAGTTCTCTGTTTACATGGATATAATCTCTTTATTTTATTGTTTATTAAATCAAAAATCTATGAAAATATCTAACTTAATATATATATACTTACATGCAATAAGAAAGTTTAGGAACATTTAGAAATATGTGGTATCTAGCAGCAGCAGCAGCAGCAGCAGTAGTAGTAGTAGTAGTAGTAGTAGTAGTAGTAGTAGTAGTAGTAGTAGTAGTAGTAGTAGTAGTAGTAGTAGTAGTAGTAGTAGTTATGATAATAATAATAATGATGATGATGAGAAATCTCTTAGATGTAGATATCACTACAGCATTAATTTCATCTGATAGATAAGAATTCAAAACAAAATGTTTATATGAGTGCTTAAAATTATGAAGACTACTATTTATTTCCACATTCAGTTAAAACAGTAATTTATATAGTGCAACAAATCTATTAATTAAAACCACAACAATAAATAGATGTACAAATTCTTAGTATATTATAAGAAAGCATGTGATATTTCCAGAAAGCATGTAAATGTGAACTCATAAAACCAGAACTTGGTTGATCAACTACTAGACAGCTATGTAAAAGCCAAAAGAAAAAAAGAACAACGACAGGATTGGCTTTCAGCACATCATGAGAAAAGGCTGCAACTCAAAACCATCTCTCACTATAGAAAGATACATAAGTATATGTAGGGACTGGTGAAAGTCATCCTGACTGACATTAGTATTTGTGTGAGCCTTAGGACAAATATATATCACATATATTATTCACAAAATATATAAACTTTATTCGGTGCTTGTCTTATAGATAAAGATGTCGTTGGATGGTGCCGTTTTCACGCTAAAACTATAAAATATGACCATTCCCGGGCCGTTGATTATAATAATTTTGCTGTGCTTTTTTGTAATGTGAAAATAAAAACAAAACAAAATCGCCTTTTATAAATATTATTTTTTATTAACGTATACAATTTAAATGATAATAATAAATGCAAAATAAAATCAACAAATTACAATTTGATTCGTGTTTTTTCTATCATATATTTTTTTAATTGTGTTATGGCTTTTTTTTATCAATTTTCTATCGGATATTTTTTTACTTGTGTTACGGCTTTTTTTTTATCAATTTTCTATCGGATATTTTTTTACTTGTGTTACGACTTTTTTTTTGTTATTGTTTAACTAAAAAATAATAATCGTAATAAAAAGTAAAATTTCTTAGTCTATTTTTTATTTTTTTAGTCTTTGTTTTACTTTTTTTTTTTTTTTACAGACAAAGAGATATTGCTGCTATTTTTTACTTCAAATAGAATGACAATAAAAAGTAAAAGTTGTTATGGTTAGGTTTAGGGTTAGGGTTAGTTTTAGGGTTAGTGTTCTGTTGTTTGTAATGTTAAAATAAAAAATATCAAAATCGTAATAAAGAAACTCAAACTTTTTTAAACAACAACAAACACATATAAATGTCTTCTTTACTTATTAAACATGTTTATAATATTTGCTTTTTATGAAATTTACAAAAAATCGTGCATACTTGTACTTTTCTTACTGGATATTTTTTTGGTACTGCTCTTTTTTACTTCAAAAATATACACACGGTAGAATCTTCTTTGTCTCATGGAATGTTACGAACAGTACGTTACTTGACACATTACCTAATTGCAACTCACTAAAAACATAGATCTTTAACATTTTCCCAATTAAAACTTCAATACAGAACATAGTAAAAAGTCTTAGAATTATTACTTTAAAAAATCTGAACATTTCAATACTTTAAAATAAAAAAAAAATCCAGTGAAAACAACATTTCCATCCAATTCAAATACAAACTCTCTCATCAAGCCGTAACTATTTTATAAACTGTGCGAATTCGGAAAATGTATTTGCTGCAATGTGACATACATGCTGTAGTACGATGTGACATAGCGGCCTGCATTCTGTAGCACAACAAAAAGGTTGTACTATAGAAAATGTGGGTTCGAACGTGTCGGCCGTGGAAACAGCATTTTTATGTGTTTTAGCGCGAAAACGGCGCCATAGAGCGGCATCTTTAGCTATAAGATGAGTACCCTTTATTTAAATTTACCTTTATCAAGTTCACTAAATAAGTGAATTAAAATTTTATAAAATCTGTTTTGGAAGTTTTCTGTTGAAATTCCTTTAGTAATAATACAATTCTTGAGTGTTCAATCTGCAAAAAATTATTAACTATTACAAATCCCAGCAAAAAATTCCAAAACTCTTTTTAAAGTTAATAATAAGTTGTTTATAATAATGTATTGTACTTATATAAAATGTTATCCTAATCATAAATAAAAACACAAAAATACATTGGAAATTGGTGCATAAAAAACCTGTAGTCTGGCAAATAGCAAATATCTTAAATACAAACAAAAATAAGTGCTATTTAAAACTAAATTTAGAAAAATAAAATCATGACACATTGATGTGATTTAGCTTTGGTCTAAAAAAAACAAATCTTACTGGCATTAATTTCTTCATAAAAAATAATGTTCCTTAATTTTTGCTGGGTCAATATAAAAAAAGATAAAATTACAATTCATATATGGATGGGAATGTAAATCACATATAGTATGACTGGCGTATTTTCTATAATTTATAGTTTGAATAAACAGTTTATGTTATCCATCCCTGTTTAAATATGTGACTGCAAGAAACTTAAAGAATGTCAAATTATTTTATGCACACAGGCAAGATCTTTCTTGGCATGCTCCTGTACATATGAACACATGTTTGTATAATATAAACCAGGGGTAGTCAACCTTTATATATCCACTGCCCACTTTTGTTTCTGTTAGTAGTAAAATTTTCTAACCGCCCATCAGTACAACAGTAATGCTGATTTATAAAATAGGGAAGTAACTTTACTTTATAAAATTTATAAAGTGGAGTTATAGCAAACTAAAACGTATAATAATAATTACTTACCAAATACTTTATGTTAGACTTTTGCTAAGTTTGGCAGAATAAATCTTTATAAAACAACTTACTGTAGTTAAATATATCTTTTTATTTATACTTTGCATACAAAGAAGTATGAAGTCTGATGAAATTGCATTTAATTAATTAAATTATTAATGAGATCCCTGAGGCTGACGCTGCAAAACTAAATACTGGATATCTGGCTCAATGTTTGTAATGAACAAACGAAGATCTCTCGGAAAATTCAGGCGGTTTCTTTCTTTGGTCATAATATGATTAACAGCACTAAAGCCTGATTCCACAAGATATGAGATAGGGAAAAATATCAATAAACTGAATATTATTTTCCACATATTTGGATATAAGCCAGGCATTTTTTTTATTTTGCCATAGGTTTTCATATCCATCACTAGTGAATTTATGTTCACTTTCTTCATCACATTTAATTTCTAACAGTTTTTCTTGGCAAGTTGTAGTAGCCTCTTCAATATTTGTGATAAAAGGATTTTTCATCCAATCATTTATCTTCAATTTCAAAATATCTTCAAATAATTTTTCCATGTCCAATTTAAGTTTGTTGAGGTGGCTACTGAATCTGTCAATATCCTCTGGATTTACATCATCTTTTATAGATGATAATTCAGGAAATGATGAAATTCTCTCTTCAATAGATTATAATGAAGTAGTTCAAGTTTGTCAATAAATGACACAATACTTTGGCAACCTATAAGAGTTTTATTAGCTCCTTGAAGCTGCAAATTAACATCATTAAATCTCTTGAAAATTTCTGCCAAATTAAAGGCATCATTCTTTACTGTTTTTAACTGTTGACATAGATTGGTATCAAAATTACTTATCAAAAAATTGTATGAGATTATCATATAATGCTATAAAATGAGCCAAAGATGTGCCCTTTGACAACCACTGAACTTCTGTGTGCAAACATAATGTATTAAAATCATTATTTTCCTGAAAAAGCTGTGGAAACATTCTATTATTTTTTGCATTGGATTTTATCTTGTTTACAGCTTGAATTATTATAGTTAATGATGAATGAAGACTTGTACTTAGATGTTTTCCTACAAGATGTTGTCTGCGCACCACACAATGAATACATAAAACATTTGGCACTTTTTCCATCAAATAAACATTAAATCCATGATAGCCACCCCCCATTGATGGTGCTGCATCAGTAGTAATATTATTCAAAGGAATATTTTTTGTAAAGTATGATTTCACAGTATTAAATATAGATAATTCTTTTGTATCTGTAATGAAATTTATTGTGAATAGCATTTCTTTCCATAATGTATTTTCACCAAAATAATGTACATATGCCATTAATAAAGCATTACTATCTTCAATGGTAGACTTGTCCAATTGCATGGAAAATGAAGAGTTTTGGAGAATTTCAATATTAACTGCCATTTCTTCAATTTGTCATTTTACCGTGCTATCGCTTAGGGGCAACATTTTTAAAATTTCAGGTATATCTTGATGTATTACTGTTGAGATAAATTTTTTTATAGAGGATATTATTACAGTTTCTCCAATATTATAGCTTTTACCATTTTTTGCAATTAATTGTGAAATGTGATGAGGCAATTAATCCATCTTCATTCACTGCATGTTGTTTCTTAAATGATGCAATGATTGTTGAACAATCTTGACATTTTTTATATATTTCCTGAAAATATTCAATGGGCTTGTCCTTATCATTTGGACACTTTGTAGTAAGATGTTCTTGCAATTGACTTGGCTTCATTGCTTCATTGGTTTTATGACACAATAAACACACGGGGTGTTGCTTATTTACAACAGATTCTATGAAATCCCCATCTTTAGATACTCTGGTAAATAGACATGAGTGTATTTCTTTTTTTGAGACATGGGCTTACAATATTACATAATATTCTGTTTGAAACTGTAGGCACATGCTCACTCTCACAAATCTAATTGCATACTGACCAATGCAGCCACAAACAAGAGCCTCCACCTTAAATCATCATCTGTGCAATTGTGTTTGGGAGAAGGGGGAAATGTGTGAGCTATTCTGGGACAAGGCTCTTTTGTTAGCAGTCACACTATAGCTCCATTTCGTTTCATTTACATAATGTGAACTAAACTTATGTGTGGGAGATACAAATAATATATTTTCAGAAATTTAAATTGTCACAGGGAATTTTATGAAAACCTAATGAAAATGTTTTTAAATAATACTACGAAACTTTTTTTTAAAAGTCAATTAATTTTTTTAAAAAAGTGCTTCAGTATTGGACAAAACCCCTACTGCCCACCATGAAGGCTGGAATGCCCACTAGTGAACGATAGGGACCAGGTTGACTATCACTGATATAAATTGTTAAAAACTTATATAATACACAATTTACTTATGTATATAAAAAAAATTGTGAATAAAATACTCAATATTTTCTGATAATTTATTTTTAAAAATATTCAAGGAATTCTTAGAAATATTACATATTATAAATAAAAGTTGCCACAATTAGTTTAAATATTACTCGACTTAAAATGTTAAGAAGGGAGGATACATGAACTACTTTGTTACAATGTTCCTTAAAAATCCCAGAAATAATAGACACATTTTAATAAAACACAACCACATAATTAATTACTAGAAAGATTATGTGATATTCTTGCAAACAAATGGCAGTTCCTTTCAATTATTCAAAATGAGATTCATTTTTTAATTTACTCAGCTGAACATCAATCCAGAAATCTTTATCACCTGAAACCATCATTCTAATATTGTACTACACTAAATTAAATTATTTCATTTCCATGACCTTTAATATATTTTTTTAATGTAGTGGATGCTATTTATTTACAAAATAAGTCTCAAAAATTTACCCTTCATTTTTGAAGCTAAATATAGTTTGAAACTTAACAATAAATATCACTTAAAATTTAAATATGTATAAATCAATATTTCTAATTTACAAAACAAATACAAACAAATATCATTAATTGGCATTTTTGGTTGCTTTTTAGCCTTTCCACATTAATGATTTTTAAAAATTATTTGAATATATAATAATTTAACAATATACCCTTTTAAAGCACTCTTATGCTGCTGAAAGTATAAACAAATATTTACAAATAACTATGGCTTTCCATAACTATTTACAATATATTCTGTAGATTAAACTTATTTTTTATATTGGTACACCTTTATATAGTAATGATAAAAAAAGTTAATATTTACAGACAAGTTTTTTCGTCTTAATGTAAAAAATAATGCTAATACAAATATTGATTTCAATATTTCATTAAACACTTTTGTATTATTATAATATATTAATAAAAATAATTATCATTTACTAAAATACAGATCAACAAATTGCCCCCCCCCCCCTTCCCCATCATTTATTTCCAATAGTATCTGGTAAGAATTATTAATCAAAGTTTCTGTTGCTGTTTTTTATTAAAAAAGATAATCTTATGATTTGTTGTGCTCAGAGATGTGTGATGTTCAAGCGTCAAAATGATGCTTTGGGCAATATAATTCCATTCATCTGGCCAAATGAAATTGTAGCTGGTATTCAATCCAGAAACAAGTGATTCTTATGTCTGTTATTATACTATTGCATCAAATAACATAAATGAAAACAATGAATTAATTAGAGACTTCACTTGTTTCCTGTACTGTTATATAAAGGTAATCTAGTTTAAAATAATCTATAGTGCACTTGTTGCTGCTATTTTCCTGTTTGAAAAAAAAAATATAAATTGACTAAAGCACTACTGAATAATTAGTAATTTTTAAAATTGATTTTGTTCTTTTATAAAAATTTAAGACTTAACTTTTAAATTTAATGGCAACATACCTAATAATTTTGAAGTCAGACTTATTGTTAAATAGTTGTCTTATTCCCTTTTCTTTAGAATTGTCTTCTTTATAATTAGACAATCTGTAACAACTTAAACCCAAAATGAAAATGACAAAAATACTCACTAGTTACTGATACATCTCTTTCAAGTATAAGAATCAATGATTATTTATCAAATATCAATGCCAGGAACATTTAATCTCTTGTCAAGGCAACCTTGAAAACAGATTGAAAATTTCTGATATGTCGAATCTTGTGCTATTATAATGTAATATACATTTGGGAACTATCTAACTTTATGCAAAATCAAGCTTATTATTATACTTAACTGTGATTATCTTGAGTAAAATCAATGTATATATATAATTTGCAATATCACTTTTCAAAAATTAATTGGAAATATGCCAAGTGAACAAAAGAATGTGCTTGTTAGGTATCAATTCATGCATGTTCCTGGCATACTATTTGTAAATTAATAATTAGCCTCATGGGTTTAATTCCTGACACAATATTTACATAATATTTATATAAATATGTATTTTAAGAGTTATGATTTTTTTCTTCCTCTCTCTTAAATAGAATCACATACTTCTAATTTAAATATTAAACATCAGGGAAGAAATGATGTTAATCTCCAAAGTTGCCCAGGAAAATTCCAATTTTAGGAATAATGAGGTGATTGTTGGTTTCCCTATGTATTAAGATGGGCAGTTTATTTAATGTTTGTATGTGGTTTGTTGAATCAACTTTGTTACATCTATTTAAGCATATTTTGACTTATTTTCATGATATATTATTTATATCTGAATGTTTTATAATTCCATATAATAATCATATATACATAAGTATAATAATTAGTCTGATAAAACTTAAGCCCTAGTATATAATCAAGCATATTATTATTTTTTATTCTTTTAACTAGAATCACACATTTGTAATGGGTTTATATATAATAATGAGATTCATGAGTTTTCAAGAGGTTTTTTTTGTCTCTTCTTTGTGAGTAAAACCACACATTTCTAATTTAAATATTAAATATCATTATATCAATATGTAGTGAGAGAGAAGTAACTTTAATCTCCAAGATCACCTGATGAGATTCCAGTTTCAGAAAGAAATACTTTATATTGATGAGATAGTTGTTGATTTTCTCTACTCATGATACGATAATTAAATGTTTATTCATTTACATGTTAGAGCACGATTTGATAAAACTAACTTTACTAAGTATATTTAAGCATATTTTATCAACAACTTCAATATGCTATTTTTTATGTTTTTAATAACTGCATATATATATTGTAACCCTCTCCCAACACTTCTCCTACCTTTCCTATCAACCTATACTCGGGGGGGGGGGATCTCTTGATCATAGAATAAACTATTAGTCTGATCTTGCTTTAAAATTATTAATGAGGCTCTTAAATGCTGTTCTACCTTAGCTTAGTTCAGTTGGAGGTTACAGAGACCTATAGGATGTAAAATGTATATTAGATATGGGAGGAAACATTATGATTAATAGGAACAAAACATCTATTAAGTTCTAAAATAAATAAAGAATTAAAATTGGTAAAGTTCTACCATTTAAATTGACAAGTTATAGTCTATACCTCATCTCCTCCCATCATCCACATGCATTGAACAACCTCTACTGTGTGATAAAATTAAATTAATAAAATAAAGATGTAATGCTGATTAACTATACTGCATGGTAAGTTAGAGTTAAATATAAAATAAAATATAACATTACTTAACTTTTAATTGTACAGTAATTTAAACTAAGTAACTGAATTAATGTCTAATCTAAATAATAAGTGAATATCTCAGGGAATTAATTTATTGCATGGCTTAATTTTAAATCTATACTTTCCAACAACTACTAATTACTATTATAAAAGTAATGATACAAATTAAGCATTATCCTAATAAAATAATGGTAGTTAGATAATGAAAGAAATAGGGTGCATTTTGATTTCAATTCATCATCTAAATAATAACTGAATGATAAAATTTTCAGAGAATCATTAAATAATCAAACATTTCATACAGTGTTTGGATCAAGAAAAGCAACATCATCAGATCTGGACATATTCATCATTAAATTATGGAATAGTGCAATCATATCATATTAGATATGTAAATGTGTGTGCATGTGTGGAAATATAGAACATGAATGCATGTCAAAGAAGAATTCTGAACACAACTTTAAATAAATAAAACATTTATTTACAAGATAATTTAAATAAACATTTGGTTTTATAGTTTACGCATATACATGTTTTGGATGATTCCAACATCAATGGTTAAATGGTCTACATAAGAACAAATAACATAAAGATAACTTTCTGTATTTTATTTTAACATATGCCAGCTATCAGTGCAATCTGATAGACTTATTAAAGAAACATTATAATGCTAGTACTAAAATAATAACACAAACTAAACTTCTTGATATTTTACTTGCAAAATTTACTCAAGCTATCAGTCAATTCTGATAAACATATGACACAGAAACATTATAATACTACACTAAGATAATTAAATATAAAATTATTCTATATTTGGTATTTTATTTTCAATACACTCAAGCTATCAATCACTTCTGATATGCTCATGAAAAATAAAACTCTGTTAAACACTGGCATTAAAATTATAAAATAAAACTAAAGTTCTTAGCATTTTACTTCAAATGCACATCAAAATAATATAAAAGGGGTTTAAATCTAAGAGTAAGAGGTCAAACTATACTTTACAAATTAAATGAATAATTCTATTAATTAGCTACACTTTGTTTTCTCTTGCTTGCTCATTCAAATGAGGATGAAACATTATGAGAGTTGATGGTATAAAATCTAAATAATTAATATAAAATGATTTGAAACAATAATTAAAAAGTTACACATTAATGATGGATTTCTCCATACCTTCCAAATTAATAATTTATGCATGTGTCTGAATTATGCTATCTGTTATAAAATAATTAATATAACTAAATCCGATCAGTTTACTTATGAAATTGGGATAAATATCATAATATGGATGATGACAATGGCCAACCAAGCTTTAATACTAATTCTACTTCAGCTGTTCTGTGAGAAAAAAACTCAATTCTACCTTTATTTTCCTTTTTTATCAGCAAACTATCTTACACTTGGCTATGCATAAATGATGGAAAACATTCCATAGAGCACATGAGGGATAAAAGACTTTCATAACTCTAATCATTTAAATAACAATACTCAATAGCTCCCAAGTCTAATTTCTGAGACTTAAAACAAACTGGTGTGGACATGGTCTCACTACCAAGAAAATAAGGGAAATACACTACTTGGCTTCTCATACTATAATTCATAAAATACAACTACTAAATCTTGAGGATATAATCTAACAAATATTTCAACAAGCTAAGGAAGAGCTTTCTCAATCCCAGACAATATACTATATAATCCACTCATGGCAAATACTCAAATAAATTAAGCGAGAGCTTATCTCCATCCCTGACAATATACTATATAACATAAATAATTTTGTTCGGCATAGCCACTAAATACATTTCAATCTAAGCATAATAAAGAAATAATAAATTCACACTTAAATAAATCTCTAAACTTTCCACCTCTCTTGGCACATTTCATTGTCTGAAACCAATGGGAATTAAATTATTTTTACTTTCAATTCAAACATTATTATAGCTAAATTAAATAACAGACATGTATATAAAAGCATAATAACACACAAACAATTTCAAATCACAGTTGATAAGAAATACTGTAATGACATTAATTAATAAATTGTAAAGATAATAATGAATCAATCTCTCATTTCTAACAAGTATAATATTTTAACTTGGAAATATACTAAATATTATTAAAGAAGCAAGGCAAAATAACTTTTAGCAAGCAAAGACAAAATAATTCTTTAATGTGTTCGGCATTAGCACAAAATAAAAATAAAAATTTGGTTTGGGATAAACACTAAATCTTTAAATTTTGAGTAAAATAATTATTAAGAAATAATTATTTATAACTTCTTGAAAAAACACAAAGATAAACAATAAATTTTATGTAGCTACCTCTTCTCAAAAACGAGCTGTTAATTATTAAATAATGAATGGATACTTGTATAGAAATATAAGTACACAATAAAACTATACTAAAATAATACTAATTACCCAGTATAATATTTTTTCCATTTTTGGAGAAAGCAATAATAATAATAATAAAAATAAAATCATAAGACAAATTTTTAAATCTATCTATCTATCAACTGCTAACAAAATAATAATCATTAAAGCTTTTTTTTCTTGGTTGAAACAAAAGTTTATTTATAGTCTGTATATGACATATCTTAGTCATGTACTAAATGATGATGATAATTGGTATAAGTATAAATATTGATAAACACATAACAAGTTCCTGCAGGGAGATAAATAATATTAATTTGGATCCAATTTAGCAGCATTTCAAAGTTTTTAGCAATAGCTAATGAAACCGCTGGCAATATTACATATGAGAATTCTTCATTAGGCAATATCTAACTTTATTATGCAACATAGGTAGAGCAATAATTTATTACTTAATTCATTAGATATGTTCAAGCATTTGTTCTGAGTTTTTTAAAAGCCATTCTCAAAGCACATAACTAATCAGTTTATAAAATCCACTTAAATTCACTTAAGTTTATTGATAACATATTTTAATAAAAAAAATCAACTGCAAATGAGGAGAACAATAAAATAAAAAAAATTCACATCCAATTTCATGCTCTTCCACCCGCCTGTTTATCAGTACATTTAGAATGAAGTCAATAATTCATCAATTATATGTCACTCATTTTTGTTTCTTATTTCTAGATACAAAATGGTTAGGTAAATATTTTATTAATAATAATAATAAAGCCGGTTAGAATAAATTATCCACACACACTTTCCATTTAAACTTTATTCCTTTATAGTTATCAAAAATTATTAACAAAGAGTCTCTGAAGTGTTTAATGAAAAATTTCAACAAAAATTTTCCAGTATAATAATAAAATCCATACGTTCCAGTTATTTCTCTAGTGTTATAGGTTAAATCTAAGTAAATCAAACTTATAAGGTAGACATATATTTTAACGACTTCTTTAATATTAGAATTAAGATTTAGGTAAAATAGTTTTGAAATATAAACACACATTTCCATTGTTTCTTTAATATTAGAAATTAAAGTTAAATAGTTTATAATATAGGCACACATATTTATCTCAAATGATGATTTTAGAATTTAAACTATTCAGTTAAAAAGCAAGTGATATACCCTATTTACCATTTTTTATGCCTTCATATCACTTCCTTATTTTTCCCAGTAAATTTTCTGAGCTGTTTTCATCCAGAAAATCAATAATAACCTTTACTTTAGACCTTGGACCATGGAAGAATCAACTTGTAGAAATGAAATCGTACTAATAAAACTTTTATTGGGAGAGAAATGATGAAATCAGAAAGCAAAGTGAAGTAAAAAGATACTCCCTTTATACACTTCAAATCATTACCCAAGTATCTGTTCTTCCAATAATCCAAGGTCATTTGCTCTAGAAACAAAATTTCTAAACCCATTGCACTGAAATTAATTAGCAAAAAAAATATGCAAGAAAATTTCTTATCTTGAAAAAGAAAGAAAGAGAGAAAAAAATCATTTTGTCTTTTAAAATATTAAGTAAATTGAACCAAGAATAAAATATTTTGTATTCCTAAAGTAACAGAATAAAACTAATGATAATTATTTTAGCAAATAAAATATTTAATAGTATAACTGTTGTTTAATAATGCACTGGTCAAGTGATCCACTGATTCATTTAAAATGTAACTAAGCTGGTTATTCAAGCTATTGGTTATGAAATCAAATATTTTGCTATGAGACATGATATTTGGTAGTACAATGAAGTATATGAATGGAAAATGAAGCTGAAAGATGGCACAAGCATACATGAACATTCACAAATAATGTACTACAGATACTAAACTGATCTGACTGAAATGAAAGTTTCTATGATGATGAGCCAAACATATTGCACTATTTCTACTATGGATTGAAATATTATAAGCAAATAAACCAGAGAATTATCTAAACAAATATCAATACTGTTCTGCAGACAAATAAAACGAACTGGAATCAACTTAAACTAAACTGACAACTTCTGTGACAAGCCACCCCCTTTCTATCATTAATTACTCACTAAAGAAAATATTAATCATCTCAAAACCTTTAAATTATATGTATAAGTGCTTTTAAACATAATTTTAGGTCATTAATAAATAAAAAAATTAAATTTCAGGTTATTTCTTTTTTTTTTTTTTTTTTTAGTAAGATGCCATCAGATGTTACTGATACAGTGCTACTTAATTACAATCAATATTTCTAAAACCTATCCAGAAGATTACTATATATATTGTAATGGGATGGAAGAACCAGGATGGTCATCTGGAGTGATGGCAAAATCATCATCTTCCCCAGTTCAACAAAATTTGAAATTTAAAGTACAAGATCTCATATTATAGTAATAAAGTATGATAGTATTATAAGAGATGTTTAAACAATGTTTAAAGGATGATATTAAAAAAATGTTCAATATCACAAATATATAAGCAATTTTATATATTCAAGAGCATGAGATCTCTGAGAGAGATCAACCCAGTTAACTCTTTAGGGCAACTATAAGCATAATTATAAATCAACCAGCATTATAAATAAAAGTAAGTATTAGTAATACTCAAAATAACCATTCATCATCATGAATGGTTAATCAATCAAAACATCAGAATAAAATCAACAATTAATCTGGTGACTGTATTGGAAAGGGGTCTTCTGTAGACCAGATATTGAGCCTTTGCCAGCTTGGGCAATTATTTAACCATTAATTTGGAGATACAAACTAAGTGCTCATCCATAAGAATACATAATAATAAAAAATCAGAAAAACAATAATGCTGGGACATTAAAATATTTTTATTCCAAGTGAAATGTAGAAAATATCTACAAAAATTTATGTCTGTTTTTATTTCTATTTTTCTTTTCAACTTTATATATATTTATGCATACATACTATATATTATTGTGTGCCATATTATAGACTTGTTATAATATATATATAGATGCATACAAACAGCAATCCCTTCATATACACAATTTTCCATTATTGTATTTTCGATTATTTGTGATTCAAAAAAATATCTATTAAAAATTAAATAGAAAAAAAATAATTTCATAAATTTTAAATTAATTTACAGTACAACTATAGGCATTGTCATTGTAAAACATCATAAACAAATAGCAATATTTTTTTTTATCCCACCATTATACATTTAATGACTTTTTAAACGCTCAATTTCTCAAAAATTTGATTTCTTCCCTTTTTACTTCCTTATTTAAAATTCATGATGGAATTCATGCTTTTTTCCATTTAGTAATTAATGAAACTTTTTAGAAAATGGTAAGAGTTTCTACTATAGTGATTTCACTCCACCTCTCCCATTCCTTCGATTAAGATAGAAAAAAACATAAAACCCATGATTTATTAATTTATAAATATTTTCTGAACTCGTTTTTTTTTCTTTCTACAAATGTATTCTTAAAAGTTTAAATATACTGTACACTGAAAATATATGTAATATATATATATGACTATTAATAGTGTATTATATACAATTCATTATCATCCAACGATTTCAGTACTCATACTAAGATTTGTAACTAAACACTGTAGATAGAGGGTGGACTACTGTGTGAGTGTATATAGGAAAACTCCCAGAAATAATAATATGACTATAGCAAAGATTTTATGTTTAATTTTATATTAGGTATATTCAAATTTTGTAATGTTATTTTAGAATATTTCGATTATTATATTTATTTCATTTGATATTATTATATATGTATGAATAGAATAAAAACAAATATTCTGATTATATCAGACACATGAGGTCATACTATATGCTTACAAGGAACACACTGTAAATAATACATATTTTTACAATTTGCTTTTTATTTCACCATCATTAAAAATAAATAAGTATTTAAATTTTAAATAGTGTAATTTTCAATATTTTTTTTTTAAAAAAAATCTTGGAAAAAGTATTAAAATTTGCTATCACATTTAAACAGAATGATCTGATTAGTTCCAGCTGAAGAAAACTAAGCTTTGCTGCTTCAAAGGGCAGCTTTAGAGTAATACAATTTGACTGAAATATGAATGCATTCATCAATAACAAAGAAATAATGTAATCAATGAAAATCCATAATGCAATAAAGACAAATTTCTTTCCAATATACTAGTTAAACGACAAGTGATTGAATTTCATAATATTTATGTTATCATTTTAAAATTACTTATATAATTCGACAAATTTATTTAACAAATTTTACTATATTTTAATAAAATAGTTTGTTTTGATAACAATATACAAATGAATTACGTGTATATAAACGGTTTACAGTAAATGGTGACTATCTGGCACTGATTTCACTGATTCAAAGAACCTACTTTCCACAGAATCAAAAGATCCTGTTAATACTGCTTTACTATGATCAATAAATAAAAAATACCTTTGTTATTATATTTGTTAACAATATATAATATCTAATTGTTATAAATTAAAATATCTAAAAAATATTTAGAAAAATAATTAGCCAATAATCTTAATGCTTTAAAGTAATCTCAATATTAAGAAAGTAGAATTTATCTACAACTGAGAAAAAAATATGCATAAATATTGTTTTTGTTTTATTTAAAAAACTGGTATTCAGATAGTAAATTTTCCATAATGTATCAAACATCTATTTTGTAGTTTATATGTATATGTGTAACTTATTATAAAAACTCAAAAATTAAATACTGAAATAAATATATCTTCAAAGATGCTATAATAACCTGCATCAAGAAAGTGGAAATGATGACAATCATCAATACTTTTGCATTTGATACAAAATTTTGCATAATTTGGTTAAGAAAATTTTCATTAATACCTTTGTGAAGAGATTTTCATCTCAAATTCACACACAACCATATTCTTTAGTCATAATTCTGTTTAAAAACAGAAAATATACTTATGTTTTTTTTATTTGATTACTGTATAATGAAGGTCTTTTACATTTCGTTCAATTTCTCTACTTGAAAGCTTGTCTTTTCTACATTTCTTCAGAAAAATTATTGACCTCATCCCTCCTCAGATACAATCGATTTCTAAGTTTTTTTGATATTCATCTATTATCATATATTCTGATTTCAGTCTCTTGTTTCAATGATATCACAGAAAACAGATTGTTCTATCATCCATTTTTTCTACCATATAATGTACATCTCTTCATACTTCATTATGTGGTTTAAAATCTCCATACTAGTATTCTATTAAGAATTCAAGCCTCAGATCCATATATAAGCACTAATAAAGTACATTTATTAAAATCCTTTTTTCTCAAACATATAGGCAAATTTCCAATTAATGTTACATTATTTCTATCAAAAGAATGTCATCCTAGTTTAAATGTGTGATTAATTTAATCCATTACATTTGCACCTAAATTAATAATCTTATTAATGTATTTGTAATTGTTAACTTATTATAATCCATAACTATCAATCTTTATTTTCTTTATCTGTAAAACAGCATTTAACATTACTTTAGCCTTTTTAGCATTTATTTTCGAGTCCTATTTTCTTGCTTTTATTTGATAGTTTTTAAGTTGTGAAATATTATTTTCAAAAAGAACTTATTTTTATTCCCTTTCTTATTTTAATCTAAAAATTATTTGTGAAAATTTCTACAAAACATTTTGAAAAAATAGAAAAATCCTGACATATTCCTTATCAATGACAATTTTCTCAGTGTAACAATGTAGTCTAACCATTTCTGTTACATTTTAATAAATATTATTCAAAGTTTAACAATATCCTAGTTATACATTTTGATGACACAAATCTTTAGTGACCAGAAAATGCTAAAAAATCAAATTTACAAATCCAAAATATAATGGTAATTCACTTTTCTATAATTTTCCTGAATATTGGAAAGTGATATACTGCACTATAAATCCAACTTAATTTTTTGATTGTTCCAAAGTTTCAGTGAGATTTTCACATATTATTCAATGTTATATAATAGTAATTATTCATAACAATGCTACATAACATTAACTATTCAATTTAGCAAATGTAAAAAAAAATTACTGAGATTAGCATTATAATATCTTTATTATTAGACTTAATTAATTATATCTTTATTTGAATAATGAATCCATTGTTTCCATTTTCTTTATTTCATTAATTATTTTAGGACTGGATTTTGTGCTTTCATTAATATCAGAGCTCTTGTTTATGTCTTAACACAGTGCTTGCTTAACATTCAAAAGTGAAATGTTTCTGAAACAAAATTCAATCTGTTACTTTGAGGCTCAAATGTTGCATAATCTCCTGAGAAATAACCATTCTATTGTTTTTATTAATATTATTATAACACATATTGATTGTTATTTTTTCTTCATTCCTCCTCCATTACTCCAATATATGAATATAAAGCATTCTCTCCACATTACAAAGAAAGTTTCAATATGGATTAATAGTTATAGGTGACCCAGATCTTAAAGCATTACTTATATATTTTTATAAGTATTCATTTTCTGCTGCAAGTAAAAGTAACAGAGATAAATTAGACTTTTATCAAATACACCTGCTGTAAAATAATGAAGATGTGATCTCATCCTTCATCGTTTTTTTAAATGTAGAATTACCAAATAATTATTTCAATATGATGTGAAAACAATATTAACAATATGTGCCAATTATTGCCTCTATATATTGTAACCTAATATTTACTATCATAATTAATTAATATAACCAAAGAACTGTAAAAATTTTATTGGCTTTGTTTTATAGTAAAACAAAATGAATCTACCACTATTAGTCGTCATATGGCAGGTGATATGATCAAAAATAAAATTTAAATCTCTCCTAGTACTACCTAAAAGAATACAAATTTGTAGAAAATATTTTAAAATGTCTTCTAAGCAGATTTTATTGATCAATGCATATCTAAAATATGTGAATCTGTGTTGTTGTTTTTTTTTTTTTGGAAAAGTGTAGTTGAATTTTTTTTATGTACCAACAGAAAACACACACAAAATTGATATTATAGAAAAATATACAGAATAGAATACACTAAATCAAATATAATAAAACATAATATTTGAACAGTTCTACAATAATTATATCATGGTAATTATACAATTGATAGCATCTCATTTAAAAGTATATATGTGCATGCAAGCAATTTCTCTATGTGTAAAACTTAACCAAATTAAAAATTGACAAGTGTAAAATTATTAAATTATTTTATTTAGTATTACAATTCAGTTAAAAGGTATTTATTAAACAAATTTATTAAATAGAATATCTGAGAACTTTAAAGCGATATTATAACTTATTTAATTGTTAAATAAATAATTGTAAATTTTTTTTTTAATAATCCAAATTAAGGTACAATATTAAAAATATAGTATTTTCATTTTAATCAATGTCTCAAATTTACATGCTTGCAATAAACCTAGACATTATTATCAGCTACTCTTTAGTATTACCATAGCAATGGAACAGAGTTTTCCCATAAAAACTTAAAGAAGTAAAGAACTTTGGCTAATTTTGATGAATTAAGACACTAGCTGACCATAAACAATAAATATGACCTCTTGTCAAAATTCAATTAGTCTTTGTTAAACTTATAGTGCATTCAGGATCCTGTCAGATTAAATTTTAAAATAGCCATTTTGATCATCTTCTCCATAATGGCATAGTAGAAAAATTTAATCTAAGTATTTTGTCTCTCTGGAGCATTTATCTCCTCCTCGAACAAATTGATAAATTACAATAAGGATTATTACCAAATACTATTTTAAAGAAAATCCAATTTACTGCCTTCAACCACTTTTAAGCGCTGATTATTTTATTGGCCGAGTGAGGTAAAAGTCTAAACTTTTAATTGGCCAATTCACAAACTCAACGGTCAAAATATATTCATCTTTTAATATTATATTCATTTTAGTTTTGTTTGCAAAAAGTGTATTAATAATTTGTCAGGTTATGAAAGTGAATGAAAGTTTTTTCAAAAATAAATTTTTATTTATAATTATAAAAATATTCGATATAGCGGCAAATCTAAAATGAATGTTAGTAACCAACTAAAAAGTGTTGTGACATCAGTGATTTCTTTCTCAGTTTTATGATCCCGAAAAGTAAATAATTTTTATTAAAATCTTATATATTTTTCTATAATAATTTTATTTTTAGCATATTTTATTAAAATAATTTATATGTCAAAAATACTTTTAAAATAGTCTAAAACATTCATTTATCACTTTCGAATTTAAACAAAAGAAATCATAACGGTGGGAGTTATTGACAAGTGAATTCTTTTGTCCTCAATAATGGAGAGCCAATCGACACTTAGAATAGACTGCCTCCTCCCTTTGTTAGACTTTCAATGTCAGTTTTATTGATTTTTTACTTGTAAAATAATTCAAGAGAGGGCAGCATCTTATGGAACTTTTTATAATCTTTCAAATGATGGTAAAATCTTCACCATAGCTTTACAAGTGACGGAATTCAAGCGACTTGAAGCAGTTTCAAGTCATCTCGTAAAAATCCGCTGAAGGATTAATAGAACTTTGGAAAATTGCTTAAGGGATATTCATTGTAACATCAATCAAATCATTTGTCTATTCTTTTTTTTTTTTTTTAAAAAATTTGAAATAACTTGTTTGCAAACTGCATTGATTATCTCCCTATGAATTAAGAAACATTAAAACTTTATATAATGTGAATCTAAATCAACATGTAAGTTTGCAGCTTTGGAGAAAGTGCTTCAGTCTTAATGAAGATCAATGGAATTAACTTGATCTATGGATTATTATTTATTTGCTAGGTCCTATAAATTATTAAAAAAGTCTGAACTATAGTAAAATAAATTAAATATGTTTAAACCAAAGAATTAGTAATTTACTGCCTTTAAAGTATGTGATAAACATCAACCATAGGGTTATTAGTTTACAAAATAATTTCTTAAGGATTAAACTGCTTACTTTGGCTGAAACTACAATTGAATATCAGCCCTATAATAATGGATTTATGTGACTATGAATGTCATAGTCTAAAAATATGATGTTATAAAATGATATGTAGATATTCTTAAATTGATTAATGTGATAACTATGCAATCTGGGATAGGATTACTAAATGTGCATTGTTAAATCTCTTAAAATCATTATATTAAGAGTTACTACAGATTTAAACCTAGAAAATGGATTACATTGTACTTCAGATTTAGTGTTTAGATTAAGTTATTTCCAGTAATTTATAAATGTTGGAATATTCTCCAAAACTGTAAATACTTTCACAGGACATTTTGAATCTTTCATGAAAGTAGGATTATGATACTCAATAAACTTTGTTTACAATTGCTGAATTATTTGGTTTAGTTATTATTAGTGTAGTAAATAAATAAATAATGCAGTTCTCAAGATAATGCTGATATAAGATGATACAAGTGACAATATTCTATTATTATTAATGACATTTGGTATGAGTGTAATATCTGTGATTTACTATATTGTAACGGGATGGGGTACCTGGAGTGATAGAAAAATCATTCTCAAATATATCAAAATTTAAAAATTAAATATTAAAGGATGATATTAAAGTAATGTTTAATATCACAAAATATATAAGAAATGTTATATATTCAAAGAGAGAATGAGGTCATAAAATCTCTGAGAGATCAGCCCACTTAATTCCTCAAAGCAACTAAAAGTTTCATTATAAATCCATCAGCATTATCAATTATAAAAATAATACTCATTCATTATGAGTGATTAATAATAAAAATAAATCAATACAATAAATCAACTGTCCATCTTGTTACTGGATTTGAAATGGATCTACTGTAGACCAGGCTAATTATTGAGCCTTTTCCAGTTTGGCAAATTTATTTAACCATTAATTTGGATACAGCAACTTAAATGCTCATCCATTAGAATACATAATCATAAAAACGATAATGCTGGGATACTAAAACATGCTGATCATCATCAATGCTCTGGTTACTTAGTATTATTAATGCACTGGGCAACTATAAACTTAGATTTTAATAAAACTAAACTAAAATAAAATTATAATGCATAGGCTTTAAAGAATATAATTTTATGCACCAACCAGGATGATGATGATTTATCATCACTGGATGTCCAAAAGCACTAAAATACATCCCTATTCATATAATCAGACCATTATGCATGAACCTATCTCAGAAGAACACAAGATCAAGTACTGTTATGGCAACTAAGATAATGCCGTACAGTTTTTAACAATTGAATACAAGTTTAATAACAATAAAAAAATGGTATTAAGGTCTTTAGAATATGGCTCTACAATTAGAAACCTGCTGATTTTGATTAATATACAATAAAAAATATCACATTTGATTTACATATAAGTTCCACATAGACACATAGATATGCATTTTACTATTACATGAATATATTTTAACTGACATTTAAAATACAATAATGATTATCATTTTAAGTTAAATGATAAAAATATCTCCTACCAAGTTATACATATCGCACTGATGTGTGGTATAATTTATTATTTAATATAAAATATTTGAATTGTCATAATCTATAAATGAATTTCAGTTTTGTACATATTCAGTAACATATTTAACATACATGTGTGTGCGTATTGAATTGCAAGCACACATTGATGTCTACATCATATATTTTATTTTTGTCACAATAAAATTATTAATTTTATAATACATAATTAATTCTTGACTTAACCTATATATTGTGTGTGTACGAATGTATGTGCACATTTTATATATTTTAATTTATCACAATATTATATTTTCATAATTAGCCCAATATTGACAGTATATAAAAAATATAAATTATATTATTTAATTCTTTGATGGTCTATAATAAAAGTTTCTTTTTATAAACATCTTTAATAATATTCCCTCAACAAATGATTATTTAAAAATCATATTGTTCTATATATGTCTCACGATCACAGGTTGCTTCTCTAAAAGATTTTAAAATATCTTTTAAATGTTAATTCTGATTCTTATATTTTTATAATCCAAGCGAGTTATTTATTTGCATTACTTTTCTTTAAAAAAAATAGTTTAAACAATTTAAGATAATACTGTTCTATATTATATATCTCACTTTTTATAATGTCATTTTTTAATGAATTATTTGAAACTCACATTATATATGCAATGCCACTGTCTATGGTTCCTTGCATGTATAGATAACAGCAGTATACACACACCAATTCTTCAAGCTTTTTCTCTTGTTTAGCTTGGTTTTTGGTCCATCAGGAAAGTATAGTCCAGAATTGTCATAATCAGGAACCTTTAATAATTCAAGTCAACCAGCTGTTTTATCCACATTTAAGGCTATAGAGCATCTAAACTCCCTCAGTGAATCAATAGACTGCTGCTGGATCTCCTCCTTGACTTCAGCTATATCTCATCCATAGCTATTTGCTTCTCAGGAATATTAAAACCAAACTAAAATCCAGACTTTATAGCTGGCCATTTGGCCTATTACTTCTCAAAAATATTAAAGCCAATTGAAGTGATATTTTTATCAGCCATTTTTATAAGACATCTGAGGTGGTAAAAACACCTTAAATTAAAAAGTTTTCAATTAAAAACTGCCCTTTCTTATCTTGATTTAAAAAAATTTTTAATCAAAAACTATTTTTAGATTTCTACTAAATAGAAACTTTGTTCAATTAATTAAAAATGATTTCAAAATACATAATAGAAATCAAATCATAAAACATACTTGCTTTCAAAATCAGAATAAAAATATTAATATTTATCTAGACCTTTTTAAATGTTTATTTATAATGAAATTTTATTTTAAATCCAGTGTTATTTAACTCTTTATTATGATTATTTTATTCCAGGAAATGTAGAAAATATTTACAACAGTTTTTGTCTATGTTTATTTCTACTTTTCCTTTACTTTATATATATGTGTGTGTACACACACAAGTATGTTGCTGTGTAATTTTTTGGGTTATACTATGTACTATTTTGTATTATTTACCAATGTTATGACAAAATAACATCCATAATTGTTAAGATCCAAGTTTTAAAAAAAAACCCATTGGCTCGCAAGACTGAATTGAGGCGAATAATGAGATTGAATGTGAAATAGTTGAGTATTCAAAATATGTGGATTAACAAAATGTTTATATTCAGCTTCATCATTAATTGATTTCAAGTTTATATTAGAAGAAAGAGATAAAATAAGTGGTCTTCACAAGGTTGGAATACATTGTGCTTCTTCAGTTTTATTTAAATTAGTTGGTCTTTTTAATATTTCAATAGACTCTTTCATGGTTCTCAAGTGAGTATTTTGACTTATTAAAATTAGGTTTGTGACCAAATGCTAAAAAATATGAAGTAAAAGATGATGTATTTAACTTCTGATTGAAGGCATTTTCATGTTCCTTAATTCTGACATTAATTCATCTATTGGATTAACCTATATAGCTTTTTGAGCTCTGTAAACATAAAAATGCCTTTAATCAGAAGTTAAATACATCAGCTTTTACTTTACATTTTTTAGAAATTGGTCATAAACCCGATTTTGATAATGCTAAAATACTTACTAATTTGGAGAAGTATGATTTGAGAACCATGAGGGAATCTATTGGATTTTTAAAAAGACCAAATGGTTTAAATAGAATTATTGAAACACAACATATTCCAGCCTTGTGACTTGAAATCAATTAATGGTGAAACTGAAGAAAAGAAACATTTTGTTAATCCATGTATTCTGAATACTTGACTATTTCATGCCCAATATCATTATTTACCCCACACTCAATCTTGTTTTTACTTAAAATCTAATGGTTTTTCTTTAAAAACTTGACCATGACAATGGCCGATGTTATTTAGTTGAAAGGTTGGAAAGTAATACAAAATAATACATGGTTTAGTCAAAAAAAAAAAAAACTTTCTTTAAATATATATATAACATCAATATGTTTTAAATATGTTATGTATTTATTATCTATACATATATTAATTTTTCCTTTGTTTGTATATATAATTATTTAGTGTACAGGATTTATATATATATACATTATCAAAGATGGCTTGTATAAATAAATAAAATGCAATCATTTTTGAAATTTTGTATAGTGCAACTCTTATGATATATAAGTAATCACTATATGAATATTATTATATAATAGGGTTTTTAATCATGTGTATTTTTTTTTCTTTTATATAATTTATTTTCTTACTTTGCTTCATTGAAATTTTTAATTTTAGATAATCGCCAATATTCTGATCTTTTTATATTTAGATCTTCGTTAGGATGTTTTTACAATATATACACACACAAATTTTGTGCTAACATATATATCTTTATTCTTAATACAGTATATATATTTTCATAGATGATTCTCTAAGTTTATATATTTGCATGAAATCAAACAAAACAATGAAAGAATGCTATTTATTAATATACTGATCTTATTAAATATTATACTTTTATATGGTTAAAATTAAATTTTTACTATTCTTAATTCAAATATTTTAATATATTTTGATTTTTATTTAAATTTATAATGTTATTATATTAATGTTTTTAAAAAGTGAAAATCTATATAAATAAATTGAGTTAACAAATATTATGTTAATTTAAATAAAAATAAAATATATTTCAAGCGTAATAAAATTTATAATGATAAAATAGTACTTAATAATATAAAAAAATCAATCTATAATTTATTTCATAGTACGAGGATCTACAAATAACAGTATGTATTTGTATTAAGAATACTGTTATATCATATAGAAAATAATTCTGGAATGACAATTGTAAAATAAATAAATGATTATTTGAAATTAAGAATTCCATTAAAAATATACAAGTTTAATTAATGATATAAAAGTAGAAAAAAGACAAGATCTTCAACAAATAAAGAAATTACAAATAATCAAGGAATTATTGATTAAACAATACATATAAAGAAAGAAAAAATCTGATGACGTAAATATTAGTATATGTTTTCCTATACATTAAACATATAAAGAGATAATATAATTTCATTAATATCAATTTATTATTCTTTAACATTTTAATTTATTAGCTAGCTAGTAGTGATGGCATTTTTAATTTGAGATTTGTGATAAATTGGTCATAAGTAAATTCTCTTAAATGGGGGTCAGAACCTTAACTTTTAGTCAATAAATGACTGCTTCACTATGACCTTGGGAACCTAGCCATCACTAATGTTAATCATGTTTTCCAGAGCTGATAACTTACCATTACCCCCTATTACAGATCTGTCCTAAAATGTCAAAAATGATCGGCAATGTCATCATTGTTGGTCAAACATACAGTCAGTCAAGTATGATTTGATTTCCTAATGTAGTTACTAAAAAAAAAAATCACAAATTGAAATTTTCATTAAGAAAGTCATTTTCTAAACTAGTTGAATATTATTCACTTAGACAAGCTTTTGGAGTGGCATTTTAGAATAAATCAAAATATTTTCATTCTGATCAATTTATCATATAAAAATGCCAGTTATAAGTCGATGATATATATAATAATAAAGATGTTTTATTTATAACAAAATGCACAATTTTAATATTTTAGTTCATCATCATCAATCCTGATCAGTTATCAGCATTACAATAATCTCCCCAATATTTTTTGTCTGTAGTGATATGTTAAATAAACTTTTACTAAGATGTCTTTTTTTTTCATCATCAGTCATTAACAGTTCACAGTAGAAAAAAAAACTATACAATATTTAACCACATATATTCATATTCTCATATTCGTATTGAAGTTCTTAAAAATCTATAATAAAAATAAAAGATCAGGTAACTGGCTGTATTTAATCCAAAATGTCTGTTTAAAACTCACTATGCTTCCATTCATTTGCCTGCTATATAAACATGTCTGTTCTTTAATATAGGACAACTTACCTTTTATTAATAATCATCACATCTCTTAAGTTGTTTTATTCTACAGGATGTGTTTATCTCTTCTTATTTTATGTCCTTTTTCTATTTAAATGTTTGAAAAATGCATACTTTAAATTTTCTATGGTTTTCCAATAAGTATAATGTAAAAAGGTTGGTTAACTAATTTCTGAATATTTTGATAACTGCTAATTTTAATGCTAATATGTGAATATCATTTATCTAGTTTTTAAATATTGTAGAATGGATTCTGCAATAGTAGTAATTTGCCAATCATTAAGGACATTTTTATTTGTAAATAAGTTTTTTACATGAAATAATTTTTTTATATAACTCATCTCTTGTCATAATAATATTTCAATTTTCTTATTTCATCATTTCATTTCAAATATATTTTTTATATTTTAGCATGTAATTGAGAATAACACAAATCTATTTTTGTTACATGCTGCAAATCATCTACAATTTAAGTGTAAAGTAATATCAGTAATACCAATATAAAATTAAATCTATTCATTTTCTCCTATCCATTCATATTATTCTACCAATTTCTTTTAATTTTTTTTTTTTTATATTTTATTTTAAAATATGTCTATATTTCATTTCACATCCATTTATCAAAATATGTTAGATATCACATTCATATATTATAACAAGTGAGATATATCAATAATTACAGTTTTTTATTTTAAGTCAAAAGATATGTTTATATTAAATATTTACCAATTCATTTTGTTTAATTATTTCTTCTAAAATTTACATCCTTTAATTGAAAAAATCTAATTCAAGTAAATATAATTATCCACCATTAATTTTCATTACACAAAATCCAATGATGTAATAGACAGCAAAATAAGTAACAATATTATGTTAACAGAATCAAAAAATAATAATAGTTTATCATGACTTCTATTATAGCATTTAAAAAACAAAGACAACAACAACAAAAAAACATTAAATGTTAGAAGTCCAAAAGGTATTTAAAAATAATGAACAAAAAGTAATATTGTTAAAAACTGAATCATTAACTGACATCCTTAAAAAGGCAATAACATCTGATTCTAAATAAAAAAAATTCACAAAACAAAGTTAAAAAAACAACAATACAAACACAATATCACTCATGTCATTAAGTGTTTAAAATCAAATGGCACTGAATACTGATTCTATATTTCCAGCTATTTACAAACAGCTTCTATTCACTATATTAAAATTGAACATAGATTTAATTCAGGACAAATATTCTCTTTGTGTTAAAATGGATTCCAAAGTATATAAATACTTTTTCATTAGAGCAGCCATACTTAATCTTTTTTTTTCTTGAGCCATATACATATGTTTTCTACATTACAAGGGCTGCAATAAAATGTACTATACCTCTTAATATGATAATGTAAAAAATAAATCTAAATGTGTCCAAGATGAAGTTGAGATAAATTTTTAATTATTTGTAATTGCTATATGTTACTCTTAATATGTTCATGTATTTCATTTTAGGACAGGATGATTCCCAAAGTTAGATTGATGCAACATTATAAGCAATATTTGGGGACAGTTGTATAATTTTATATTTTTTCAATGACTAATTTTCAAAAATGAGTATACTTTTTCTTCCCTCTTTTTTTTAATAAAAATTATCTCCAGTCATATCATTTTTGAGCTGGATGAATTCATCAAACAGACAAGCAATAGGCAATTCTTAATATTTCTTAAATTCTGAAAGCTGCTTTCAAATCCCTTATATAAGGCAATAAAATAATTTGAAATGATCATTTTTATTTTAACATATATTTAACATCCACACACTACATTTTATTCTTTTATTAATTGGGCTAGAGAAAATTTACTGTTTAATAAATAATTATTGCGTTTTTTTGACTACAAATGCTGTGTTCCTGCCTAAAAGTTTTATTTAAAGCAAACTTAATTCTGAAATCTTGTACATCAGAATCTTATAAAAAAGTTTCCAAAAATATTCATAAATTATTCTTTGTCTAAAAGAAGAAATTCAAATTGCATGAAATAAATCGTACCTATTTCATAAAATGCAACTTCTTTTCCTTTAACATAAATTTAATTGTGTCAGAACAAGTTTATTATTAAATAAATAATTATTAATACTTTTTCAGAATATTATAATTTTTACAGCAAATGCTCTTTTCTGCCAGATTGTTAGAAACAATTTCATCTTTTATATATATATATATAAGGGTGGCTATTTTAGTTGCTTTGTAGCAATTTACATCCAAGTCTTTTAGTGACTATATCATTTGGCATTACAGTTTCATTTATCATTTTATAAATATACAATAGAATAATGCATTTTACCTAGCAGAAAATCTCTTTTTAGCAATGATTATTTTTTATATAACTAATATATATTTTATTAAATACAAAATATATTTTCATTATTATTAACTTTACTCCTTATATATACTGGTGTTTTGCAATTGGAAAATGATGTAATATTTGATTTTGTATTATCTCATAATAGATGCTTAGTTTCTCATTAATTAGTAATTTAATTAGATATAATGACTCATTTCCTCTATTTATTTCTACCACATAAATGTGTGTGTACAATGCTCTCTTCAAAAGCAAATACTTTATTTACTATATATAAAATTATTTTATTTTCAGCCTATAAACAATGATGAACTCACCAAATTTTTCTATGATGTCACACAGAAATTCTAAAAGATACTGCCATCTATCATTTTCAAGTTCTCTGTAAACTTTATTGTTTTGTTGTAAAAATAAAATAATTTCTTACTGCAAAGAAAATTAATGAACCAGAACTTTTCCTCTGCTTAACCATAGCACCAAGGTATGTAAAAGAATGCCAATACATTTATTGTGTATTTTCACATATTATTATATATTACATAGTTATCAATAGTGAAGAAAAATCTGAAATTACATATTATTAATATATCATGAGGCAAATAATCCTTAAATGATTTGTGTTCATGGCATAATGAGAAATAATATTACATTTTTTTTTAAATAACATTTTTATGACAAATCAAACAAGTTGTTAAACTATGTTTATTTTGTGCACAAAATATTTTTCTTCCTAATTGCCTTGAAACACTTTACTTTCATCAGATATTTTTCACTTGTATTTTGAAAACATTCCTGCCATTGTGATGAATTAAATTAGTTTCATATATAACAATACATTTCAAAACAGTCATAATTTTGCTATCATAATAGATACTTTTAATTTATAAGAAACAACGCTGTCACAAATGGAAAATAGACAAATGCATTATGAGTGTGTTTTCGGAGTGAAGGGAAGTAGAGCTGCACATTTCAAGATTTTAAAAACTTAGATTAATGAGTGTGTATTTTAGGCTGCACATAAAAGTTGTTAGGCCACAGGTTGAATATGGATGCATTAGAGGAGATCAATTTAAAAACCTATGCAGAAATAAAATAAGGTACATATAAAGAGAATACACACATTCAATGTCCAACATAAGGTACATATAAAGAGAATACACACATTCAAAGTCCAACATGTTAACAAAAAACAGAAGAAAGCTTTGTGCATCTTTTATGGCACATAAAGTATGATACCTGAACATGTCACTTTATGGCTAATTTTGAAAAAAAAAAAAGGCAGGAGAATATCAATTAAAAATTTCCATAATATTTGTATTTCATTCTATCTAGAGAATTACCTCAAAAGCTATCCTCTCCATATATATATTTCATTTGATAATTATTCTGTTTCTTAGGAATTAATTAATTAATTCCATTCATTCAATTCATTTGGAATATATATATACTGCCTATTGCTATACTAGTAATCATAAATAAAATATTCATTCAATTCATTTGGAATATATATATACTGCCTATTGCTATACTAGTAATCATAAATAAAATAGAAAATTATATAACATTATAAAACTAATCAAGAAATAAAAAAATTTCTAAAATTCTCTCATGACCAAGGGTGCAACTGATTAGCACATAGATCTTTTCAAGTGAATTTCATAAAATAGTCTTCCCATAATTCACTTTAAAAAACAACCACCTTTGACATCAAGGGATATCCTTATTAGATTGATGGCCTAAGTTTCAAGGAGATTTGTCATCAATATTTCTTTGAGTTCTTTAGAATTCACATTTCATAAAAGATAACCTCTGCATTGTCAAATAATATTTTATGACTTGTATTCAGTTCATGAATATAGAAAGCTGAGCTATGATACCTATATTTAAGTCTATTTTTATGAACTTAAATTTGTTTATTAAGATTTAATTTACTTTGACCTATAAAAATTTTATGGCAACTGCAAATAATCTTATAAACTATACCAGGAATAAATTTACTATCAGTTGACTGTTTTGAACTATTCAATAATGAATTAAAATCAAGGCCTTTTTTTCAGGCCATTTTCATACCACCCAATAAATGACAAATTTTGTAAAACAATATAATGACTTAAATGGTAAAGAAATAAACTTTTTATTCTCACTAACAATTAAAATTGGTACTTGTAGTTTGCTTTCTGGAAAGGTTGCCACCTATTTTACTTTAAATTATCCATTTTCAGGTGCTTTCAACATGATATAAACAATATGGCTGACTCTAAGTTATTGTATTCAATATTTACATTTTGTAATTAAAAACTTTTTAAATGCAAATGCAGTAAAGAAAATAAAACATGATTAAGCAAACTGTAACAAAGGTGCGGACAGACATCACTTTTTGGGTGAGCACTATCCTCTAATTTTGAAAATATTGCACTGAAACATACAAAAATCCAAAAAGTTGTAATTAATTTTTTTATATATAAATTCAGTACACCAGCTGTAAACTAATCTCAGTGCACTCGCAAGTGATGTTTTGTTTTGGAACCTTCTAATCACAACAGATAGGCATTTAGAACATACATTTCAAGTGGGCACTATCCTGCAATTTTAAAAATATTCCACTGCATATTGTTCTGTTTATGAAAAATTCCAAATTTTAATCATATTTCCAAAAATAATAAGACAAAAATGAAATGTTAAAAAAATCACCAAGTGTTAATGAATGTCAACAAAAAAATAATAATGTTAATTTTAACCATGTATTATCTGTTTACCTTGTATTATGTTGTTGAATGTATAGCTTGTTAACTTTAAAAAATATTAACAAATATATTCTAAATTAATTGTTAATTTTAAAAAATTTGAATACATTTTTTAATAAATTCTATTCACAACATAATGTGACATTTGTTAACACATGATGATTTTTTTAACACTTCTTTTTTGCCTTATCATTGTTGAAAATATGATTAAAATTTGGAATCTTTCATAAACATAACAAGATGCAATGGAACATTTTCAAAATTGCAGGATAGTGGCAGCCTGAAAAGTATGTTCTAAGTGCCTATCTGTTTGGAAAGGAACATAATTAGAAGGTTCCAAAACATTGTTTGTGAGTGCACTAAGATTAGTTTACAGCTGGTGTGGTGAATTTATGTTAAAAATTTTTTTAATTACAACTCTTTGGATTTTTGTTTTAGTGCAATATTTTCAAAATTATAGGATAGTGCTTGCCCGAAAAGTGACATCTGCTCGTACCTTTGTTAGTTTGCTTAATCATGTTTTATTTTTTTTACTGCACTTACATAAAAAAGGTTTTTAATTACAACCCTTTGAACTTTTGTGTTTCTTTATCATTTTAATAAAAAAAAATAATTTAAATATTGAATATGATAACTTAACATTAGCCATATTGTTTATACTTTTGTTGGAAAACCCCTGAAAATGGATGGCAAGCTTTCTAGCAGGCAAACTATATAAATACCTTAAATTTTTATTATTGTCAGGCCTATAGATATTTTTATTAAATATAATATTTCTAATAAATTTATAATTATAATCTAAATCAATATAATTAAAAGCAAAGTGACCACTGAATATAAGCATTATTTTTAAAATTATTAAACTGTCTATTCTTATAACAAAAATACAATAAAAAAATTTTCTTATGAGTAATAGGTTGATAATAGTCTTTTTTTGTTTAATAAAATGGTTGCAAAATAAAACATTATCAACTTTATCAATACCTAAATCTAGAAATTTTAATTTTAACAAACTCAACATTACCCTCCCCCTTAACAATAAAATTAATATTAGAATTAAAAGCATTCCAGCTATCAAAAAATCCTTCATTAACTTTCTGAATAACAGATAAACATCAACATACCTAACAAATAATTTTCAAGAAACAGAAAAATGATTAATGACACTATTCTCAAAAAATCAATACAAATAGGGCACATCAAAGGAGAATAATATAATCAATAACCCATCCATTTATAATTTTATAAAACATATTATTATACATAAAATACATAGAATCCTCTAATAATAGTAGCAAATCATGAATAACCAGAATCCTATATGTGGAAAATATTCATGCTTCTTTAAAATAAAAATAAATATATTAATACTTTTTATTTATCAACCTGATTGATAGTTTTTCAATATCTAAATTACCAAAAAGACAATCATTCTCTAAAATAAATCCATTTATTTTATCAAATGCCTCAAAAGAAGAAAATTCACAAAACTAACCAAAATTTATCTAATTCTTAGAAAATTGCAAAATTTCTGTTAAGATTTTTTTAAAGACATAAATTTAGATCAATTTTGTATCTGCTTTCTTTTGAGGCATTTAAAAAAATAAATGGATTTGTTATTGAGTAATTGTGTATTTGATAATTTAGATATTAAAAATATGCACCAATCATTTGATAGATTAACAAATATAATGATTTGCTAGTATTGTTAAAAGATTCAAAGTATTTTAAATACAATAATGTGTTTATAAGATTAGAGAGGGATGATTTATTAGTTATGTTATTTGACATTTAATGTGCTGTGTCTATACTGATTTATTGGAAAGTAGTATTATTAATTTGTTAAATATGTTGATGATTGTCTGTTTGTTATTCAGAAAGATAAATTGAAAGATTTTTTGAAAGATTGAATATTTATAATTATCATATTAATTTTACTATTGAGTATTTTTGAGTTTGTTAAATTAAAATTTCTAGATATAAGTGTTGATAAAGTTGATAATGTTTTGCAATCATTTTATTAAACAAAAAAAAAAAAATTAAAAATATGATAAGGTTAGACAGTTATCAACCTTTTATGCATAAGAAAATTTCTTTATTGAATTTTTGTTTCAAGAATAGAAGGCTTAATAATTAGACTTAATAATTTTGAAACTAATGCTTATATTCAGAGCAATCAATTTGCTTTTCATTATATTGATTTAGGTTATAAACAATTTATTAGAAATGTATTATATTTGATAAAAATATCTATAGGTCTGATAATAATAAAAATTTAATTGTTAGTGAGAATAAAGAGTTTAATTTCTTTACTATTCAAATCATCAGTTTATAGATTGTTTATAAGAATAGTCTTTTATTGGGTGGTATAAAAGTGGCCTGTAAGAAAGGCCTTGATTTAAATTCACTGTTAAATAGTTCAAAACAGTCAATTGATAGTAAATCTATTCCTGGAATAGTTTATGAGATCCCTTGCAGTTGTCATAAAATTTATATAAGTTAAAATAAATTAAGTTTTAATGAAAGAGTTAAAGTTCATAGGAGTAGAGTTAAATATAAGTATCACAGCTCAGTTTTCTATCTTGATGAATTGACTATAGGTCATAAAATACTATCTGACAATGCAGTTACCTTTTATAAATAAAAAAAAATTAAAAAGAAGAGTCACAGAAACACTGGTGACAAATCTTCTTTAATCTGAGGCCATCAATTTCATGAAGATACTCTTTGATGTTAAAAGTGGTTGGTTTTTGAAATGAATTATGGAAGTCTATTTTGTTTTCTATATACATGTTGTATATATTTTGTTTAATTTCATTTGAAAAAATCTATTTGTTAATAAATGAAACCATAAAACTATGGTCATGAAAGAATTTTAGAAAAAAATTGTTTTGTGACTAATTTTGTAATGTTATATGATTTTCTATTTTATATTTATATATGCTATTAAAGAAAAAGGATTCCCACCTTTAATATATGTGCCATACTGATTAGCTATATATTGCAAAGAGATCTGAAGTCATCCATTTTATGTATATTTACTATAATGTGCATAGATTTACATGCTATGGCTAAATAAGCATTAGAAATGAACATACATTATGAGATCAGACTGGGTCTCTGCTAAGTTTGTTTCTTCTCAATTCTAATACCAGCCATATTTTCTGACCATTATTTTCAGAAAATAGGTTCAATCAAAGAGAGAGAATCCATGTCTGATCACTATAGACATTTTATTTATTTATAATAGATGTTATACAGAAGACTAAGCTGTGATCTCTATAATGAGGAACATCTGTAGGACTGACTCAAACCCCCCCCCCCTTCATTTTTTTATGTTAAACCCTTCCGAATCATCTGGCTCAGGTGATTATGGCAATATTTCATAGAATGATTAGTTTTTTTGATAGAGCAAGCATGAATCTTTATTTATCTCCATCAATGCCTATGTAATTGCCATACTGAGATAGATGTTCTTTTTTTATTTCTTTCTGATTAGAGATAAATGATGATTCGGGTTTGTTCTATTAATTAAAACTAATCATTCTATGAAATATTACCTTAGTCACCTGAGTCAGTTGTACATGAATGGAAGGGTTTAACATCTATCTCAGTATGGCAATTACATAGACATGAGTGTGAAAAGATTGTGGATGTGAAAACATCATGGAATAAGGACTAAAGGCTGCTTTTAATGAATTAATAAATCAAAATTTATTTTGCTATCATAATTGGATTAGTTCTGAATGTTTATAAAATGCTTACACAATATAATAGTTCAATCCAAGATATAATAAAAAATTAATGATAATAAAAAATAATAATAGAAATACAAAATGCATTAAAATAAAAAAATATTGATTGATGTGCATTTGTGAAATATAGAAAATAAATTACAGAAATGTATTATCATATTTTAAATTTATTTTGAGTATAATATTTTATTATAGCTAATGAAAATGGAATAACAAAGTCTTACCCATTTTTTAATTATTTTGTGTTCACATTTTGTGTTCTTCAGAATTCTTTTTTTGAGTTCATGTATTTGGAGTCTTGATTTCACATGGCTTTAAACTAGTTGACTGGTTTTCTTGTTAACTTCAATTTATGAGGGTTTTAATAAATGTATAGTTATGACAGGCACTTGATTTTATGTAGTTTCAAACTGCAATCATTCATTTTGGTTAGCTTCCTGGTAACTTTTGATTCGTATGTTTTGTATAAGATTTATTGTTTAAGGGTGGATTAGTTCTAGATACAGCTTCAGTGCCAGAACCCAATATTACTCTCATTTTTTGTTTTACATTGTAACAGTCAAAATCTGCAACCCATAACAGTTGATAGTGTAATGAACTTTAATTCTACAAATATTTCTCTCTGGCTACAGATACTTGACTGCACTAACCATTTTCTTTTTTCATATCCCTAGGACAGTGAGACATACAAGACTCTAGTTTATTAAACAAACACATATCAAGAAAATAAAGAAAACATATATATTATTAGCACAATGAAGATTTATTAGTATGTAGATAAATTTATTTATAATTTACATAATATAGACATGATGTTGTTAAATCATCTTCATAAACTCATTGATTAACACCTATGCTAGTTATGGGTTTGAATATGAAAACTTGACTAATTAATAGTTCATAATCTTTTATGAACATCAAAGATTACTAAAAATTTAATAAAAGTTTGAATCAAAGCTTGGTTAATTTATTAATGGTAATTTATTTAACATGTTATGAAATTGAATTTTTATGCTTTATTATCCCTTATAATATTAGGTTAACTTATAGACAATTATGTTAATAATCATGGCTTCACCATCTTACATTAAGTTTAAATGTCATCCCCCCCCCCCAATATAGTGGTTTTGTATCTTCAAATTAGCTATCGTTAGCTTCAACTTATCATAATGTGAAAACCATACACTGTACGCATGCGCATGTTGCATCCTTCGATTCAGCATTCATTTTCCTTTCAATGTAATTTTTACTTTTCTACAATTAAAAAAATAATGATTTTATGATTTTTTTCAAATAGCACATAATTTTTTTTTCATTTTTGTTATTCTTTATGGTTTAATGTTTAGTGAGAAATTTACAGTGGAAACATTCACCTGATTCAAGCATTGACAGTGATTTCCTCTCATGGAACTGATAGACTAAGCTTTTCTCATATTTTTCTGCTAGTGATTTCTTAGAATTAATAGTAATGTCTAAAAAAAGAATTAAGAAGCTATCTTTGCTCATAAATGTAACAACTGTCTTTACTGCATGGTTTTTTTTCCTGGTAGATTTAAATGGGTTTTTATGGTTAAATATTACCAAAGCATTAGTAAGTACTTATTTATTTATTTATTTTTTTTCAATTATTATTTTATATAAAAATAGATGAAAAAAAAATCAGTTGCGATATTAACAAGTACAAAAAAAGTTTCAGGCTGGAAAATTTATACCATGAATTAGTGCATTTTTGTTATAATATATATTTCTTATAGATCAACTATGTATTGAAATACAAAATTTTATGTGTCTGTTTTGATGCATAATGAGAGATAAGGATAGAAAATTGTATAGAGATAAATACTTTGTAAGGCTAGAAAAATATTAGAGGCAGATGGTAGAGCTTATAGTAGCATAAAATGGATAGTAAGAGTTAGTGTTGAAATGAGTTGTTAGTGAAACAGATTAAATGGACATTCATTATAAAAGGAAAATAAGTTGAATTCTTTAAGCATTTTTGTGTGTATTTATGTACAGATTCACAGATTAAATACATTAATTCATATAAATAATATTTTAGTAGAGGGAGGTGTTAATAAAAAGAGTTATTGAACAGAGTGTGACTTTTTTTTGTCCTAGTTGGAAACTAAAAGATTTTACTTTATAAAGATTACTCAATTTAAGAACATCTATGCAAACAACTAAAGATTGCACTCTATAAGTCTTCATAGATTTCAGAAAGTATTCCTATAAAATGTTCCTGCTCACATCAACCATTTTAAAAGAAAAAAAAGCATGAATTTTAATTTTGGAAGAAAACTTTACAAATTTCTGATTGTTGATCAGTAAGATTTAAATCAAATGCTGATTATCACTTGCTTTATTTTCCAAAGAAAGAAAATGAATTTAAAGCATCAAAATATGCATATTTTAAATGAAATTTATAAAAAAGCTCTTCCATTTCCTAATACATGTTTCTACTAATTTATTCAGTCAAGATTGTACTATATATTTTTTTTACCTGTTTTGGAACTTTCAAAGAAAAGAAAGTTAAAACCATTTTAAAAGACTACAACTTTTGTTCATGTATATATCAACTATAGATAGTTATTATCATTTATAAATTTTAATATTAATGTCATTTATAAATTATTGATTGTTAAAATATCATAGATGAGTTTTTAAAGTATAAAGTCAATAACACCTTCCATTCTTCTATATAAGATCATAAATTTAAAAGTATAATTTTATTTGCTATATAAATTCTAATAAAGAAGAAAATGTTAAAAATAATTATTCTACTGAAATGTTGATTGAAATTATAATCTGAATTTACCTGTTTGCTTGCTTTTTAAAACAAAAAAAAACAAAAAAACACAATTTCTAAGTTTAGTTTAAAAAAACAAGTAGAGTAAATAAATCAAATCCTTATATCTGATAAGCATTTTGAATATAGATTAAATTTTAAACTAATAACAGTTTAACTTAATTAAATCATTCTAATTTATAAACAGCTTAAATTAAAAGTTAATCATAATTTCAATTAATTATACCAAACCAATATAAATATATTTTTTATAAAAAAGAGTGTCTTAAATCTTAAATCATTTATACATATATGTGCATGCACAGGTATGCTTATAAAAATATCTAGGCAGTTATCCATATGTCCAGTACCTGACTGATACAATCAGTATTTTATATTTAGCAAGTGAGAGTTAAAGCAATATAATGTAATGTAAAGTTTAATGATATACTCATACCTTAAATCGATAGATTATAAGTTTAAGTAGGTACGCAACCAACATTACTGGTAGTTGCTTGATTATAGATTAGACCTTATGCTGAAGAGATCATCAATCTGAGCTAAAATGTGAATTCTTATGTTTGTATGTGTTGAGTGTTAGAAATTAGAATATCCTAAAGAAGAGGTAAGAAATTAGTATGGTTACTATAGGTTATATTGAATTGTGTAATTAAGTAATATATTATTTAGTTTCACAGCCAATTGTGTGTGAATTATGTGATTTTCAGATTTCTCTGTAATCATGTGGCATCCAATCATATTAGTCTAAACTATCAGCATATGTGGATATTGTAGAGAATACAATATAAACCATCACAGTATATATATACAGACAGACAGACAGACAAACAGACAGACAGATAGATAGATAGATAGTAGATAGATACAGATAGACAGATAGATAGATAGAGAGAGAGAGAGAGAGGGAGGGAGAGAGAGAGAGGCTATCTGGATTGTGACAAGAATCAAAATCAATTTTATTTTTCTGAAGTTATGATTCTTTCATATTTTCTTATCTAAATTTTAATGATAATAAAAAAATGCAAATAGAAAAATAAAAAATGTGATAAAATTTAGGCCAGTTATGTGTGTCTATCCACGCACACACATATATATTGAAATTATATATTCCTGCCCTCATATCTGTTTCACCTATTTTTCCCCACAGTCACATCTATGCCAGGTTTAAACACTCTCTAGTATATATATATATATGTATCCACACAATTATATATGTATCCACACAGTGATATATGCATTTACACAGTTATATATGTATTCACACAGTTATATAGGTATTGTCACACATACATGCATATATAAATGACTGTAATATTAATGTTTGTATATATATTGCAGCATTTCTATTTCTTTTAATAAATAATATTTTGTATAAAATCTATTTTATTTAGAAAATGTACAGTTTAAATATTTGCTAAATAATCTTTAGCAAGTTTTATTTAGATGAATTGTGAATTGCGTGTGAAATTCACAGAATTGTGTTAAGACAATTTAGAGTAATTTTCAAGTTGGATGAATGGTTTCTGAGCTATAACCATTTGTTCTCAAACTCATTACAATTGTAATGAATTACTTTTCCAGATCGAAACCAGTAAAATTATGGGCAATAAAAAAAAAAAAAAGATCTGAATCAAAGAAACCGACTATGAGCTATAAAATCTGGAGGGGAGGTTGAATTCTGAGTTAAAATAGATAGCCGCTGGTTTTGATCTAAGAAATATAAATAAGGCAGATTTCTTAGGTTTGGGGTTTTTTAGCTTGTCTTTCCTGTCAAGTGTTGTGAAATCCAAGACCAAAAAATGGCCGAGTAGAATAAAATATTTGCTGTCTCTCTGAGCGGAGATGGTGCTCTCCTTTCCTTCAGCATGCCTATGGGCAAATTTTTCAGCAGCCTGCATGAGAGGGAGATATGAAGAAATTGAAAACCTACCTGAAAAGAAATGCCACTGAAATTATGTTACTGTTTGATGCCTTGTTCCAGCCACTATCATTGATGTACACCCCAAGTCCACCAAGAAGTCAATGGTAATAATTTTAAAGACTGCAGCCTATAAATTTAATCTATAAACTCTAATCTGAGCTAGCTTATACACTTTAAATAACGTTCTATCTAAATTCTCAAAACTATTTAATTTAACCCAATTGTAAAAAAGAAACTCTATAAACTTGTGTAAATTTATATATATTGTAAAAATCATTTCTGGTCAACCGCACTCTTAAAATCTATAACTTACTTTAAAGTAACAAAAAAAAAAAAAAAGAAAAGTTTTAATTTAATTTTCTAAACTGCCTGAAATCTTTTTATAAATTAAAAGATTCTACTTTTGTAATCATTAAATGTCTGAAATCTATTACCTTAAATTCCTACAAACTACGGTCTTGCCTAACTTTAATGTTTTTAATATTTTGTTTAAATTCATTCTGTTTAATTTTAATATATGTGATAATATGCTCATCTTTCGAAGCAGTAAAACTAATTAATTAATTTATAAAGGAGATAAGTGTAATCTCCACTTTAAACATTTTAAAAGCATTATTTATTGTATTGAATCATTGTTTCAAAATTATAATTTTGATAATAAATTATCCTGATTACATATATATTGTAAAATTTTAATATTTTACAAGGTTTGTTTAATCGGTTTTATATATTATGACTTTTAATATTTATTAGTTAAAAGAGAATATACTGGCTAGAGATGATAAAGTATATTTGCTAATGTTTGTATTAAGTCCAAGCAAATATTTCTTCCCTCCTTAATTATGAATATGTATATGCAGATTCAGGATTTTAACTAGATTATCTATTATATAGTTCAAGTCCCTTTTATTAGCATAATTATAATGCTAGTTTAAGAACTGGATTGAGTTAGTTTGACAGATAGAAGCTATCTGTTTTAGGCGCAATTAATTATACGTATACTTATTGCTCTATACTGTGTGCATTGTAGGTGTGTCTTTATATAGTACACTTATATGTGTTTATGTTTTGCTGCACCTTTTAAAAGGGGCACATGGTTACATGCTACCCCATTATTTAGTTCAGGTTATGGCTATCTTTATTAGAACTGGAGCATGCGGACCCAGAGTTTTCCTAAAGCCAATCCGAGTTCCTGAACTTATATGTTCATATATAAATAGCAGCAAACCGTTGGTCTTAGAGCAAACCGAGCATTTGATGCTGAAGCTCCTGAATAATCACTCACTCACACTGCAAGCTTACTCTTGAATATTTTATATAGCATCATAGCATATATATGTGAATCTAAAGGTAGCCAGTTCTTTTCCCTCTATTAATTAATTATTCAGCTTTAGACTGAAGTTTGAATCTGGGTTATCAGATTGAATCTGCATGATATTGAGCTTATTTAGTTGCTCACTTTATTAATATATATAACAGCCACTTTAGAGCTGTCTGTACTCATCATCTCTATTAAGCTATCAGCTTATAACTTAAGCAAACCAAAATCATAGGATGGGCATGTTAAATGATTAGGCATGACTTATGCATCTCATTCACATATGTATTTTAATATATTAAAATGAGACAGATGTACTGATAACAATCCCATCCTGCCTGTATTGGATACCTTATTGAATGTTGTACAATCCTTGCCATTGTGGCATTTTCTTTTATATCTTTTTATTGTTTAATAAATCTTTTAAAATATGAACTGTTGCATATCTTTCTTGCTCAGGGTCTAGTTCAAACAAATCCACAGTATCATGTCCAATTCCAGTATATTATTCAATTTCACAGTCCATTATCCCAATTTCTTTATGATTTATATGCTATATGTGTATATCTCTGTAGTTAAGATTAACAGAGATGTCACTCATAAGGTGTTAAATTTGGAGTACTGGCAAGTGAGTTGAAGTTTGGTCAGATTAGAGATCTCAACAACCTCACTCTGGTCAGCTTTGGTGTATTTTGCTTGGGCTCTGGATTTTATTGCATGAATGTACAAATCTGACCATTACAATATATGTGTTTTCATTAGAGGGAACTTACCACTAACTCCAATCAAGCTTTAATTTATAAGTGCCAAAAGAGAAAGAATTTCAAAATCTCTACCATAATGTCCTTATCTCCAGACCAATTAGTTTTGAGCTTATGGTTCATCTCAGTGGAGAGCTAGGACTCCAGACGCTACATCTAAAATACCAACTCAAAAATCAGCACTTATCTAGTACATTACTACCAATTTAAAAACTTGAACTTTTCAGACACGTAAATGTCTTCAAATCCAGCCTTACAAACCAGATAGCTATATGGGTCTGAACTCAGTTCAGTTTCACCATATATTAATAGGCTCAGCAATATAACATTGCAAACACCATCAAGGGTACACTTATAATAATTAATAAAACAAAACAAATTGTGTAACTTGCTTTTAAGCTTATATTATAATGTTCACTAAAGGATACCACTAGCTCCAATCAAGCTTTAATTTATAAGTACCAAAAGAGAAAGAATTTTAAATCTCTATCTTAATGTCTCTATTTCCAGACCAATTGGTTTCAAGCTTATGGCTCACCTCAGTGAAGAGCTAGTACTCCAGACACTAGATCTAAAATACCAATTCAAAAGTCAGCACTTATTTAATACATTACTATCAATTTGAAAATCTGAACTTTTCAGACACATAAATTAAAGCTTGAATGGAGCTAGTGGTAAGCTCCCTTTAGTGAACATTTTAATACAAGCTTAAAAGCAAGTTACACAATTTGTGTTTTGTTTTATTAATTATTATAGATGTACCCTTGATGATTTTTGTGATGTTATATTGCTGAGGCTATTAATATATGGTGAAACTGAACTGAGTTCAGACCCATATACCTATCTGGTTGTAAGGTTGGATTTGAAGACATTTACATGTCTGAAAAATTCAGATTTTCAAATTGATAGTAACATATTAGATAAGTGCTGACTTTTGAGTTAGTATTTTAGATCTAGTGTCTGGAGTCTTAGCTCTCCACTGAGGTGAGCCATAAGCTTGAAACCAAATGGTCTGGAGATAGGGACATTACGATAGAGATTTTGACTTCTTTCTCTTTTGACACTTATAAATTAAAGCTTGATTGGAGCTAGTAATAAGCCCCCTCTAGTAAACATTTTAATACAAACTTAAAAGCAAGTACCACTGTGATGTAAACTTTAGAGTTGTATATCAGATGCATAGTTGACAAAACTATTAAAAAATTTAATGATTACAGTAACATGAAATAATATGATCACCCAAAACCAGTAAAGTGAGATTTCAAATGCTGGCTCCATGGCAGACAGCTATCGTGAATTGGGTTCAAATTATGGATCTGTCCAGATGTGTGCTATATGTATTTTTTCATAGATAAAAATATAACTTCTGATATATGGTTGTTCAAGTTGTACTCTTAATATTTTCATAATATTCAAAATGAAAATATGTCTGCCTAAAAGCCAGGCATGAAAGACACATAACTAAAGTATTCAGAGAGAATGCTTTATTGCTTATAAACTAAAATTGAAATAGCTAATACATCTTTTCAAACTTCATCTCATTTAGTTTTATTCAGGAGTATTAAATAATATGCCAATTCCTAAAGCATCTTCTTGCATTGTTGCTTTGACTTTGTGATCAGATGAGGAGACATGAATAGTTTTAATGGTTAAGTTACATCAAAGCTTTTATTTATATGTTTATTCTTTTGCTGCATGGTTATAATAACATTTAATTACTTGTGAACAATCATTTTATAGTAATCACCTGATTTTATATTTTAGGTGAATTCTACCTAACAATAAAATCTTTTTCATTAGATAAAAAGTAAGACATAAAATAAAATAGTATTATTATTATTAATATTCTATATTGCACTAAATCTAAGCTTTTGTTTTTTTCTTTAGCTTCACATATATTGTATCATCCATTTTACGTAAAGACTATTTTAGACTTGTTCTTCCCGACGACTTTCTCTTCATTGATTATACAGACACCTACAAAGAAGAAATAGTTAAAGGATTTCTAGGAAAAATAATTTTTTTTTTGATGTTTTTGAATACTAGATTGTCTGGGGTAAGTCATGTTGTATATCCTTTTATTGAAAATTTTGTAAGAAATGTAGTAAGCCTGTTATTAAAAGTATTTTAAAATTTATCTGTTAAAATTTAATATTTAGGAAGAAGTATTATGTTTTTTTACTATTTTGAATATATCATGTTAATATTTTTTCAGCCTTATTATATTGCTTGATATATTACATTTCTGATAACAAACATCACTTGAATTTTGCATATTGCAAAGTGAAGTTATCATAAAAAATATGTATTAAACCAAAGTTTTCATAAATTCAATATAGCTGCTGAGAAATGTAAAAGTTAAATATAAAAGAAATATTATTTTGAAAACAAGAAATGAGTGGTACAATAGACATAATTAGGTTACATTACTCTAATGCCATATAATTATCCCTGGATGGATAATCCAACCACTGCCTAGGAAGGGTATCACAGAATAAACTTTAGCTATTACTGGCTACTTTTAAATTACCCATATAATATGATCAAACTTCACTCTCAAAATAAACCTAAATGTATAATAATCAATAGATTTGAAATATCTCACAGCATGGGTTATTTCAACTTTTATAAGGCAACTTTTCACCGGGAATGAATTGGATTTCAATATGATAAAAAAACAAAAAAAATATTCAATATACTAATATAATAATGAGGCTGTAAATGTTAATGAGAGGAAGTACTCAATTACAACTCTCACAAAAGATGAGAATTATATCATAAAGTAATCATTGTATTTTAAAATCCATCTAGATATACAAGAGGACAATAACACTGGATATATGGCATTATTTTATGCAGAAAATGTAATCTACTTTAACTATGATGAAATATATTGTGATAGGGATGATGATAATAGAACCCCATCACAAATTAATATCAGCTAGCCCTACAAACATAAATACATCAATGAGTTAAATAAAAATCTTAAATAAACAAACAGATTGAGAGTAAAACTTTAAGTATACACATACATGGTTTGTATATTTATTCATAAATATAATAAAAATATACACGGAAGATTTTTCTGTTATTTGCACATATATTTCATATTTTTTTGTATAACAAAGAGAAAAAAATCTGTATGTTTTATCTATTTAAGCCAGGTATGGAAACATTTTTCAGTCATGGACCATTTGGATATTTATAATTTCATTTGCGAAACATCCAATATTATCGATTTAAATATTGCCTACTGCATGTGATCAAAAATTTAATTATTTTACCTTTGATAGATTAAAGTAGAATTATTTTAAGGGTTGGAAAGAAAAAAATGTGTAGTTGAGAAAATAAATATTTTATTTTACTTAACTGTCAATTCAGTATTTTCACACACACACACACACACATATATATATATATATATATTTGTACTGCACTACGTGCTGTTTAAATAAGGGTTTTATAAAAATCCATTTTATAAACATTGGTAGTTGGTAGTTCTGTTGAAGTCCACCATATCAAGATAAAATTTCTCAATTAAATATATGATAATCTCTATTCAATACATCAAGTTCATCAAATGTTAAAAGTTTAAAACACTCTTGCTTCAATCTTAACTGCATTGTCTTAATCTCTTAATTATGTAAAAAATACCAATGCAATAAGTTAGCAACCTATTCTCTCCAGATTTCTCTTAGAAAATTATTTGCATAATCTAAATTCCCTCAAATTCATACATACTATAGGATTTTTTTCTGTAAAATACTATAATAAAAAAAGACATATTTGGCAGCAAAAAGCATATTTTTTATATTAAAGCAATTGCTTACATCTTGGCAAAATACTGAAAAAGATTCACAAGATTATAATCCTCTTTGAATCTTGTGTCAATAAGAGCATATATGATGTAGGATCATTTGTTATTAAATATGGACTTTATAAAAATTGATGTACTATTTAATATCGTAAGTTTCAGCTATAAACATACATTTTTATTAAAAGGAATAACTATATTTGACTTGTCCTGTTAGCATTAAATATAATAAAGATAGTAAGTGTCAAAATGTAGTATTCTTTTAGTAATATTTTCTAATTAGTAATATATTAAATAAATAATAATAATTATGATATTGTTAAGAATCCTAGTATATGGTTGTGTGTGTGTGTATATATATATATTTGTACATATATATATAGTATTCAATCATTTAAAAAAAAAAAATTTTTTTTTTATTCTTTTATACATACAGAGATTTATATGTATAGATTTATTATTATGAATAAGCAGTTCTTTTCTTTTTGTGATTTATTATATAATATTTTTTATTATTAAATAATATGTGTTAAATTTATTTAACTTTCATTTTTGTTAAAATAGAGTAAATCAGAAAGGTGTAAAATTGTTAGATTAGGAGATAAAAATTGTACACGTGTGAAACAATGAATAGATCTGTACAAACACAAAGATGCTTTTACACTTATTCCTGATGGCTATAGATGGCCAGCTTTGTTGTTGTCTGTATCTTAAGATTATTTTTACAAAAGAGGTGCTTTGATGTAGATGATAACGACATCAAACTTGTGAAGCTTTGATTTTTTTTTAAGATAAAGATTTCCAGATGTTTTTTTTTTTCTTTGGTTGAAATTCGCGATATAAATGATTAAAACAATTTTTTTAATCAGTCAGTTATAAATTTTTTTAGAGAGATGATCAGTCAGTCTTAAATTTTTTTAAAGAGATGGTCAGTTAATCATAAATTTTTTTAGAGAGATGAGCAGTCAGTCATAAATTTTTTTAGAGAGAGATGATCAGTTAAATTATTATTATTATTTTGAGACTCAACTCAGTTGGTCCTTCCTTGTTATTATTCGTAAGCAGAAATGTAAGCTCGAATTTTTTTTAAAAAAAGAGAGTGAACGCTTTAATTTTTTTTTTCCTCTCACTCCTTGAAAGTTAAAAAAATAGAGCAATTGAAATGTGCGTTGATGTAAAGCAATTTCCAGCAGTGGGAAAGAAGAGGATAGAAATGGAACAAGATTGAATTTATTATAAGTTAGTAATAATTATAAAAATGATATTAACATATTTGGTTATGCATAAGACTATGCCTCTGCATTGCTAAACCATTTTTTCTGCTTCCTGATTAATACAGAATGAGTCAAAATCGCTGATCTGTCTATGAAGTCATGTATCCAACAAAAGGATAGATTTTGAAGCTAACCACACAAGCTATATGGAATGCTTTATTTCTATTTCCTGGCTTATTAAAAGCTCATTACCTTCCAATGAATGGAGAAGAGGAAATAGGAGAAAAAGAAAATTTATAACATCCATGTAGAACCAAGTTTGAAGCCATAAATCAAATTTTTGTTGATTTACCTCAATCATCTAAAGTGTCGACAGCAATTATTTTTTTAAAGAAGAGAAACAAGCAAATCCACCGGTACCCACTTATTCAAAGTACTTATAATAACTTTTTTTTAAATGGTAGAAGGAGGCCAATCAACAGTGAATAATAATGGAATTGAAGAAACAAGAAAGTCAATTGATTCAGCATTATCTTAAAAGTATCTGCAATAATTTTTTTTTTGTTGTTGTTGTTGTTGGTGAGCAAAGAAAAGCAGTCTAAAATTCAAATTCAGGACATTAATAAGAAGTAAAAAGTAGACGGGTAAATATGAACTTTCTTTAACCGATTTTATTCTTTTACTTATTAAAAGTAAACCTTAATTTACTGGTCAAAGCAATTCTTTTTTTTGATACAGAAACATTAAAGACTTGTTTATCTATAGTTATTTGCAATATCTCACAACATAGCACAAACATAGTTTAAATCTTTAAACTTAAATTTTTCATTATTTTTTTTATTATATATTGTAATGTTGAAATGTTTTTTTTTTTAATTGTTCTTCAGTTGTTAATGATAATGAGCAACCTATAGATATATGCATTTATAATGTTTTTTATTTTTATTTTATCTTGTTGCATATTAAAAATTAATATATGTATTTTGTTTTATTTCGCTATAAGGTTGCAAAAGAGAAAAGATATTTTTATATATGTAATTTTTGGGTATACATTTTAAACATATATGTTAACATTACCGAATGCGTGAATGTGTAACTGCTTATCCAAACACATCAAAGAATAGGTTATATATGATTAGTTTAAAATGGTAAATTAAAAAGTAGGGCATTACATTTGAATGGAAATGAAATAACATAGACAAGTTACACCTGAAATTTATTTTATGATATGATAAGTAAGAAAATTCTTAAATAAGCATTTATAGAATATGTATTTTTTTTTTTTTTTTAATATTGATTTAAGTCAGCTTATTTTGAGATATCAAGAAAGATGACAAACCTATATATTAAGTTTATTTGCTTATACTTATATAAATTTTTTTTATTAATTTTATATAAATTTTTATATTAATAAACCATTTATTTAATTGTCGATTTGACTTTAAAGAAGGAAAGAAAGAGTAGTAGTGTTAATAAAATATAATTATATATCTTAATTGGTTTCCGAGTAATTATTAAGAATATTGTGTTTTGTTTTGTTTTTTTGTCTTAATTCTATCATTTTAATTCATCATCATTGCTCGCAGTTATTAAGTATTACTATTCGTATATATTGAGCAATAACTTGCAAATATTAAGCGTCCGCAAAATAATAGGTAAACTAGAATGTTGATATTTAAGTATTTAAGGATTATGCTTGAGAATAACCAAATTTTGATAATTATAGTTCAACATAGAAAGCTAAAATTGTGTTGTGTCCATGAATTTAGATCATCCTCATCAAAGATGGATATCATGTTATTAGTTAAAAAATGTTTCAAATAATACTATATAAAAGTTATGATCGCCATCAATCATCATTAATAAATTATAATCATTAAATTTAATGTTTAGCGTAATGAATATATTTTAGTAAAGAGGGGTTTATAGAAAATTGAATATTATGCAAAGAGATTCATGGTGATCAATCATCACCATTAGTATTATTAAATCCCAGTATGAAATAGGATAATTTTAATAGATGCCTATAAGTTTATAAAGATGAATTTATTGTTGTGAGTTTATTGATAAGCCATGGCTGGTATCATCATCACTATTATAATCATTGTTATGACATCACCATTATAATCATTATTATGACATCACTATTATTATCATTATTATGATATTATTATCATCATCATCATTATTACCTTTATTGTGATAAATAATCTAGTTAAATGGCCATCATATCAATAATGGTCTTCACATGCTTGTTTGGAAGCCATTCATAGGATTATACATGTCTGTTCATCAATATACGCTAATGAGCTAGCAATGTCTATAAGAATCTTTGATCTATGGTATAAACTTTGGTAATATTGGGATCTTGTAATTTTATCAATATAGATAAAATGTAAGAATGTCATTTTTGTTCAATAGTCCTCCAAGTCATGTGTAATAAATATGTACTGAATGAGTTTGAACTCAAGTACGCTATAAATAGATACTTATCTAGATTGAAAACAATCTAGTGGCGCTCATGGGAAAACACATGTACTTAGCTAAACTGAATAAAGAGTGATATCATCCCTTTCCAACTTCATAATATTAGTTTTATAAAATATATTTTTATAAGTTGTCATGAATAGCACCTGTGTGTGCATATGACCATGAATGGTCTTATATATTTGGAAAGAAGGATAGGAAGGATTCTTTGTTAGAAGAACCTAGTAATGGAGATAAGCATAAGGCACTCCAGGAATATCACAGTGGGTACTTTTATTCAGTTGCTATATTTAATATATTTTTATTAGATGACAATGTCCAGTATGTTTTACTGTTCAAATGACTGCCCCAATATATAAATAAATACCAAGAATCTTTAATGCTGATATTTTCTTTGTCTATGCTATGATGAATTGATATAGTTACAAATTATAGTTACAAATACATATCTTTTATAATAATTTAATAATTACAAATACATAATTTATATTAATTTATAAATAATTGTTACAAATGGCGCACCAACTAGGGCTCGAAATAAGCCAAATAAGGGCTTGAAATACCCCACATACATGAGAGATGGGTAGTATATGGTGATGACAGATGTATAGTTTAAAAAAAAAAAAAAAAAAGAATATTTTTTTTCTGTGCAATTTTTTTTATTATTAGTGTATACAAATATTTTGGCCTGATGTTTAGATGATGATGATTACTGTTATTGCATTTTTGATGATGATAAATGAATACAGTCATTAAAGAGCTTAGTTTCAATTTTTAAAATATAATGATATCACAACTTATAATGTGTTAAAGTTAATAACACTGTTTTTTTTTATATATATATATTTTGCTTATCAATTAAATAAGCATAGAAATATTAATAGCCTTGAAGTGTGGAATAATAATTTTGTTCATATTTGAAAAGTTTGTGTTATAGAAAATTTATGATTTTGGAGGTTGGATTGGATATTTGATTGTTGGAGTTTGGTTGGTTGTGTTACGGTTGTGGTGATGGATGGAGAGTTTTTGTCATTGCCTTGAGAATGTGATGTATTCATGCCACTGGTGATTGATTTATCTCATTCACTGCTCCAACCCAGATTATAATATCAGTTGTTTTATCATGAAGCAGTTAACAGTAGGCCTGCCATGATTTCGCCTCTAAGACTCCAGAGAGAGCAAGGCATAATTTTTCTGATACATAATATTTCGCCTCTAAGACTCCAGAGAGAGCAAGGCAGTATTTTGTTTTGCTGATATATAATTATTGCCTCTAAGACTTTAAAAATAAGCAAGGCAGTATTTGACGAATTAAAGCCCCTAAGACTTGGACGCAAGCAGGGAAATGCAACAGTGTTTGCAATAAACTATTATGGGTTGTAGTAGCTTAGAGTGATTGAATTGGGGTGATCATCTGAGTGTTCATGGAACATTATATGCTTTGGGTGCAGTGATTGAATTCTTTTGTCTATCTCATGATTGTGAATTGCTAATCATTCTTTTGGCTGTCAATATCTGTCAGATCTCTAGAAGGATAGATGAGTATATGAATAACTTGAGATGTGAACTCTGTTATAAATCTAGCACATATGTTATATAAGTAATTTTTCTTTTTTTGCTTAGTGTATTAAAAAAGGGCATAGAGAGAGTTAAGTTTTATAAAAGCATGAAAAACTAGATAAATGATGGCATAAAAGGACACACATATGCAGATGTAGCTTTTCTTAAATAAATGTTTTAAATAGTACTATGACCTCATACTTTATCAATCATATATAGGTAAAGGAAAAAGAGTGATGATGGAGGTTAAGTTAATTAAAGGCACTTAAGATATAGATAGATTGATGGGGAGAATTATGGCTGAGAAAGAGTGGTTGAAAATTTTAAGGTATATGAGGATAGATAAAGGTGTTTGACTCTGGATGTATAGGAAATCAGGGAGCAGAACAATAAATCAGAACAGAATAAATCAGAATATACTAAATCAAACAGAAATAAGTAATATAAATATTTTATAAATTTATGATGGAGCCAGAAAAGGAATTAACTATTGAGGGAATGGAAGTAGAGAAGCAAGGCCCTCCAGAGTGGATGCAAATTTTCATGAACCAAATGAATCAGAAATTTGATCATCAATCACAAGAGATGAAGGAAATAAAACAAGAGATAAATCAGAAATTTGATGAACAATCTCAAAGGCTAGATAATAAACTAGAACAACAAGCTCAGGAAATGAAGCTAGATATAGGTCAACAATCTAAAAAAATTGAGAATATTGAAATAGAATTAAAAAACAAATGGCAAGAGTTTGATGACAGATGTGACATAAGATATAAGGAACTTGCCGATAAATTTACAACAAGTCAAGAAAGTTGGGAGAAAAGTTTTAGTGTTGTAAAGGAAGAGTTGGTAGCTGTACAAGAAGGATATCAGAAAATGATCAACAAAAATGAAAGCTTTAAAATAGCTCAGAATGATTTCAAAGAAAGTGTAAGCAGTGAGATTAATACTTTAAAATTAGAGGTAGCTGCTGTACAGAAACAGTTAAAAGTAGAATATAAAGATCTGGGAAAAAAGCAAGGTAAATCAGATCATGAGCTAAAGAAAGTACAGAAAGAGGTACAGAGTATAGGGGAGCAAATGACAGGGACCACAAGAGAAGAAATAGAAAGTTTAAAACAAAGTGTAATAGAATTAGAAGTCAATAGCCAGAAGGATCAAGTCGACTTTAATGAAAAGCTGGAAAATCAGCAGAGAATGGTAGTGGAGGAAGTCAAAGAATACCTGCGTTGCCAGGAAAAAGACCTAAACCATCAATTATTGATAATGATGGAAGACAAACTCACAGAAATAAAAGAAATGCAAGTTAAGGCAACCCCAAGTAGTGGGTCATGTAGAATACCACAAAGTTTAGGGCCCGAGATATACGAGAATAATCCTATAGGAATAGAAAATGGGCAGATAATAGAAAAGGGTCCCAGAAGGACAGAGGAAGAGGAAGATAGTTTAATAAATGAGGGAAGAAGTAGCAACATAGCTAAATATATACAAGTGAAAGTTTTTAGGGGTGAATATGGAGAAAATCCCATAGAATATTTGAATGGGCTCGATGAACTGTTTTCTTTGAGTCGACTAAATGACCGAGAAAAATTAGCAGTCGCGAGCAACCACCTTCATGCCTCAGCAAAAAGTTGGTGGCGTGCACTCTTTTATAGACCCGAAACATATGGGGACTTTAAGAGTATGCTACTTCAGACATTCTGGAGTGAAGAGAAACAGGATAGTCTTAAGTACAAAATTAGTCAGCAAAAATATACCCCTAGAGAAGGAACTTATACGCAGTTCTTCCATAGTCAGGCTGCTACTTTAAAAATGCTTACAGCATGTCCCTTATCTGAGCCCCAAATCATTAGGATAACCAGAAGGAACTTCCCAAAACAGGTAGAGCAGGCCCTAATAGCTGCTGATGTATACTCCCTAGAGAGAGTGGCAGATATGTTAGATGCCCTAGGAGCCACAGAAAATATGGCCGAAGGTTATCCTAGGAGGAAGGAGAACTATAATTATAAAGTCTCCAGTGTGAGAGTTGGAAACAATCAGCTAGGCAGACACTTTCCAACAAAACCCAGTAAACCACACATAGGTAGGCCTGGGAATAATTACCATCAGCAAATGCAAAGTAGACCCATGATTAATAGAAATAGAAGTCCAGTAGCCAGTTGCTCAGGAATTGGTAATAATGCTCCACATAAGGTGCAGCAAAAGTCTATAAAGATAATGACTAAGGCTAACCCAACAAACTAAAACGGGCCTCGACGGAATGTTCCCTGCTGCGGGAGCCCATTGCTAACTTGGGGAACAAGGACAATATTTTAACAATGAATTTAGGTTGGGACACAGGTGATGATCTGGACAGTGAACCTTTGCCAGCATGTTATACTTTAGGTGGCTGTCCAGAGATCAAACTGGTCATTTTAGGAATAGAAACCAAGGCATTAGTGGACACAGGGAGCCAGGTGTCAATAATCTCTGAGGCACTGTATCATAAAATGCTAAGGGAGGATGAGGAAATTCCCAAATTTCCTATGAAGCAAACTGCTATTATATTAGCTAATGGCAAAAAGGCCAAGCTATTTACCCAGCAAGTATGGCTTACCCTACAAATAGGATCTCACTCATATGAACATGCCTTCTTGATCATGCAAGGCCTTATATATGAAGTTATATTAGGATCCGATTTTTTAAATAGGCATGGGAGTGTGATCGATTTTTATAACAAGCACATAAGATGTCAGAGTGGAGATGAAGTCCTGGAAGGAGTAATACCATTTTATCAAGCCAGCATTGCTACAATCCAAGAGGCTTCCACTCAGCAGGATGTGAGACATAAATTAAAAGGAATTGAGAGTATAGACCCTGATTTGGGAGGGAAAATGTTTCACCTTCTTTGTAAGTTCATGGAAGTGTTTTCCAGAAAACCTGGCATTATTAAGGGGTATGTGCATCGGATCCGATTAATGAATTCGGAACCGTATCAATGTAAAATATACCCCATCCCCTACCAATACAGGGCTGAAGTCAATGCCCAAGTTAGAAAAATGGTGGAATGGAATGTCATAAAAAAATGTCCATCTGCATATAACAACCCTTTGGTTATTGTCCGAAAGAAGGATAGCACTGTCAGAGTATGCTTAGATGCAAGGTTTTTAAACCGATTAACCATCCCAGAAAGGGACGTCCCTCCCACTATACAAGAGTTGCTAATCAGATTCAGAGGTAAAACTATTTTCAGTACCTTTGATCTGACTGCCAGTTATTGGCAAATCTATCTGCACCCAGAGGATCAAAAGTATACTGCATTTAGACATGAGGGTCATTCATATGTGTTTGAAAGGATGCCCTTTGGTCTGATAAATAGTAGCGCAGGCTTGATCCGATGCCTAGATAGAGTACTATCAGAGGAAGTTAAAAGTGTCATCACAACATATGTTGATGATATAGTCATTGCCTCAAGCAATGCAGCAGAACATCTCCAACATCTAAATACCTTTTTAACTGAATGTAAGGAGAAAAATATAAAAATTAATCTCGCCAAAAGTACTATTGCTGTACAAGAAATACCATTTCTAGGTCATCTGGTGGGAGTGGATGGAATAAAACCAAACCCTGATAAAATAAGTGCAATCTGGAACTTTCCACAGCCAGAAAATAAAAAGCAGCTAAGATCCTTCTTTGGTGTCTGCAATTTTTACCATCGCTTTTATAAAAATTTTGCTTATGACACCATTTATCTATCCCAATTACTAAGAAAGGACATTAGATGGAAATGGACAGAGCAACATTCCACAGAAATGAACCTCATTAAAACTAAATTCCTTGATCAAATCATATTAGGATATCCTAACTTTGAAGCTACCTTTTATATACAAACTGATAGCAGTGGATATGGGCTGGGGGTGATCTTATTCCAATTAGATCAAGATCACAGACCACAGGTACTTTGCTTTCTTAGTCGTCTTCTGAGAGGGCCTGAATTACATTATACTACAACTGAAAAAGAAGCATTAGCAGTGGTTTGGGCCTTTCAGAAACTTAAGCAGTACCTGGTGGGATCCCACATTGTCGTAATAACGGATCACAGGAGCCTAGAGTTCCTGAATAGGAGCTATTTAAACAATGAAAGGCTGATCCGATGGAGCCTATTCCTGCAACAATTCAACTACCAAATTCAATATTGTAAAGGCAAAGAAAATGTAGTTGCAGATATTCTCAGTAGAAATCCTGTGAGAATCCAACCACAACATGTAAATCTAGACCAGGCATATATAGCAGCCATAATCCTTGTTGTTGATGATTCTGTGGAAAAAGAATTGAGTCAATTACCCCAGTTACAAAGCCAAGATCCTAAATTACAGCCAATAATAGCCTATTTGTCTAAAAAAAATTAAAGGGGATGCAGTTAATAAAATGATAACAAATAAATCCATCATTAGGTATTGTATAAAACAGGATTTATTGCATTACCAAACAGTTGAACATCAGGAGACTTCATGGAGAATATACATCCCCACAAGTATTAGGGGAAAATTAATCTATTATGTTCACTGCTTATATGGGCATTATGGACCTAGAAAAGTGGAATGTTATTAAGAGACTATTCTACTGGCCCAATATGTATGCCTCAATACTACAACGTCTTAAGTATTGTGAAATTTGTTTAAAATCCAAGTATACTAGTCGCTCATATGCGGGGATCTTGCAACCCATTATTCCTAATGAGCCAAATGATCTATTGGCTATAGATTTTTATGGGCCATTGCCACCGTATAGGAGATTTAGGTATATCTTGGTTACTTATGACGTCTTCTCGAAATTTGTTGCTGCATATCCTGTCTACAAAGCCAATGCACGAGGGGCAATTAAAAATTTAGAAAGTTCACAATTTACCTTAGTGGGAAAACCAAGAACTATTCTAACAGACCATGCCACCTCTTTTCTCTCCAAGGAGTGGAACCGATGGTTACAGCACCAAGGGATTAAACATGTCCTAAGTTCCATTCGTAACCCCCAATCTAACCCCTGTGAAAGAGTCATGAGGGAGTTAGGGAGATTGCTAAGGGTTTACTTGGAGGGCCATCATAAGAGTTGGGTTAAACAATTAGGCAAAGTGGTTGGGTATATTAATATCACCCAAAATGAATCCACAAAATTTGCCCCAACTCACCTACATTATGGAAAGAGAGAACCAAACCTAATAAAGACTCCACTGCCCAGCATAAAGGAGGAAGAAATCAGTAGAGAGACCCTAGTGGAAAGAGCAAGGAATAACTTGCAAGGAATGGCTAAGAAACGGATTGCTAAAGGTCCAAAGAAACCCACTCAGTTCAAAATAGGCGATCATGTCCTTGTTAAAACTCCTCATGTTAGCGACCCGCAGAAGCATACATTCAAAAAGTTCTATAATATATATGAAGGGCCATTCATGCTAAAGGAAAGAAAAGGGGAAAATGCATTTGTACTAGAATCGTCAGAAGGAGTAAAAGGCACATATAATGTACGTAGCCTAAAACCAATGGCACTCATGACCTAAGCAATTTTTTTTATATTCAAAATTTTTTTTTTTTTTGTTTGGGGGTGAGGCAAAATGTACATATATATATATATATATAGTATTCAATCATTTAAAAAAAAAAAAATTTTTTTTTATTCTTTTATACATACAGAGATTTATATGTATAGATTTATTATTATGAATAAGCAGTTCTTTTCTTTTTGTGATTTATTATATAATATTTTTTATTATTAAATAATATGTGTTAAATTTATTTAACTTTCATTTTTGTTAAAATAGAGTAAATCAGAAAGGTGTAAAATTGTTAGATTAGGAGATAAAAATTGTACACGTGTGAAACAATGAATAGATCTGTACAAACACAAAGATGCTTTTACACTTATTCCTGATGGCTATAGATGGCCAGCTTTGTTGTTGTCTGTATCTTAAGATTATTTTTACAAAAGAGGTGCTTTGATGTAGATATTAATTTTATCAAACTTGTGAAGCTTTGATTTTTTTTTAAGATAAAGATTTCCAGATGTTTTTTTTTCCTTTGGTTGAAATTCGCGATATAAATGATTAAAACAATTTTTTTAATCAGTCAGTTATAAATTTTTTTAGAGAGATGATCAGTCAGTCTTAATTTTTTTAAAGAGATGATCAGTTAATCATAAATTTTTTTTAGAGAGATGATCAGTCAGTCATAAATTTTTTTAGAGAGAGATGATCAGTTAAATTATTATTATTATTTTGAGACTCAACTCAGTTGGTCCTTCCTTGTTATTATTCGTAAGCAGAAATGTAAGCTCGAATTTTTTTTTTAAAAAAAAGAGAGTGAACGCTTTAATTTTTTTTTTCCTCTCACTCCTTGAAAGTTAAAAAAATAGAGCAATTGAAATGTGCGTTGATATAAAGCAATTTCCAGCAGTGGGAAAGAAGAGGATAGAAATGGAACAAGATTGAATTTATTATAAGTTAGTAATAATTATAAAAATGATATTAACATATTTGGTTATGCATAAGACTATGCCTCTGCATTGCTAAACCATTTTTTCTGCTTCCTGATTAATACAGAATGAGTCAAAATCGCTGATCTGTCTATGAAGTCATGTATCCAATAATAACCAACAAAAGGATAGATTTTGAAGCTAACCACACAAGCTATATGGAATGCTTTATTTCTATTTCCTGGCTTATTAAAAGCTCATTACCTTCCAATGAATGGAGAAGAGGAAATAGGAGAAAAAGAAAATTTATAACATCCATGTAGAACCAAGTTTGAAGCCATAAATCAAATTTTTGTTGATTTACCTCAATCATCTAAAGTGTCGACAGCAATTATTTTTTTAAAGAAGAGAAACAAGCAAATCCACCGGTACCCACTTATTCAAAGTACTTATAATAACTTTTTTTTAAATGGTAGAAGGAGGCCAATCAACAGTGAATAATAATGGAATTGAAGAAACAAGAAAGTCAATTGATTCAGCATTATCTTAAAAGTATCTGCAATAATTTTTTTTTTGTTGTTGTTGTTGTTGGTGAGCAAAGAAAAGCAGTCTAAAATTCAAATTCAGGACATTAATAAGAAGTAAAAAGTAGACGGGTAAATATGAACTTTCTTTAACCGATTTTATTCTTTTACTTATTAAAAGTAAACCTTAATTTACTGGTCAAAGCAATTCTTTTTTTTGATACAGAAACATTAAAGACTTGTTTATCTATAGTTATTTGCAATATCTCACAACATAGCACAAACATAGTTTAAATCTTTAAACTTAAATTTTTCATTATTTTTTTTATTATATATTGTAATGTTGAAATGTTTTTTTTTTTAATTGTTCTTCAGTTGTTAATGATAATGAGCAACCTATAGATATATGCATTTATAATGTTTTTTATTTTTATTTTATCTTGTTGCATATTAAAAATTAATATATGTATTTTGTTTTATTTCGCTATAAGGTTGCAAAAGAGAAAAGATATTTTTATATATGTAATTTTTGGGTATACATTTTAAACATATATGTTAACATTACCGAATGCGTGAATGTGTAACTGCTTATCCAAACACATCAAAGAATAGGTTATATATGATTAGTTTAAAATGGTAAATTAAAAAGTAGGGCATTACATTTGAATGGAAATGAAATAACATAGACAAGTTACACCTGAAATTTATTTTATGATATGATAAATAAGAAAATTCTTAAATAAGCATTTATAGAATATGTATTTTTTTTTTTTAATATTGATTTAAGTCAGCTTATTTTGAGATATCAAGAAAGATGACAAACCTATATATTAAGTTTATTTGCTTATACTTATATAAATTTTTTTTATTAATTTTATATAAATTTTTATATTAATAAACCATTTATTTAATTGTCGATTTGACTTTAAAGAAGGAAAGAAAGAGTAGTAGTGTTAATAAAATATAATTATATATCTTAATTGGTTTCCGAGTAATTATTAAGAATATTGTGTTTTGTTTTGTTTTTTTTTTGTCTTAATTCTATCATTTTAATTCATCATCATTGCTCGCAGTTATTAAGTATTACTATTCGTATATATTGAGCAATAACTTGCAAATATTAAGCGTCCGCAAAATAATAGGTAAACTAGAATGTTGATATTTAAGTATTTAAGGATTATGCTTGAGAATAACCAAATTTTGATAATTATAGTTCAACATAGAAAGCTAAAATTGTGTTGTGTCCATGAATTTAGATCATCCTCATCAAAGATGGATATCATGTTATTAGTTAGAAAATGTTTCAAATAATACTATATAAAAGTTATGATCGCCATCAATCATCATTAATAAATTATAATCATTAAATTTAATGTTTAGCGTAATGAATATATTTTAGTAAAGAGGGGTTTATAGAAAATTGAATATTATGCAAAGAGATTCATGGTGATCAATCATCACCATTAGTATTATTAAATCCCAGTATGAAATAGGATAATTTTAATAGATGCCTATAAGTTTATAAAGATGAATTTATTGTTGTGAGTTTATTGATAAGCCATGGCTGGTATCATCATCACTATTATAATCATTGTTATGACATCACCATTATAATCATTATTATGACATCACTATTATTATCATTATTATGATATTATTATCATCATCATCATTATTACCTTTATTGTGATAAATAATCTAGTTAAATGGCCATCAAATCAATAATGGTCTTCACATGCTTGTTTGGAAGCCATTAATAGGATTATACATGTCTGTTCATCAATATACGCTAATGAGCTAGCAATGTCTATAAGAATCTTTGATCTATGGTATAAACTTTGGTAATATTGGGATCTTGTAATTTTATCAATATAGATAAAATGTAAGAATGTCATTTTTGTTCAATAGTCCTCCAAGTCATGTGTAATAAATATGTACTGAATGAGTTTGAACTCAAGTACACTATAAATAGATACTTATCTAGATTGAAAACAATCTAGTGGCGCTCATGGGAAAACACATGTACTTAGCTAAACTGAATAAAGAGTGATATCATCCCTTTCCAACTTCATAATATTAGTTTTATAAAATATATTTTTATAAGTTGTCATGAATAGCACCCGTGTGTGCATATGACCATGAATGGTCTTATATATTTGGAAAGAAGGATAGGAAGGATTCTTTGTTAGAAGAACCTAGTAATGGAGATAAGCATAAGGCACTCCAGGAATATCACAGTGGGTACTTTTATTCAGTTGCTATATTTAATATATTTTTATTAGATGACAATGTCCAGTATGTTTTACTGTTCAAATGACTGCCCCAATATATAAATAAATACCAAGAATCTTTAATGCTGATATTTTCTTTGTCTATGCTATGATGAATTGATATAGTTACAAATTATAGTTACAAATACATATCTTTTATAATAATTTAATAATTACAAATACATAATTTATATTAATTTATAAATAATTGTTACAATATAGTTAAATGTAAAATACAAACAAACATAATGGATATAGAAAAAGATTTAAGATAAGAAAAAATATAAATTGGCTTGTATATTCTTTTAATGATGTCATCTAACTGAATATGGCATAATTCAGAAGCCATAATAATAATATGGAGACTAGTACATATTATATATTTGTGCAAGTCTTAACATTTTTTGTGACTATTTTTATTGGTACATGGCCTTAATAATATTTACAATTCAAAGAATTTTATTCACTGGTGCAAAATTTACTGTAAATCTTTATACACTGTTATTTTATATTCTTTTTCCAAATTAAATTTATCTGCAATCCCTAGAATCATTGAATGTAATTTTCCAAATGATTAGTGTAATTTTTCATAGTGATATGAAGATCTCACTTTAATATTGTATTTTTAATAAACATTTAATCTTTTTTATACTGACTTTGCTTTTGATGTAAAGGGTAATAACTAAGCAATGACAAGTTAGTACAGTGTACAAATATTCTTACTTTATAGAAATCACCATGAATGGTATATTTCATTTTGTATTATAATTTTTATTTATGCTGCAGGTATCAAGTAAATAGATTCACAGAATAAAAAGCATATTATTTTTTTTTAATAACATATAGAATTAATTAAGGATTGTTTGAAATAATGAATGCACTTTAGAAGTAAATATTTTTCTTTGAGCAATTATGACAATGTATAAAGTTTAATTGTCTGCTGTATATTTAATCTAGAGACTCTGTATAAATATGAGAGAATTTAATTAGCCTCAACCTAAATATTATTTCAATCATCCCAAATCTAAATGACATTACTTTTTTATATTTTATATAAGTCAATAAAATTTACGAAAAGAAAATAAAAGATGTATATTTTATTATTGTCTTATAATAATTAAAATAAAATAAATACACATGATTGATCTATGAATAAATTAAAATTACTTAATACTATTAAAATATTAAATGAAATGATTTTTTTCTTTCTTTTCATTTTATTTGGAGTTCCCATCATAGTTAATAATAAATCTAATTATTACTCTAATAATAAATGTATTAAAACATTTTATAATTATATCTTTTTAACCACATAAAACATTCATGCACACTCACACATGTGTTTGTATATTATGATAAAACCTTATATTATTATTAAGTGTAGTTTAAATCATCCTGCTGAAATAAGTTACTACTTTATCCAAAATATTTTATTATTATTTTATTCCTGTTGTATTTAATATCGTATCTTTTTATTCTATTATTCTTTCAAATTTAACTTGTGTGTCTTTTTAACAAAATGTTAATTGCAATAAAACAAAATTTGATACATATCATTTTTAAGATGCTGTGTACTTATAAAATCTGCACAGTAAGACATCGATTTAATAATTTGCCTTACTAAGTAGGATCAATAATATTACTTCCAATCATTTTATTTGCAACAATAATAACAGTAATAATAATATTTGCTTTATCAATAAGTCAATAATTTTTTTTAGAATTTATGGTTGTGACTATTAATTTGGACATTAAAATATATATATATCAAGAGCAATGGAACAATTTTTTTTTTTTTGTATTTTGTCAAGAACCTTAAGAATTGGTTTCAAAGTGCAAATCTTAGATTGAATTTATTTCTTAAGCATATCTTGGTAATTTTTGTTTGCATATCATTATAATAATTTTGTTTTGATAGGTCAACTTTTAATGTAAGCATCTGGACAATCCATCAAACAATTCCAATAGATTTCAGTTATCATGATAAATTTTGGAGCACTTGATTATCTGAAAAGGTATTTTAAAAATGGTCATTTCACAAATTTTTAACACTGTTATGTTTTTTTGAGATTTGAAAATTGACAATCATTACATAAGAAATTTAAAAGATATGCTGAACAGCCATAGATAATCACATTCATGTTTTTTTATAGTTTTATAGAAAGACACGTGTTCCTAAAATATTAGGGCATTATCTGACACAAGTTTATGCACAAAATATCCCAATTCTTCTTCACATTTCTTGATGTGATTATGCCTTCTTCACAAGGCAATCTGTATATGTGAAGTTCCTTATGTGTCAATGATATATACCAAATGTCTATCTCTGCATGTATTTATTATGGTCACTATTGGTTCATTGTGGATATTAGATCATTGACTTATTCTTGCACAAATAATTTTACTGTGTAATTCTTTTTTGCCTTCTTGTAAATAAATAATATTCAATGAAAAATCTCCAATTTTTTATTTGGAGGATTATAATCAGAATGCAGTTATTGTATAAACTGGACAAGCTGTGGGTGTTCTAATCTGTGAAATATAATATTGCACTTAACAAATCTTTTTGCTTAGCTGTAATTTTCATAACAAACAAATCCAATGAAATTCCCCTCTTTTTTTGTTTAAAGGCCCTTTGTTTAGTATTGTTATGATTGTTGAACGCTGCTTCTGAATGATATAGAGAGGGGGGGAGAAACAATAGCCAAGATTACATACTTCTATGTCCTAAATAATATTTTAATGTAAACTGGTATTTTAATATTTTGAAATAGTATTTGTCTAGAAATTTAAAAAGATGAAATCACAAATTTTGGTGCTATAGACTCAGACAATTTTTAAATATCATCTGCTTCATACCACTGCCAAGCAATAGTCATAGAATATTTCTGTAAAATCCAAAAGAGTGTAGGATTTTAGATAAAAATTGTGATCTCACTAATAATATGAGAGAACTCTATAAGTAAACCTACGTATTTATGCAAATCCCTATTAGAAGTTTGCCATACATTTTATTTTAAATAATCCATTTTCTAGTGTTTCCAATACATGGTATAAATAATATGGCTTTTTTTTTCATTTATTAAAATGATAAAGAAACACAAAAATCCAACGGGATGCAATTAATTTTTTTTTAATGCAAATGCAGTACAGAATTTTTAAAAATGTAATTAAGCAAACTATAACAAACATGGTTATTCATGTTGTTAGGCAGACACTGATAACAGCTTGTAATATCACCAGGAATGTGTCTTCTTCTTTGTGCAGTTGACCCCATGTAAATTTGGCTAAGTAGGAATCAATCTGCTGTCTTGCAGATCTATGGTGCTTCTTGTTTTGCCATTTCATTAAATCCAACAATCTTTCTACATTTTGTGTATGGTCAAGTGTATCTGTGTATCCACAAATTTATTTTGAAATGTTCAAATTCAGCACATCATAATTCCTCATTTTTATATCCCTTTGAACAATCTGAAAAAATAGTAAATCCATCAGCAACATTTACTTTGAGGAGTCCATAAGAATAGATGCTGTTCTATTTGGCACAGTTACAATGATTTACTCACTGGTCTCTCTACATAAGCTGCCAAATAACAATTGCTGTGGAAGTATTCACCCCTGTTAGCTTTTTTCTTCATTAAGACATTTTTATCAACTTCCATTATTTTGTTAGGGCCTCTAATTTTGCACAGTGACCTAGGTAAAAGGTGGAGACACAAACTTCATGCAGGTACTTATTTCAATGAATGACAGTTTTATCTGACATATTTAATTATTCCCCCCCCCCTATTCTGTGGATGTTAATTCACTACATCAGCTGCAAACAAATCTCAGTGTACCAAATGATATTTTTGAGCCTTCTAACCATGTTCCTTTCTGAACAAATAGGTGCTTAGAACATGTTTGCACATGACACTGCCATTGTATCTCCATTTGCACATAAAATGTCATATCATGCCCATTATGACACTTGGGAGGCACTATCGTGTAATTTTGAAAATATTCCACTCATCTTTCCAAAAATGATAGGGCAAAAAAGAAATGTTAAAAAATCATGATAATTTTAGCCATATGCTAATTTTCACTGTTAAGCATTCACCATGTGTTAAAGTTTGGACATTATGTTGTGAATGGCATTTATTAAAAAAGGTATTCAATTTTTTTAAAATTACATTCAATTTAAAATACATTTGTTAATATTTTTTAAAGTTACCAAGCTATGCATGTTTGAAAAAATAATTTTGAGGGGGGAAATGTAAATAAATCCTACAACCCTGAAATTGGATTATTTAAAATAAAACACCTGCAAGCTTCCAGTAGGAATTCTACATAAATACCCAAAATTGTTTAATCTTTCACTAATTGTATGCAGGACTGCATAGGATTTAAATACAAAATTAGCCATCTTGGCATTCTGCACTAAAATGATGTTTGAATAGACAAAACTTAACATTTTACATTAAAACTCTACATTGTCTTGAATGAAAAAAACTAAATGTCTAAGAAAATATATCTTTCAATAATAATTTAAAAAGACTAAAAATTAAATATTTGAATTTTAACTATGATAACTTTTAAGAATACTTCATGGAATGCTACATTTTTTATTTGAACTGCATTATTTATTCATCTCTTCTCCAAGCCAGAAATAACTTGCTTGGTATTTATATTTGCTATATCAACATAAAGCTTCAGATGAATATTAAAAAACTAATGTGGATCAATAGATTAACAAATTGTTTTATATTATATTTATAAAAAAAAAAACTATCTAAAGCTTTGGATATTCATTTAAAACTAATGCATCCCGTAGATTAAATACTACTTAATACTGCAATGACCACAGTAATGTAATTTATGTATTATTATGAAAATGACTGTTATATATTGCTTACAATAACTTCCCTTGCATACACTTTAAGCAATTTTTTTTAAAAATATAATTCTTTTATTTTCCCTGACAGTTTTGACTGTCCTGCACTCTTCATCAGAGTGTTCTTGATAGAGGAGGTTAAGAAAGCTCTGATAAAGAGTACAGGACAGTCAAAACTGTTAGGAAAATAAAAGAATTATATTTTTAAAAAATTTGCATTAAAGTGTATATGAGGGGAATTATTGTAAGCAATATATGAATATATGAAGAAATGCAAAGAAAGTAAAGGAGAAGAATAAGAATATACTTCTAAAAATGACTGTTAATAAAGATTTATATTCATCAATATTTTATCTTCAGAAAATTGATAAAAACAATGCCTTAAAGAATTAATTGTTGCTTTTAATACCTAAGAATATAAAACAAATAAATATAAACTTGTCAAATGTTGTTTGGAAACTAAGCATTAGTGGATTTCTACTTACAAATTCAGCCTTTGTTATTAAGCATTTTCCATGAGATTAAGTTTTGCTAATGCCATTGATTTAAAATTGTGAATATTTAAATGATTTCACCTAGATAATTATTTCTTGGAAGTTTTTGAAGACTAAGAATTAAGGATATAATATACTTAATGAATTTTTTTAATTTTATAATATTTTGTTTTATTGTTCTATAAAAATCCTCAAAGAAGAATCTTATGATAAAGAAGTTACATGTAACGTATATTTATGAATGTAAATTGGTATAAATATGTTAATTTATTGTACCTTGGAGATCAATTGAGCTAGACTTTAAGTTAATTAAAAATCATTTATAGCCAAGATAATATTTATATTTTTGTATGTTTATTGATCTCTTGACGTAACTTCATATTTTTATATAATAAAGGTATTTAGAGTATATATTTAAATAATTGTTAAGATTACCCTTCTTTTTTTTTTACCTAAAGAGTTACTTATATGAGTCTTTGAAGATTAGATAGTATACTTGATGATACTTGTCAATTTAATAATCATGTAAATACTATTGTTTAGTTGAGAAAAACTCCTAACAATACCTTATTATAATTTTAATCATAATATAAGCTTGATAAGAATATTATGCAATGTCACCAACACCTGGTATAATCAGGTCAAGTATTTATATAAGAATAAGATATATAAGTTGGGTTAATACTCTTCTTTTATAAAAGGATTTAGTTTATAAGCCTGATACCTATAAACAAAGGTTACTATTACTTTAATTAAGAATGCAATAAAACATTCTCATATTTTGCTTATTGTTAATATCTAAATCTTTAAGTTAAATGCTACACAAACTTCTCCAATGAAATGTTCTTGTTATCACATCACTTTCTTATATATCACACAGGTATTTATCAATAAAGTAGCAAATATTTATTAAATATAGTATTACCATATTATTTATCATATTTTAGGGAACTTATCATTACTATTATTACATTTATATATTTTTTAAAAAATATTTATACCATTTTTATTATTAATTAGTTAGGCTCATCATCTAAATATTTTAAGCCAATAAACATCACATGATCACTATTTTTGAGTCGCAATATGTATAGAGAGTTTTGCTTGTTTTAATATCTAAATATTTCCAAATAAATAAAGTATGGTCCCATGATCTTATAATTTATTACACATTGCTTAAAAGAAATATCATTTTTCATTTCATTCATTTGCATCATTTCCATTGTAACATTTTATTCACTTGAGATATGAACAGATACAATAAAATCCCTTTTGCTATTTAGTCATATCAATAATAAATCATTTCATTTTTTTTTTCTTTTAGTTAATGATTTTAAGAATAATAATTATTATATATTGTTAAAACTCTGAGATAACTGTTTACTCTAATTATGTGACAAGAATTTAGAACCTGCTTGCCAGCCTTGCTAAAATATGTAAATATAAAGAAGTGATTCATTAATGCTTAATGTACACTTTAGATACAGAAAAGGAGAATCTACCCTGAGATATTAATATTTGCAATCTTTGATAATCATCTACATATCAGTATATTTTATGTTAAATATTGTTAGTTTTGTATTGTAATGTATCCAGAGGCATGTTTTCATTTTATCCTCTACCTTTTAAAAAAGTGGATCTTATTCTGGATAATAGAGTTTTGTCTTACTATCAAAATCCTTTTATGCTAATAATTATTATAATAATGTTTCATTGGTTATATATATTATAACCCTAATAGCAGCAGTGTAAATGCTACATAAGAAGATTTTAAGAATAACATGTGGGGGCACTTACGCATACCTATACATGATAGAAATGAAGAAAATAAGCAGTTAATAAACAAAATGGTATTTTGAGATTTTTTAGTTTAATTTGTGCCAAATCATGTTGAAATAAAATCTTATTGATTTTGATATAAGAGAGTATGGTGATTTTGAATAAAGGAAAAAGATTTATGAATTTAACAACATTTTTTTAGTATGAATACAATAAGAAATGTTAGCAAACAATAAGAAAGCACCCTGCTATTTCTTTCTTTTGGTAAAGAATACTAGGGAATATTTTTCTCTGGGGTTCAAGATTAGTTGTCATTATAGTAGATGCTGTAGATAACAAAAAAGATAATCTACATTATCAAACATGTGGTAGATAAAGGGACAGGCAAAAAAATAGGCATTCAGCAGTCAACTTATTTCTAATAAAAATTAATATAACTCTATACTGCAAAATATATGGTTAAACCACACAGAGAAGAATTTGTCTTACTGCTAATTGAAGAGTAGTAATTAATTTATTGAGTGCACAGAAAGCATATGTAAATACTTTAAACAGGCTTTAACCTGTATTCAATGCGCTTTTAGAATGCATTGGATATGGTTTAAAGCCTGATTAAAGTATTTACTTACTGCTAATTGAAATTACAAGTCTATAAGAGAAGCTATAAACATGTTTTATTTATATGAGGAAATATTTTAACATAAGAGGCTTGACAAAAACAAGTAGCACATTAGTTGAAATCCCCAAGCATACTGCCCAGTCCAGTAAATTAAGTCTATGAGAAATAATAATACCAACTCTTAGAATCTACCAGAAAAGAAAACAACTCTAGATTAAGTACTTAAATTCCAAAAACTATAATACATTAATATAAAGCTAATCTACTTGTCTAAGGTATAAAGATAAGAAAGATATGTTTCTGAAAAATCTATGAAAGGACCAATGTATTACAGAGGAAAAAACATATCTAAAAGCTAAAGATGATGAATGGTAAGATATTTAGATATTCATTTTTCTACTATTAAAAGGTATTAAATATCTGAAGATTAAAATAAATTCAATATTATGTAAGAATATCCTGTATTTTATCTGTGAATTATGATTATAAACTTAAAGTGAAAGTAAATTAAAGGATGAATTCCATTTCACTTCATATATATATTTATGAAAAACAAAAACATAAGTTAAAACTTGCTAACGCTTGTATTTATGACAATAGATGGCATTCTACCAAAAACACCGTCAAGCGTGTTTGTTTACATAAACGTCAGAGCAAGCATTCACTATCTCTAACTTAATTTCCATCTTTAGATCATGATTTCAAGCTATTTTCTATCATCAGTGAAGGACAGGAATAAAGAAACTAGATCTAAACACAAACTCTGAGCGTTTATGAAACAGTTTCTATTCAGCTTGCAAGCGTGAATCTTTTACACATAATGTCTTCAAACTCAGCATCGCAAGCCAGATAGCTATATGGGTCTGATATCAGTTCAGCATCACCACATAGTAAAAGCCTCTGCAATATATATCATTGCAAGAAAGACCTCAAAGGTACATTTATGAAAAATAAAAACACAAGTTAAAACTTGCTAATGCTTGTATTTATGATAATAGATGGTGTTCTACCAAAAACACCATCAAGTGTGTTTGTTTACATAAACGTCAGAGCAAGCATTCATTATCTCTAACTTAATTTCATCTGTGTTTTTGTTTTTCATAAATGTACTTTTGAAGTCTTTCTTGCAATGATATATATTGCAGAAGCTTCTATTATGTGGTGATGCTCAACTGATATCAGACCCATATAGCTATCTGGCTTGCTATGCTGAGTTTGAAGACATTACGTGTATACAAGATTCATGCTTGCAAGCTGAATAGAAACTGTTTCATAAATGCTCAGAGTTTGTGTTTAGATCTAGTTTCTTTATTCCTGTCCTTCACTGACGATAGCAAATAGCTTGAAATCATGATCTGAAGGTGGAAATTAAGTTAGAGCTAGTGAATGCTTGCTCTGACGTTTATGTAAACAAACAAGCTTGACAGTGTTTTTGGTAGAACGCCATCTATTGTCATAAATACAAGCGTTAGCAAGTTTTAACTTGTGTTTTTGTTTTTCATAAATGTACCTTTGAGGTCTTTCTTGCAATGATATATATTGCAGAGGCTTCTACTATGTAGTGATGCTGAACTGATATCAGACCCATATAGCTATCTGGCTTGCTATGCTGAGTTTGAAGACATTACATGTCTAAAAGATTCACGCTTGCAAGCTGAATAGAAACTGTTTCATAAACGCTCAGAGTTTGTGTTTAGATCTAGTTTCTTTATTCCTGTCCTTCACTGACGATAGCAAATAGCTTCAAATCATGATCTGAAGGTGGAAATTAAGTTAGAGATAGTGAATGCTTGCTCTGACGTTTATGTAAACAAACACGCTTGACGGTGTTTTTGGTAGAACGCCATCTATTGTCATATATATATATATATGTGCGTGTGTGTGTGTGTGGAGTTGTTAAAAGTAAGGACTGAAATAGATGAACTGTTTGTTGGATAAAAATATCTTAATGATTTTTAATATCTGTACATGAAGTTGTTAAATGAGATGAAACTAATATCTGAATTTGTTTATTGGAAATGAATTCAATATTATAGGATTGACTTTTTTTATATTTATACATGAAATTATTGAATGGAAAAACTAAATATATGAATCTGTTGGTTGGAACAGATCAATTATTCTATTATTGATTGTGAGAATACTAAATGAAGATAGAATAAAATATATAAACTATTATATTCATCATAACAATTTTATGCAAAATGGAAAATTACAATTGAAATTTACTTAAGCTACAATCAAACAACTTACACTTTGTTTTGTTAACAAGTGTTTATTTCATTGATTAATTAATCCATTTGTTTTTTTAATCATTGATGCATAATTGGGGCTACCATTGTGTTGATGGCCTGAACATCATCTTTCTTCTAAAAAGATTAGCATAAGACTGTGTATAATAGAAATAAAAGGGAAAAAAAAATTTTTTTTTTTTAAACTGGAAAATAAATGTCAATATAAAGAGAATATAAAGGCAGAGGTGGAAAACATTGTGCTGAAGATACTGGGTGTTGGGGTTGAGACTGATGAGCTACTAATTTATGATACAATAGAGAAATAAAGTAAATTGTGCAAATCTATAAGTAGAGAAAGGATAGAGAATTAAGACTTTTAAATCTTTATATTGAAGAAATGGATCAGTAGATCAGATCCATGCTTCACATTCTTTCTATGTTCTAACCTAGGATCGAACCTGATCCACAATTTTAAACGATTATAATAAAACTTTCCGTCTACTCTCTTGTACATATTGAATGGCCAGACGAATTTATAAGTCAGTAAAATCACGAATTTTCTCTTTAAAACTTCGGTTATAAATTTTAGGTGTGCGCATATATATATATGTGTGCAGATATATATATAATTATAGACGGAAACTTTTGTGAGAATCAAGATATAAAATTTTCAAATTACATTTTTTTATCTTTCATTGTACTCATGTCAGAGTATTTTATTCTGGAGATTCACTTTTGCGATGGACTCTAGTCACATTCTTTAGTATAAACAAAAGAAAATCCATTAGCAAAGTCGAAACAGAAATTGTAATTAAATTAAAAGTTAAATCATAAAAAAGATATTTTAAAGAAAAAATTCTTCAAACCTATGTTAAGCTTGAAATAGATTTGAAACAATAAAACCATTGGGTTTATCGGGAGAATGAATTTTATGAAGCCAATACTGAAATATTTTATATTACTGATTATGATCTCCAAAGTCAAATATATCCATTTTGCCTTGGGTGAGTGTAAAAGAGGAATTTTCTAAAAGTATACTGGGAAACATATAAATAAGCCAGGAAAACAATAGAAGGAGCCATTATCATTTTTTTTTTTTGAGGAAGCAGTATGGTAAATCCACATCAGTTTTTCTTTAAAGATAAGTGTGACAATATGATTGTGGGGTAAACAGAACCAGACTTGCTTGGTCACCGCTGTCCCAGGATGTGATCGTAGAAAGTCCATAAAGCCGGAAAATTTCATTAAAATGTTTTTTTCTGACTGCCGAACTGTGGAAGAACTCTTGGAACAGAACTCAAAATAATAAAAACCAATCTCAAGTTATCGTTCTATCGCGGGATCTAAATTTCAAGTTTGGACTGTTATTAAATTAGGTAATGTCTTTAAACTATTTTACATTCCTAACTTCCTAATTTATTTTTCCATTTCCAGTTGACTTTATAATTAATTACTAACTAGAGAAAATGTCTTCTAAATGTAATTCTCCCTAAATATATTTAAAATGCTATGTGAACTAAACTCTGTAAATTTGACTTCTTATAATTAACATTGTTGTCTCTGCTATACATTTTGTCTTAAATTATGCCTCTCTTAATGTCAAAACTTTTCTTATAACGCAGTCTATAAATGATCTTATCACTTACCTATATATATATTATCTAGATTTATTAATATTTGACTTAAAATTCTATTTATGTGCCAATTTGTTCCAGCTTGATAAATTCATATGCCTTGTCCCTTTTTTGTATTAAGACTTAAAATGATTTTCTACCTATTTGCTCACTAATGATTGTCGGTAAATAAATAAGTGTTTTGCTCTTAATGATTATTTAATTAGAGCACCCTTTTTGTCGAGATGAAATGATTTTGTGTTATTTTTATATTTTTTAATTATTCTAAAAACATATTCATGCACAGATGATTTAGTTTTGGGAGATGCTAGATCAAGTGTGTAACTGTTAACTAGATTATATTCAATTTTAAAAAAACAAAAGGGGTGGGGGTGGAAGGGTGTTTCATGCTAAGTCATAAGAGAGAATTTATCAATATTAAATCTAAAATGTTGGTGGGATTTCATTTTGAAGGGAGTGACACATCACCTCAGAAAGAAAGAATGATATTCCAGTAATATTTGAGGTCTGTTTGTTGATAATTGGTTGTTAGATTTAGAGGGTGGGTAAACAGGTTAGAATCCATAAATATTCTTGATCTTCGATCTCACATATGCTTGGATTCGAAGTACTTTTACCCAGACTATGAATCATGTTGAATTAACATACAATTTTGACCAATACAATATATAAATACTCATGATAACTCACTTAAAGAAAGAAACTAGTGAGGCACAAATAAAAATGAATTTTCCAAAGTCACAACCAAAGGAGGCAGACTCAGTGGTTCAAGAAGAAAATTCAATGGTATAAACACAAGAAGAACAAAAGTCAGCCACAGTTACATGGAAATCTTGTTAGCCATCATGGAAAAAATGTGATTAGAATTCAAAGAGATGAAACAAGACCAAGAAAAAATGTTGTTACAATTTAAAGAAATGCACAACCAAAATCAAGACAAATGAATAGTAGAGATAAGAAACAGAAGAATGTGCAAATTATGATGTGATACAAGATTTTGGAGATGTTTCTGACTCTGCAGAAGAAAGCTCAAATAAAATAATTAATGAAAATAAAAGTCAAGAACTTGAAAAAACACAGAAGAAATTTTAGTAACTGAAAAGTTGAGGAAAGCTTTGTATCATAACCTGTCCAAAATGATATAGATAATTTTGGTAATAATAAAACTAAAAATCCTCCAGATGAATGCCAGAGTAGTTTAAGTATTAATAGTGCTGATATGTGTGTATGCATATCTGATGTGTATATGTAATGGTATAGATATGCCATTACATTATTTTAAAATTAAAATAAAGAGGAAAATAAATTTTAAGTAAAAATGATTTTATTAAAAACTAAAAGCCAAAAATTAAAAGAGTTATGTTAACATATATTTATCGCACAGATGGAAAACTTTAAAAAATTTAAAAAAAAAAAAAAAAGTATTTGAAAGTACTTTTTTGTAAAAAATAAAAATAAAGATCTAAAGATAGATAAATATTTTTGCTAAAAAGTTGTATAAAGAAAAATAGAAATAAATGTTGATTTAACTATTATGTTTTAATCTTAAAAAATAGGAATGATTGTTTTATTAATTAAATGTAGAACAAACTAGCCCTTGGGGTACTTAAATAATTAAAAGGTCAGATAGGAGATATAAATAAAAATTAGAGATTGTTTCCCGGTCTGAAGCAGCAACAAGCGCACAGACCATAATGGATAAAACATCTAGACCTTAGGATCAGTGACACCATGTTTGAACGATCTTGAAAATGTTGATAAGAGGCTAATCAATGTATAAAAGCCAAAATAATTGAATTCATTAATTTGTTGTTTTAGAGCTGACTATTAATCTACATATGAACTGTAGCTGTATTGCAGACTCCATGATGTAGGAGTGTGCAATAGATTTAATTTCCTGATAACCAGCTGAGGCCTTCGATATGACAGTTTTTTATCAAATGAATGGCAAGTAGCGGCTTCGTTTCAAAGGAGGATAAACAATCTACGAAAGTGATCATGAAGATGGACCTCTAAATCTTCCGGAATCCGTAAAGTATGAACTCTTGTGTTTATCTAATATGAACTTTTTCAAATTTGCAATTAGTAACTAAAAATAAGAACTATTATCTGACCTAAAAGGAAAATTCCAAATCAATTATTAATAATAATTTTTTTTATGCATATGTTTAATTAATCATTTCCATTTCTCTTTTTTTGTTATGTGTTAATTAAAATGTATTAAATTTAAGTTGGGTGTAGATGGCTGCATAGATTCATTAATGTTTAGTTATTATTTCTTAAGATTTTCATATGTGTAAAATATATATATGCCTGGGTCTCTTTTTATGTGGACATATTTAACATGATTTTGAAGTTACGTGATTTATGTTTCACTGGAAGTCGAACTCCGATAATGCGCTATTACTTTAAATAATAAATTTCGCGCACTTACGTTTTACTGAAAGTAATAGCACATTATTGGAATTCGACTTTCATCTTAGTAATTTCAATATTTTCAATGCTTTATAATAGTAAGATTTTATGCAATAATGAAATTAAAATCATGATTTCCACATTTTATGCATACACACATTAAATTTTACAAGATTATAATGTAAATTTGTTCAAACATTCTGCATGTTAATTTTGCATTTTAAATCACATTCTGTTTTTGTTTTTTAAAAAAGAACATAATCAATTATTAATCATTTAGTGTCCGCAAGTTTATTTTTAAAAGGTGAGTAATAGCAGTGAAACGAAATTTGATTTTTAAATGGAATTGAAAATTAAAAAATTAAAGACAAAAATAAAAATTTAGATACAGAAGAAAATGTAGAAAAAGATAATGAAACAGAAGTGAAACCTGTTCCTTTCACTGCAAAAATGATTTGAGAAGGTCTTCAACTTTCTAATCAGTTGGCAAATTATTTTCTTATAAATGACACTAATCACGAACGTGCTCTTAAATTCCAACTAGAGCTAAATGGTTGTATGTCTGGATATTGCGTTCATAAACAATTAATAAAATCATCATTTCAAAGATTAATTACGTTGTCACCAGAAAATAATTAACACAACATGAGAGTGGAGTTGGCGCAAGTTGTATTTCCTCTTGTGAAGAATCAAAAGCCAATTTGCAAACAAACCTGTTTACCGGTAAATAACGATAATAATTAAAACGTGTATAAAAAATGTATGCATAAAAATACATTGTTTTGAATAAAATTAAATATTATAGATAAAAAATAGTTTAAAAAGTTTGTCTTGTATCATTTTTTTTCAAATTTGAAATTTTTTATTAGTCATATTTTATTTCCTTATTTTTTTTGCGCAAATTTTAAAGTAATTTTACGTTGGTGCTTTGCTTTTACGCAATTTTTGAAAAATCACAGTCCGTATCCCCCTTTTTCAAGGTAAGTTACATCTATTTTTGCGTGATTACGTTTGTGCGTTTTCTGAGGAACCTATCTATTGCGTAAAATGAGACCCAGGTGTATATCGATAAATATGAAATCTCATGCTGAATGTCCTAATATATTTATTCATATATCTTTTAAGTTATTGTTGTCAATGTGGCACCTTATGATGAATGCTATTGGGTTTACTTTGTTGTAAATTTCCCTCAGCAATCCCATCAATAACTTTATATTTAAAGTAGTTTATGTTTATTTTAAAAGGATTTAATTTCAGGCTATTTGTTTCGTAGTTGGGTCGATGCTGGTGGATGTGCCCAACTAAATGCATGATCCCAAAGATGTTGTCATTGTGTTGCAATGGACACAGATGTATTTCCTGCGACATTGACCCCTTTAGCTCTATGGATAGGGACTATAAGTTGGAAAATAGACCACTCTCCCCCATACGTAGCATTTCTCTTAAATATATACATGATTCCTTCACCAGACAGATGCACATTCCTGTATTGGATGAAAATAGTGTCCTTCAAATAATATCACACTGCAGATGCCCATTCCTGACAGCGTGGTTTTATGTTAGCATCTTCATATTGCATTGTTTGCATCTGTATATCTGGAAGCAGGCATTGGGTTGGCTACGAAGTTTTAGTCTGAAGTTGGATGATTGTTTTTGAAAGTTTTTTTTACTGAGTAATCTATGTAGCCTATTTATATTCAACATTATAAAACAAACTTATAAACTGTCCATCTGTGCGGACTTACTAAAATAAATTAAATTTATAAATTAATATTAAAATCTAAAACAAGATTAATTTATTCCTCAATTTTAAATATACATATATATATGCATTAATAAATGTCTCTTTTTGTGTGTTATTACTGGCAGTGGCTTATTTTGTTATTTTTTTAATATTAAAAATATTTTTTAAGAATTTAAATCTTTTCTTTATTAAAATATTTAAGAAGTTATTTATTATAAATCTCAGTGTCTCCTAGAGCTAGTGGCATGGGCTAATGATCAATATAAAATAAAATTTGGATCTTAACAGTATCTGCCTACTATGTAAATTTTCCAGGTTCGAATGGCCTGGTGGTGCCCTGTACAGCAGATATGGTCAGACTCTAAATCACTACCCGACCGTTATATATTATAATTAGCTTATAAAATTATGCATCTTCTCCAAATTCAAGGTTATAAGATTGTTGACAATATGTACTTGTCAATTTATTGTGTATAATTTCTATACTGATGAGATATTAGAAAGAAAGCTAATTAATAAAGAAATATAAGAGCTTTCTGTATTGTTAGATAATCATGTTTTTCTTAATATTTTCCAATATTTATTGCTAAATATTATAATTATTGTATTAATTTTAATCATATTAAAATTATAATCACCTATAGTTGTTAATAAATTTATAGTATTAATAAAATATTAGATTTAATTATTAAATTTGGACTTTGTATCAGTATCATCATCTGCATTATCAGAGTACAATCATATTTTTAAAAGTCACTTCATTTAAGTCTATATTGAGAGATGTTAAAATAACATGATGGTTAAGATTACTTTATTCTATTTGTTTAATTTGAATTATAAGAAATCCTTTAGTATGATGTATGTCATCTCACCAAGAATGTTATCCTAAATTGTTGAAAATAAGAGTCATTAATAAATATTAGAGTTTCATCATTATTAATTAAAATCTTAGTATATTATCTGTTCTATAGAATACATTCACTTTTAGGATTAGAAACTGAGATAAAGAGTATAAGATTTAGTGAGATGAAGAATATAATTAGATGTATTTATTGTAAAAAATTTATTTAGTAAGAACTCTATTCAACAGATTGGATTGAATATATTTAATGATGGTAATCAATTTTGGCATAACCTTTACCTGCTTACTCAGTTGAATTTAGAGCTAGCCAGTCACTTCCTTTTATCGGTTTATATATATATATATGTACACCTATTTCACAGAATTAACAAGCTTGAATGCATTAGTAAGACAATTTACAAGCAAAATTCCCAAAGAATCAGTTAAATCAAAGGTGGGGAATGTCTGGTTCTCAATCTGTTCCACAGACAGTTTCAAAAGAGTATATAAAATGGCTTTGTATAAAACTTCTATTTAAACACTTGCACAGTGCAAATACCTACAACTTTTATAATGATCCTAGTTAATTCTATCATAGGTGAAATATTCCAACTTATCTATATTTGTGTGATCTATCTGACTATGGATTTAATCTACAACACAAGGTATTTAATTTTTATAGTGATTTTTGTAGATAAATATATATTAGCATAAATAAAACCAGAATTTTATCTTAGTTTTATTATTATTATTATCTTGCACTTAATTTTTTTTATTAAGATGGTTACAATAAGATAAGTAAAATTGATACAGATAATCACACATTTCAAAAAAAATAGTCTGATACAGTTTTTTTTAATAGAAAGAAATAATATATTGATGTATCTGAAAAATATTTCACTTAATAAAGAACACAATGTTAAGAGGCACTATTTATCAAAACATTCTGATGGCAACAAAATTGTTGGTTACAAAAGAAATATTAAAATAGAAAACTTGAAAAAAAGTTTCATCAAGTGGCTGTTATGTTTATAAAAGTACAAAAAAATCAGGAAGTTTTGTGGAATCAAATTTCATTATTTAAAAAAAAAGCACAAAATTTAAAAACATTTTCTGAAGAGATATTTATTAAAAAAAACTGTATTGTAACTGCTGTAGAATTAATCTATCTAGAACATAAAAAGAAATTTGAGAATGTAAATATGTCATGAAGAATAATTACAAGGTGAATTCGAAAAATTGTCATTAAATGTGGAAAAGTCATTAATAATAATGTTATTTTATTTTTAATTCACACAAAAATTATGGCCCTTATTTAAAAAGGAAAAGTTAAAATAGATATGCCAGTTGAAAAGATTGCCCACTCCTAATAATAGAAGTTAATTAAATTTTGATCAAATATAGGAAGCTAATTTTTAAATCAATAATTTTGCATAGTCTGCAAATTATATATATCCAAATGGCCATTGGTAAAAAAAAAAAAAAGGTTTCTTATCCCTGATTTAAATAAAACTGAAATAATGAACAAATTTTGTTATATCACCATTAATAATATAGATTAACAATGATATAACAAAAGATGGGCATTATTTATAGGTTTATTTAAATAATTCTTTGGGCATCTTGCTTGTAAATTTAGTAATATTTTCATCTTGTTTGTTCCATGAAATAAGTTTATATTCTTAGAATTATCTATTTTGTAAATTGTAAAATTATTTATGTATTCATTAAAATAATTAATATACATACACATGTAAATAAAAAAATGGGTGTTGTTGTTTCCATGTAATAACTGGAGAAATGTGTTAGCAATGATATTGTTAGGTAATTATCAATTACTATTGACAATTTTTAAACTAAACAATTTTATCTAATAGCCAATGATAGGTTTTTTTTTGTTTTGAGTTTACCTAAGGTGTTATATGGATTTAAACCTGAAATCATCATCATCATCATCAACCATTATCAATCCACTGCAGGATGAAGGTCTCTCCAAGTTCAATCCATCTTTTCCTATCTTTAGCTTCTCTTCTCCACATCACCCCTGCACACTTTCTTATTTCATCCATCCATCTCACACGTGGTCTCTTTCTGGGTCTTTTACAATCTCTTGGCATCCAGTTTAAAATTTCAATTGTCCATCTATTATCATCTCTTCTAGCAATATATCCAGTCCAACTTCATTTCAGTCTTAATTTTTTCAATGAGGTCAGTAACACCTGTTTGTTCTCTTACCCATACATTGCATTTTCGATCTCTTCTTGTTACTCCCAACATGCATCTCTCCATACTTCTTTGAGTGGTCTGAAGTCTCTGTGTTGCTCTTCTATTAAGTATCCAAGTCTCAGATCCATAAGTAAGAACTGGCAAAATACATTTATTAAAAACCTTCCTTTTCAAACACATAGGCATATTTCCTTTTAGTATCAAGTTATTTCTACCAAAAGCACTCCAACCAAGTTTAATTCTATGATTAATTTCATCCATTATGTTTCCATCTGTATTAATAATCTGACCAAGGTATTTGTAAGTGTTAACTTCTTCTAATTCATCATAATCAATCTTTATTTTCATATTTTGAGAAAATCTATTAAACATTACTTTAGTCTTTTTAACATTTATCTTTAGTTCTACTTTCATCTGATAGCTCCTGCAACATTTCCTGTAACTCCAAAGCATTATTTGCAAAAACAACTACATCATCTGCAATACACCTGGGTCTCTTTTTACGCAGACTTATTTAACACGATTTTGAAGTTACGCGATTCGTGTTTCACCGGACGTTGAACTCCGATAGTGCGCTATTACTTTAAATAATAAATTTCGAGCATTTATGTTATATTGAAAGTAATAGCACATTACTGGAATTCGACTTTCATCTTAGTAATTTCAATATTTTCAGTGCTTTGTAATAGTAAGATTTTATGCAATAATGAAATTAAAATCATGATTTCCACATTTTATGTATACACACATTAAATTTTACAAGATTATAATGTAAATTTGTTCCAACATTGTGCATGTTAATTTTGCATTTTAAATCACATTCTGTTTTTGCTTTTTAAAAAAGAACGTAATCAATTATTAATCATTTAGTGTCTGCAAGTTTATTTTTAAAAGGTGAGTAATAGCAATGACACAATTAAAATTGAAAATTAAAGACAAAAATAAGAATTTAATTTTTAGTTGTTAGATTAATTACGAATTAGGTTGTCACCAGAAAACCATTAACACAACATGAGAGTGACGTTGGCGCTAGTTGTATTTTCTCTTGTGAAGACTCTGTTTTTTTACCAGTTTGCAAATGAACCTGTTTAACGGCAAATAGCAATAATAATTAAAACGTGTATAAAAAAATGTAAATTACTGTAAATTATGCATAAAAAATATATTGTTTTGAATAAAATTAAATATTATAGTTAAAAAAAGTTTGTCTTGTATGAATTTTTTTCAAATTTGATATTTTTTATTAGTCATATTTTATTTCCTTATATTTTTTTTGCGCGTATTTTAAAGTAATTTTACATTGGTGCTTTGCTTTTACGTGAATTTTGAAAAATCACAGACCGCATCCCCCCTTTTTCAATGTAAGTTACATCTATTTTTGCGCGATTTCGTTTGCGCGTGTTTTCTGAGGAACCTATCTATCGCATAAAATGAGACCCAGGTGTATATATTTATAAATTTGGAAAAAGATTTTCATCTTTTCTTTATATCCTGAAAATATTATTTTCATTTCCTCTAGAAAACTATATATATATCAAATTAAATATTTTCATGAATTAATTTCGATCTTAAAGAAATAAGTAGAGTCATAGTAGAGTTATAGTAGTGTTGCTAGGTAACTATCAATTGTTAATTTAAAAGATGTCAATAGTAATTATATAGCAATAATATTGTTAATACATTTCCATAGTTATTACATGAAAATAATCCCACATCTTTTATTTATATCATAATTAATCCAGGAAATATTTAACATATATATATATCAGTATATAATATTAAGACATTATGATAGTGATTGTAATTATATGTTAGACCAATTAGTATAAATGTCAAATGTTATAGTTATTTATTTGCATATTTATTAGGACAAAATTATTCATTAAAAATATGTATATACTTAATATTATTAAATCATATTATGAAAGATGAGACTGGAGTATCTTGCCTATTTTCCAGTTGTCTGCTGAGGTTAAACATTTTAAGACTAACTTAACAGCTAATGATGAAATCATTTATCACAGAATCAAAACTGGCCATTTTGCAATTATAAAGTGATTCTTTTGGAGAGAAAGTTGATAAAACATTAATGTAAATAAATTTGTTTAAAAAATGATTCTAGTAACATGATTGAAAAAAAAATTAATAAGCATTATAAAAAAAATGCAAAATTTAAATTTTTTTAATAGGTTTAAATATTTAAAGTGCTATCTAATGATTTCATGACAGTCAAGATGCAATAAATATCAAAACTCATAAGAAAGATTTTACTTTGAGATTTATCTAAACTATTATTGGAAATAAACAGTGAGGATTGCCAATTCCTCTACAAGCTTTATGATAAATGCCTAGTCAGAGCCAGCACTTAAAATATCTCTTTCAGGAACCCCTCCCCAAACCCCTGACCATGGTTTCGTGCTTTGGCACTCCTCAGAGAGGTGTCAGGGTAGGTTCAGACACTAGATCTAAAAATACCAACCCAAAGCCAAGCACCTATCTAAAAGTTATCTATTGAGTGGAAAATCTGAAATTTTCTGACATCTACATGTCTTCAAACCCAGCTATCCAACTCAAATAGCTATATGGGGCTGATAGATCTTCAGCCATACCATATATTAGTAGTCAGAGCAATATAAAATTGCATAAGACTTTTGGCAGAGACTATAAATAGTCAAAATAAGAGTCATAGAACAATTCATAGATCACATGACCCTATCTCTTAAGCTTGTAAATTATAAACAGTGAGGATTGCCAATTCCTCTACAAGCTTTATGATAAATGCTTAGCCAGAGCCAGCACTTAAAATATCTCTGTCAGGAACCCCTCCCCAAACCCCTGACCATGGTTTCATGCTTTGGCACTCCTCAGAGAGGTGTCAGGGTAGGTTCAGACACTAGATCTAAATGTAATATGAAATTGTGCAAGTAATATGCAAATTTAAAAATCAGACTTGCAACAAGATCAAGTTCTAAATTCAAGCACGATCAATAAATGGTTTATTTAAAGAATAAGTTGTAAAAATAGATGGGCCACTTATGCTTTTAAACATTTATTGAAGAGAGAAAGTGTTTGTCAATTTTATAGTACATATGTGAAGAGTAGTTTTCTTCCACAATATTTCATATGCATAAAACGTTATATTATTACACACACATATATAAATATATATTTTTAATGTAAACATTTATATTACTAAAAAGTTCATATTCAAAAAATATAAATATAAGTAAAGATAAAAAAAAATTTACAAAATTATTAATGAATAATGCACTGCTTACTTTGTCTCTTATCAAACTATTTTAATTGAATATAATTATTGAATAGCTCAGAATTATACTGTAATTTAAATTGAGCTCTTACTATTTTATTACAAATTAGATTCACTGTTTATGGTAAAATTTTGTGAAATATCTTTTACGGTCTAAAAATAAATCTTCTTTGCAAAATAAATTCTTTACAACCTACTTGTCCCCTTATATATTTTGGATATCTTCAAAGCCATAAACCTATAGATTTATATAAAGTTGTTCTGCTGGTAAAGAAGTTATGATTTAATGGCAACTTTCATCACATAGGGCAAATAGTATGAAGGCTATAGGTATTCAAATGTAAACATATTGTCTGTACTAAACTTAATGTAATTAGAAGGGACTTGAACTCAAACTTTCAAGCTCCCTACAGCTATGCACTCTATCTTATACAACTGATATACATGACCATATACATATGAAAAAAATAAATTATCTTCAATATACGTATTATGTGCCAACAGCTAGTCCAGATCACCATCTCCCCCACATATTTATAATCAGTTCTTAGTTTATATTAAAATAGCAAATCTTAAAACTTTAATGAAGAGACTTCAATATTCTCCATGTCCAACTCTTCAGCCATTCATATCATTGAAAATCTGATAAATTACCTAAAATATATTCACTCAGTCAATTTTTGCCTGAATTTTTTTTAAAAGCTAATTCTGGTTAAGGTCATCACATGCAAAAGCATTGAAAATATACTTGATGCAATAAATTTTGCTAAATTTAAATTCTTATTTAGTATTTCTTTTACATTAATATATATATATATATATGATCAATAGATGGAGCTTTACCAAGACCTCCAAACAAGCGTATTTTTGTTTACATAAACGTCAGAGTCAGAATTCACTGTCTCTTTCATTGGCTCCACCCTCAGATCAGCTGATTTCAAGCTGATTTGCTATCATCAGTGAAGGATAGGAGTTAGAAACTAGACCTAAACACTAACTCCAAGCGTTTATGCGACAAGTTTCTATCAGTTTGCAAGCATGAATTTTTTAGAGACGTAAATGTCTTCAAACTCAGTTTATCAAGCCAGATAGCTATATGGGTCTGATCCATATAGCTATCTGGCTTGATAAACTGAGTTTGAAGACATTTACGTCTCTAAAAAATTCATGCTTGCAAACTGATAGAAACTTGTCGCATAAACGCTTGGAGTTAGTGTTTAGGTCTAGTTTCTAACTCCTATCCTTCACTGATGATAGCAAATCAGCTTGAAATCAGCTGATCTGAGGGTGGAGCCAATGAAAGAGACAGTGAATTCTGACTCTGACGTTTATGTAAACAAAAATACGCTTATTTGGAGGTCTTGGTAAAGCTCCATCTATTGATCATAAATACAAGCGATAGCAAGTTTACGTATATAAAACTTGTTTTTGTTTTTCATATATATATATAGTTAAAAGAAGATTACCTTTACAATAGGTTGAGATTTTTAATTGTTAATTAGTATTGAGATTGTCTAAGCATTGACTGATTTTGTTATATATATAGGTTTCATGTCCAATAATCCACTAGCAATTACATTTTCAGATATTTCTCAATTAACAAGTTTGTTCTTAGGATCTATTTTTGTAAGATTTTCACATAGTGAATAAATTTATCATAACTGCAATTGAAACAATATTGATAATTTATGATTTTTAAATGTTGATTTTAGTTTCTTTCTCTATTAGTTAGATATCAGCTTTATCTTTTTCTTATTGCAAACACCTCTATGCTTTTTCTGATTATCTCTCATATAATTCTCTCCCTTTACGTTAATAGTCATTAAACAGTAATTCCAGTATTGTTTTGTGCTTTACATATGCACAGTCCTCCCATACAATAATATGTGTTGCTGTGAAATCAAAAGCAATGCTATATATTTAATTTATTTACCAATGTTTTATCTTGCTCTTCAATTAATTAATCTCTCATTTATAATATTTTTTAATTGCAATTTTAATTAAAATAAACATACAAAAATAACATTATTTGAATTAAATTTCTTTTTCTTTCTTTTAATTTCATTTATTTCTTAAAAGTTTTTCTTAAATTTTCAATGTTTGAACTTATAAATTCGCCAATTTAAATTCCAAAATTATTCGTCTTTACACATATTGACTATTAAAAAGCTAATTCTTTACAATAAAAAATTTGTTTCACAGTGCCCTAATTACTATTCAGCTCCCAATAAACTATTTTATGAATATTTGTTAAGAATCAATAAACAATGGAGTTTTTCATTTATTTATTAAAGGGTTGTTCTTCAGATTTAATTCTGTGTAATTTTCCTGTTATACCTTATAACACAATCAATATTGAATTTTATCATTAACCTATTAATTTTTGACTGCATTTTCTCAAATTATCTACAGAAGCAATATTTGATTTAGGCACCAAAATCAATTTAAATAATTCATGAATTTATCAGATAATTAACTTAATGATTTGTACAATCTTTTATAATTCTGTGTATAAGAATAATTTTCATAGATGCACATATATGATTAAATATTATAATTTTCATAGTATATCATATTTCATAAACTTCAGTGCCATTGATCACAATCATTTAATCAATAGTCAATTATTTTATTTCACTTTTAAACTGACATATTATGTATTCGATTAGAATGCAATCCTCATTCTGAAGAGTGTACCAAAACAATTATTTGCATATATTCAAATTTTTAAATTTTAATTCTTTTATTTATTTGTATAATTTTATTCATACCACTTTCTAACTTGGCTAAATCATTTAACTTTATTTTGTCCCTAAGTAATATAGCTTGCATAATGCTAGTTTTATCTTCTTATTTAAGATTATATGATGATTTCTTTAACTTTACTTATATTTTTTGAATATGAATAGTTTAATAAAGAAAAATTTTCCATTAAGAATATATTTTATTAACATATTATATATACAATGTGCCTGAATGACAAGGTCACAGTCTCTCTCCATGCTGCCCATGGATCCATCTCTGAATGAACATGTGTTACATAGTAATATGATTTAGCTATTCATCTAAAAAGTTAAGGGGTTAGCATATCTGAATCATAAGTTATGAAATATATCAGTTTATTTTATGTTTTTGAAAAAAACAATGATGGAGAAATGCAGTAACTTCCAATTTTGTTTTTAAATTAAGCAAAACTGATATTGAAGCATTTGAAAAGTGTCAAAGTGGATACAGCAGGGAATCCATGAGCCACAAGAATGTTTTCAAATGCTTTTTATGATTTTGTTAGAGTAGGAAGACCATTGAAGACAATCTAAACACAGACATATCAAAAACAACTAGAAGAAAACATGCAAAAAGTTGTGAAATTCTTTAAAAGTGATCACTGTGGGTCTATCAGACTCATTAAAAAAATTCCCATAATCATTGTCCATCACATATTTAAGGAAGGGTGTGAAAAAGCAAAAAGTGTGCATACACACTGTGCCTCACTTGTTGACAATAGACCAAAAACATACCAAAATAGAACACTGCAGAACTATGAAAAGAATTTGACAAACATTAGAGGTGATGAGATGTGGTTTTCTATTTTAACTATCAATCAAGTGCCAGGATGTGATATAGACATTGCCAGAAGAAAAAAAACTAAAAAAATTGTGAATGCAAAAAAGCTAAATCAAGACAATGTTCACTGTTTTTTTTTTATTATTCTAAAGGCATTATTCACCAACAAATACATTCCTGAAGATTAGATGGTAAATTTCTGACTACTATTTTGGTATTTTGAATCATGTATGGGCAAAAATTCTCTGCAAGTCATTTGAATATTATAAGCAAGGCTTTTTGCCATTATTGCATGACATTATGTCAGTCACAGTACCAAGAATATAAAATATTTTTGTCAAAAATAGCACTGTCATGCTTGAGCATCTGCCCAATTTCTTGATTCAAACTCTATTGACTTTTGGTTATTTCCATAATTAAAGTTGACTATGAAGGAAACATGTTATGATTCAATTCAAGGACATCTTGCAATAGTTTTTGCAGATGATACTGGCAGTTGATTTTCAGAACTGCTCCAAACAGTTTTATAATCATTTCCAATGATGTATTGAGTCATGAGGAGACTATTTTAAACAATCAATAACAAAAACAAAATGTAAATAATACTTTGTTTTATTTCACATCCATCACCTTTTTATTGGGACACACTGTGTGTATATAACCAATGATATAAGATGGTGTGTGTATTATGTTATCTTTAAAGAAATTTTTTATTTTATAAATTGTTAAAATTAGTTAATTAAGATAATAAATCCAGCCAGAGATATGCACAGATATGTATGTGCTACTATTTATGTGTATAATATAAATATATGCTTTAAATTTCTTTTTGTCATTTTTAAATTATTATTATTAAAATATTTTAGTCAAGCATTGGTGGTCGAGAGGTCAGCGACAGCTGCTTTACAAGCAGTTGTCCCGGGTTAGCATGTTCATGTCTCGGCTGATGCTATGACACATGGGAAAAAAATTTTTTTTTTTAATTTAGTGGGAGTAGATCATTCTTTCTGCTCTAAACCTAGTTGCTTGACATACATTTTATTTCTATATAAGTAATCATAATTTAACTTACTGTGTATGTCTAAAAACAAGTTTAATTGTGCTAGTTTATAGATAGCATAATAAAAGCATAAAATTGTTTATGAAATAATGAGATGCAAATCAATCCTTCTATAAAAGATAGCCCATAAAAAGATGAAAAGCAAGAATATCTTTTAAACAATTAAAGCTGATTTGCATTAGCCAACTGCTTTATGGCCACATTCAGAGAAATAAGTAAGAATAATTATTTCTAGGGAAATATAAGTAGTTCATCACTATTATTTTATTGAGAGTGTATTTAAAATATATAATTTGGAAATGATGGGTAGTTTTAGCAATTATTTACAACTAATTTGAAATGGATAAATAAATCTTTTTATAGTGCTATGGTTTGAGTAACTGATATCTCACAGTGATTAATAATAATTCTCAGTGTTTAATATATTAATCTTCATCATCTCATTTATTATATAATAGTTATTCAGTATGAGACAAGAAAATATCTTTATTATAATTTTTAAAATATATACACTATGAACAAAAGAGCAGATTGAAATATTACTCTTACCTTACTGGTAAATGATAATTTTCTGAATGTCAATAAAAAAAAACTTTCATACTGTACAAATCAATCACAACATAGTACAATATACTATTTAGAGTATTATAAATAGATCTAACTATTGTTATGCCAGATTAACTTCGAAATTTTAATACAAATGTATATAGAGAAAAACTTTATTTAATCCTAACCACATAGCACGCTAAGCATACTATGTCATTAGGATTAAATATAGTTTTTCTCTACATACATTTTGCATATATTTATTGTGAATTACATGCCTCCATGGGAAAATAAATATTTTATGTGAGTATATGCTAATAAACAATATCTTTGAATTACTATCATGCTATGGTAACAAACAACATCATAACTTTTTATAAACTATGGATTTGATTGAAAAAAAAAAATCTTACACTCAAGCTTAAACAAAACAAAGAAAACCCAACATTCTGGAAGCAGCAGTTATAAAACAGTCAACAAATAGCTAGAATAAATATATGCTTGATTTAATCATTTTTAAGAAAAAAAGTTAATATTTAAGTGCCTAGTTTTTTACATTTTTATGAAAGAAAAAGTTAAGAAAACTTATAAAATATAAAAATATTATTATATCTAAATATATGTAAAAAAGATATAATTATTACAAAAAGCAAAGCAATCCTTCCATTGTTTCCACAAACCATATGCCACTGGATAAACCACATAGTTAATAACTATCAAATGGATGAATATAGGGGCAGAAATGAAAGATTTAATAAAGCTATTAATGAATCTATTTCCTCCTATCTTTACAAGTTCCTTTATAATATTTTATTGTTAATTAAATATTCAAAAAAAAAAAAGTGAAAAAAATCCATATGCTGATTAAATTCATATAAGCAATCTTTGAAGAGTTACAATTATTTACTAAACAATAATAAATAATTATTTATCGGATTTCAGTAAGAAATCTTAAGAATAAACAAATAAATAAAATTTCTACTTAATTATAATAATTTTATATAGCAGAAATTAATTTCCTAATTGGGGGAGGGGGTACATATGATCTCCATTTACATCGTAGCAGTATTTACAATTCAAAATGTATTATATATATGCATTTAAAAATAGAAGTGATAACAAAATGAGCTTAGTGAACAAATCATTTCCATTAAAAAGAGAGGGGGAGAGAAGAGACTTCGTAAATTATTATAATACAATATTACGAATTACATTTGATATCACGCATAGAAGCATATATAATAAATAAAAAATGCTGGTATTAGCTTTCCATTAAAATATAACAAATGCTATTTATATTTTTTCTATAATGAACATTTGTCTCGGAGCATTTTTTTTCCCTCCTTCATTTTTTTCAGTGAAAAATAAAAAAAGTTCTACTTAGCATGACAAAAACATTAGACATCAAATATCTTAGAATCCATTATGGGCTTCATTCAATTCCGTTATGCACTTGATTAGCTTTATATGTATTATGTGGCTAAGCATTCATGTGTCAGGTCAATGAGTAAAAATTTGATATCCATTTTGCTTTTTAAAGACAAAAGCATATCCAGTACTATAACAAAACTCTACTATCGTTCATGTATAGATTCATGGGTCAGTACCATTCACTTTTGTCAAAGTCAAAATCTCTAAACAGTCACAAATGAATGACTGAAATTTATCGCCAAGTCATTATACTCTCTGATAACATCAAATGGGTACATGATATCAGTACTTCTTAACAAAACCAAAAAACGAAATTTATACATTATATGAAAGAAGGCTGTATCGCAGAGAATATTTTTAACTTCTTGAATAATTTGTTGGATTATCATTTTCATATATATATATATGCATGTATGTAGGTGTGTGCACATATACTGTATATATATATTTGTATATTCGGAAAGTCACACTAATATTTCAAATAAAATTGATTATAAGCAAACTGTGCATACATATAAACAATAAATCTATTTATAAAAACATATAAAAACAAATATTTCAAAAATTAATATTTGTAAATAGCAGCAATATAAAATTTAAAAAAAAATTTAGTTACAAATTAAATCTTTTTCATAGCTAAAATTAATTTATATAAATAAAATTATATTTAATTAAAGATTCACATTTATAAGCGCACACACAAGTTCACTAAAAATATAACACAGCATCTTAAACAATAATACATAGTGCAGAATAATATTGTTAGACTTTTTTTATGTTTACACACAAATACTTCTCTCTTCAGTAAAAAATATATATATATTTTCAATAAAAAATTAAAGTTAGAAATAAAGTAATAATTTATACATTGCTTTATTGATTTCATCATACTCAGTTAATTAAACAGATTGTGGCACTATTTGAAATTGTTTGGAGATTAATCATATTACATAGAATGATAAAAAGATTATTATTACAGGTGAAAAGTTTGAGGCAAAGGTCAGTTCTGCACTAGGTGGTGATATATTCATTGTTTAAAAACATATTTGAACAGCATCAAACAGGTATAAATAGGTCTGAAACAAGCGACTTGCATGTCATTCAATTCCAATCCAATCCAGACAATCTAGTCTACTATAGTTTATCTGAAGACACAATTAAGAAGCAGTGCTGCAATGATCCAGTGTCGAGGAGAGAAACTGCTGGTTAAAATTGTTCCACTATAACTTGAATAGCTATATTTTGCTGTTTGTAAAGTATTTTTCAATACTCCAGTTATAATAGAAAATGTTAATATTTAAAGAGAAGTATATTTTCTATACTGAACTTAATGTAACCAAAGGGATTTAAACTCAGGCTTATTTAGCAGCAACCTATCATGTGTGACCGCATAACCAAAAACCACACCAGTCAAATTACCTATCATGTGTGACTATATGACCAAAAACCACATCAGTCAAAATACCTGAATTATGCAATCAAATCCAGATACTAATGCTGAAGTTTACCAAACCAGCAGTGCCTGCCATAATAATGCCATGAAGGAATAAATGGACAATTCTGTAAGAACTATCTAAGATCTATTAATATTATCTTATATAATATCACCAACACTGCTGTGTTTCCTCTCTAACATCACTAAAGCCAAGGAGAATTAACATCTTCAGATGAATTTATGAAAACAATCATAAATGTATTAAAAAATAATAGCTGCTGAAAACCATGATTTGTGACTGTTTAAATATTTCGCATAAGATCTTATCATTATAAATATTATAAGGCTTTAAACTTAAATTAAAAATATTGTTTATTATTATAATATTTAGTAACATTAATAGTTAAGAGTATATATGCAATGGTTTTACTTATTCATTGTTAAGTACCTTTTTTTTATTTAATCCATTTAGTTCATGTTTGTAACTCAATCCAAACATTGTGCTTTTAATATCCAATATGCTAGTCAATATTCACATCCTTGAGAAATCATGCAATCCACTGGGAGATATGCAGGAATGGTGGTAATAATTTATAAATGATGATGATCTTATGTTATTAATTTTTCCAAAAGTAAACTTTCCACTTAGGCTTGGCAACTGAGGGTGTCATTTCTTATTTTATTGAAACTGAAAAACACTTTTGGAAGGACTTGTATTTTTAAATTATCATCATCATTAATAGATTGATTAATATTAAATATTTGAATTGAATCATTTTATTCTAATTTTATTAACCATTCAACTTCCATCCATATTTAATATTTATTTGAATCAAAAACTTACCATATATTTTTGTATATCTTTGTATCTTGGTTCAAACCTCATGCATCAAGACAAATTAAGTGTTACAATAAATATATATTCATGTTTTGTTCTTATCAGTGCAATACTCCAAGACTGGTCTATTAAGTAAATGAAATAGTCTCAATCCAAAGCACACAGTAAAACTTTTTTAGAGAAAAGATTGAACCATATCTCTTCTTTACCTCACTTTATATGTAAAGGCTAATCGTAAGTACTTTGGAGAGAAAGCCTCTGTATATAAACTGAGATAAAGAGAAGAGAAAGTCCGATCTTTTCTCTAAAAAAAAAGTTTTATCTTGTGCTTGGGAATGAAATTATTTTTTTCAATTACTTAACAGATCAGTGTTGGAGTATATATATATCACCGCAGCCAATGCTTAAAATAAACCAATAAAATATTCTATTGTCTTGATTTGATTATGTGATTTACATATGATGACTTAGCTATGCACGCTTATCGTTTAAGATATATATATATACCGAAGTGATCAATCTGAGAGTCAGATTGCACTTCACAGCTCCATCCAATCTCCCACTGCCAAGCCAAATTCAAACCCTATCTGCTATGCTAATATACGCACTCATCTCATTGAATTTTTTTTCCTCTAAAAAATAACTTAGACAGAGATACCTATGAATATCTTACATAAGTAAATAAATAAATAATAATATTAATACAATTAAGAGTCATACATGTGCGTAAATGATATGTATATATAATAGGTGATGGAAGATTATATATAAAACAATAATTATTTCAATTTATTATATGTTATACTCTATATTTAAAAAAATATTAAAAATATTATTTATTTTTCAGTAATGGTGGCCAGAAAGCCTAATGCAATCCTGTCGAGAAAGTTCTCGAATGCAATTAAAGTAATTAGTAAAAAAATCCATTAGTAAAATTTGAAATTGTATAATTTTACAATATAGTAGCCATTAATAGAAAATTCATCCATTTTAAAGCTGATTTTAAAATCTAAGATAGATTTTAAAACAATACATCGAGAAATTTTCACCCAGTTTGCACTGTGTTTCTGACTAACCAAAACAAAAGCAGTCATCTGATCTGCAAACTACTCTGATTAATGGTATGCAAATTGCTTCAGGTGATTAAAACTAAACGCATTCCATTAAAGTTAATAAAAGTATAAATAGGGCAGAATTTGAATGCATAAGTGACTTATTTGAAAAGCAATGGCCAACTTATTCCATGCTGGTCAGATTTTCAATCCAATGAGCACTAAGTAGAGGGAAAATCTACCTTTCCCTGTCATTACAATGCAGACTTCCGGCAAAAATACCACCCTGGAAATGTTAACCTATGAACTACATTACTATACTTGAAAACTGAGTAATGGAAATGCTACCTGCCTGGCAAATAAGTTATAACTAGATCTAGTACACCTATGACTTACTTCAGGAAACTGTGCAGATGCTTTAATTAATCAAGGACTGCTGTTTTGATGATTAAAGTAATAAACTCATGCCGCCCCCCAAGATTTATAACTTTGTTTAAATAATTTAAACTTTAATCCAACTATTCTACATAAAATTTTCTTAAATGTAAAATAATCTTTTAGCTGATCTTGAGATCAGAAGTTGATTGTTAAACAGATTTGTAATTTTCTGCCTTCATTTAAATTTGTACTCGACTCTATATAAACTCTTTACTATAATGTTTCTCCTGTCATTAAGCCTCAGTAATGTAATACTATTTTCTTATTTTATTTTGGTGCGGCAATAATATTTTATTATTACTCTTTATGCCTTATATTTTATATTTAAATTGAATTAATATGCCGATAACCTTCTAAATTCACAAGCTCATTCACTTTCTCTTAAAACCTCATCTTTTCGAAGGGAGGCTAATTAATTACAAATTAAAACCTATTTTGTGACTTTTCTTTTACTGTATATGCTTGCCAGATCGGGAGAAAACTTGTTAATTATGTTTTCCATGTTATACTAATGGCGGAGCAGAAATCCAACTCCAGTTAAATAATTTTATGAAATGTTTTTCTACAATTATAAAAAAAATAGCGCTATTTTGAAATCATGAATGTGATCATATAATTATTTTATTCTAGTTAATAAATCTCACTGACCACCGCCTAATATTTATGTATGAAATTTATTATTGTTTCTAAGTTATTAAGGCACTTATGATCGAAAAGTTATATTTTGTTTAATGTCTGTGAGAAGTTTATATTATAGTTAATAGAATAGGGGAAGGGGGATTTCAAATCAATGTAGGTCAATTTCTCGATCATTTAAATTAAATTATTCAACATTGTTTAGTAATTTGGTCATACCATTATGCAGGATCTTCTAAAATATATAGGTATTAGTGTTAAATAATTTTGATCCTAGGGTTTTATATGCTGTTCCAAGTGTTGCTAGCAAAGGCCTTGTTTACTTTATATTCACCAGGTGCATCGGAAAACTGAGCCTTATTTCTTCGTATCCTGGTCTGTGAACAAGGGCGTGATTAACCCTTGGGACTATTTTCTCCATGTGTGTCAGCTCTGCATGGGATAATCCTGGAATAGCCAGCCCATAGCATCTCCCATCAGATCGTTCTCGTCCAATGAACTGATTCTGCTAAAGACGCAGAAAAGAAATTGGTCTATATTTCTTCAAAATGAAAAGATAAAGCACTTCTTCAGATCGGAGACTGGATCACAAACAAAGTTGCTATCATGCTCGCACCGCTGTTTATTTCTAGCTTTAAGTAAAAGCCTATGAATATCCATTAGCTGTAATGTTGTGATTTTACTAAACAGATTTCTTTATAAATTATTAATGTTCTTGTGTGCGCACCATTCGGCAACACAGTTTACTTATTTCATGAAATAAACTTTCCCACATACGTTTATTGCTTAGCATAAGCTGGGATAAATTATTTTATTTATCAAATTCAATAATAATTATGTAAGATTATAATAAAAACAAGATAACATTTGCTGGTTTAAACTCGATCAAGTGCTGCCATTTATCGCTAGGGGTGGATCAAAGAATCATAACTGTACTGTATAGTATAGTGCTAATCAAATCATATTTGCATTATATAATCAGTTATTGGCATATCAATCTGCTCGCACCAAGATAACACCTTAATGGATATATATGTACAACTTACCAAATTGTAAATAAAGTTTTTCTGCTTATCAATTAAATGTAAAAAGGAGGCTAATGATAAATAAATTGGAAAATAACTGTATTAAACTTAGTTCTCATTTTCTTTATAATTACTTTATTATATTAGATATATAACACAAACAGTCTATCGAATCACTCTTTTCTTTATTTATCGAATATTTTTGGATTTATGTATGTAAACTATGTTAACGATGATAGATGATAAGATCCCGCTAATATTTATATGCTAAAATGATGTGAAAAGTCACGATCTTTTAAACACATTAAAATGCATGTGATTATGAGTATGCTAATGGCTTCACCGTAGTGTCAGTTTCCAAATAGAATCTCTTTGTTTCTCCGCTGTGCAATGCCAGCCGAGAAAGATAAAATAGATCAGGTATCATTGGGATTGTTGTTTATAAAGTTAGTAGATCTGGAACACAGGCAAACAGGGCAGAGTTCATGAGTGTTCCTGACATATGTATCTTGCGCATGATTGGACATGAGGTACTTTTGCTTAGATTCTAAATCTTGTTATATGAATATACAAAACCAAATGGTACAATACATAAGACTAGATTCAATATACAGTATACACAATACTGACAAGTCTAATCATTTATATGAATAGTGTGACACCTATTAAATCATATCTGATAAGTTTTAAATTAAAAATCAGAAAAATTATGAGATAAAAAAAAGAAAAACGTGAATTGGCATTTTATTTCAAATTATGTAATTACCTTAGAAATATAATATCTTGATAAAAATTTAACAATATATAGTTCAACAAGATGTCACATAAAAATTATTAAATATTGTGGTAATGTATTACATAAATAAATAGGTAAATATTTTTGAAATAGTGTAGTCAATAGAGCTTAAGGATATAGCAATCAAAATTAGTAGATTGCAAAAAGAAATGGAGGAACTTAATTTTTTATGTAAATTAAAATTGAATGGTCAAATGCAAAATAAATACTGGTGAGTAAAATCTCATTAAAAATTTAATTTACTTTTATAAAAAAAATGAATAAATTTGTGATTAGCTACCTTATATTATTATTATTATGATTACCAATGACTCATAAAAAAGTATGCCATTCTAACAGTAGAGGAAAAAGAATAGTGAGAAAAATAAAAACAAAAAGTTAAACTCTAATTTTATGATTACATAAAACCATCTATGAACCATAATTGTGTTTCCAAATATCACACACTGGAACCGTAGTCTATAAAATCAATATCTTGTGATGCTGTATTTTAACTTCTATAATAAAGATTTATTTTGAAAGTTTTCAATACTATGCCTAATTATAACTATTTATATCTATTTCAATCACAACTCAATTAAAGAAATTAATATATGTAATTCTGTAGTATGATTTTCATTATACCAATCTCACTCAAGGTAGCAACTGGATTCTTCTGAATTTTACCACCTTGTAGAGAGATATAATCATAAACATATGATCATCAACATGTCAAAAAGATCTATGATTCCCAAGATGCACATTTCATACAGAATCAGCATTCATCGGTTGGTCCAGAACATAATCTCTTACACAACTTTGACACACATCACTTAATGAAGATATATTAATAATTTTTGTTAATCATTAATTACACTATAGAAATATCATTCATTATTGGATAATCTCTAGTCTAATGAATGATTAATAAAAATTATTATATTTTCACTAAGTGACATTTGTCAAAGTTGTGAAACCTGCACATTTGACACTTATCAATTAAACTGTAATAATTTGCTATCTAAATATATATTCAACAATGATAAATATATATGTAAAAGATTATGGTCTGGGCCAACTGATGAGTGCTGGTTCAACATGAAATGTGCATCTTGGAGATCATAGATATTTTTCACATGTGGTTGGTCATATGTTTATGATTACATTCTTCCACAAGATGTAAAAAGTTGGTATAATCCAGTCACTACCTTGCGTGAGAGTGGTGTAATAAAAATTACACTACAGAAATATTATTCATTATTGGATCTCTAGCCTAATGAATGATTAATAAAAATTATTAATACAATATTGTATTTGACATAATCTTACTAAAATAAACAGAACCTGCCTTTCTGATAAAAACCATGCTCAAGTTCTTTATAAAATGTTTTTTTTAAACAATCTCTTACTATTAATCCACTTCACATACCTAATTCAGTGAAGATGTCTTTACCAAGTATATTCAATACATTGCATCCAGCAAGTTAAAGAATATACTATGTGAGTAATCATATGATTTTTCAGCTATATTTTTAGAGCATTACAAAGCGTATTTAAATGAATGTTTCTTCTGGTGCCTTTATGTTATGATGATAACATTTATGTTTCCCTTCTGTACAATAAATTTGATAGATTAAGAGGAGTTATGTCGCTATAATGAAATATACATGAATAAGCAAAACACTATGATTTGCTGCACTTCAATATCTAAGCTGTAAAATATGAAATGTACATGAATAAGCAAAACACTATGATTTGCTGCACTTCAATGTCTAAGCTACAAAAAAATATTCAAATTCACATACCGCTAGGTGGCAAGCAAGTGAACAGAGAGTGACTTTCTAAACTCGATTAATTTTAAAATTTTTCACTGCCTTAAATCTGCAAGGAATATATTTTCATACAAAGGTTGAACGAGATATCAACCTAATTATTTTCAAGCTCCAAAGGAGTCAGAAAAATCAAAAATAAGCAGCATACTTCAATTGATGGCAGATAGCAAAATAGGCATTTCTACAACAATGGAGTATTCAATGTTATCAAATGTAAGTAGTTTTAACTCAGAATCTCTTCTTTCTAACAGTTTATCATACACTAAAAAAGAAGCAAATCAGCATTCAACTCTTTCAATCTCAAATGATATAACAACACATACTAGACAAAATAGCACTATCTTAAAAGCAGTTAAAATAGAAGGAAATGAAATAAAAGAACACCCAGAATTAACAAGTGTAAGCCCAGAAATCTTTAACAAAAGCAAGCTAGTTGAATCTGAACAGAGAGTTATTGCATCTGAAAGGAATCTTAGTAGCGATTCAGACTTAGATTTAAATAGCAAGATTAATTTTGCAGTCAGCTTCACACAAAAGTACTAAAAACACTAATGATTCAAATAGCTATGCAAATGTATTAAGATCAAAAGAACATGAGCAAGAAAATAACTCAGAAAAGATATATAGAAGAAAATGATATTTTCAATCTTCTAGATGAAAATTAGCACAAATAATATAAACAAAAATCTAGTTTTAGACAATAAACCAAAAGATCAAAAACATTATATAGAATATACCAATAAATTTAATTCGACTCTACTGCAATCATTATTATAATCTTTCAAAAAATTTCATAACATGAAAACTTTAATAATGACAATAACCAATGTCAGTAATGATCTCTTTAAATTCCCACTAGAGAATTTCTATATAACATTAGCTGCAAAAAACGGCACTTAATTTACAAAATACTACAGCACCCAATTAATATATATATATTTGTGTTGAATTTCACAATTCAATACAAAAAGAATTTTTAAAAAAAATTAGAACCTTAAATAACAAAATACTGTGTTATAGATACATGGATATGCCATTAGTGCTCTGTGGGCAAATCAAGAACTGCCAGGTAGATTTTAATGAAGTGAATCTGCAAAGCATTCTAAGCAATTTCAGCACCACAGCAAGTTTTAAATATTTACTTGAGAAAAGGGCAAGCATGCCATTTATTAACAAACACAGCTAACTTTGACTTAACATTGAAAAAGGGAATAAATGCCATCAGATATTCCTACACTGAATGCCACAGACTCATCTCTGCTAATAATAACATTTAAAGGAATTGCACTTCAATGCTTCTATTGTAAGGAGAGAATGAACCTTGTCAGACTGCCCTGCCAGACTTTGCCAAAGATATGACAACAAATATTCAAAAAATCATCAGTGAATCCAAATCACAACAACAAGTATAACTCAGCAAGCATTAGCATTTGAAACAAACAACACAAGCAGAGTGGACCAATGTCAATGGAAAAAAATACTCAGGAAACAGAAATACAGGTAACAAAACCAATTATACAGCTAAAGAAAATAGAAAAATGTTTCCTCAGAGGGAACAGATACATACACCTCAGATGATCAAAAAGGTAATCAAAAACAAAAAAGAAAAATTAAAAAACAAAAAAATACTCAAAATCAAAATAATTTGCCCTTAACAAGAATTTACAAAACACAATCAACTAATCAGGAGTTGCCAAAACATTTAGGTGCAAAAAAAAAAAAATGAAAACAATTGCAGAAGACCAACAAATGAGCATATCAAGCAAAACATCAAAATCAATTGTAGCTAAACAAAGCATATCAGCAGCAACAATCTCATCATCAAAAACATTTCAGTAGACATAAAAGTGGACAATAAGGTGAAAACCTCAAGAAAAAATAAATCAGCTTGATCATCAGAAATTTTCTACAGAAGATAAAAGTAATGAATCACAAAGTGAGTAAATATACCATAATAAAATTAATAAATAAACCCAAAAGAACTTAGATGAATAAGTGTATTTCTTTTAATAGAGATTGAAGTTCTAGATTGATAAAGGTGACTGCCACCACCTCTTTAGGATGTTCATGAATGACAGAACTTTTTTAAAAATTAAAAGGAACTGCTTGCATGTTAAATTGGTTTTTTCCCTCAAAAATTAAAACTTTTTTTTAGTAATTATGAAATATGACATTTATTTAAGTCATGGTTATACAGATTATTATACAATATTTATGTATATGACATCTTTGTTTTGATTATATTCAAAATAATATAAAATTTGTAACCATTTTATTTTTATCACTAATAATAAAGTATATATCTTTTTTTTTTTAAAAAAAGTTGAAGTCTTTTTTTAATGCAATGTTATTATTTCATAGTCTAATAAATAAATAAAAATTCGAGAACAAATTCCATCATTCATTAATAGATAATTTATTATAAATGTAATAAATAAAAAAAATCCAAGAATAAATCTATTATTTATTAGTATATAATTTATTCAATTGTTACTAATTTTCTTCTCTTCAGGGCCAATGTAATATTTGGTAAAATGAAAAATACACACAGAAAGTTAGTTTTTAAATAATATTTAATTTTATTTCTGCATAGCATGCATGCTTTCAATATATTTTTACTAGATCATATTGAAAGTATGCTAGGTGGTAATATTATTAGAAAACTACTCTATCAGTGTGTATTTTCATTTTACAAGATATATAATTTATTATAAAAAAACAAACATATTTTAGTAGTTATGATTTGAATCATAATAAATGAATGATATAATAGACTGTCTTGCAAGAGTAATTAAGGGATTATTTTAATTTTAGCATAGAAAAAATATTTAGAGGATTTTTTTCTTGTAATTGGAATTTATTTATTTTTATTTTTGACTTGTTTTGCAATTTCAATTATGAAGGAGAAACACAACCTTTTGTAAGTCTAATTGGTCCATGTTTAATTTGGTCATGTGGGAAACAATTGTGATTGGATGGACACAGGAATGTTCCAAAAATAGGGAAGAGGGTAATTCAGTAGACCTGTGTCCTTTAGAGAACAGTCAGTTTTGATCAAGCTGCTGAAGAGGACAGTAGAAGTCTGTCTTAGCTCAACTGTTGAGGAGAGTAGTAGCAATAATTTTTGGCTGTTGTTGAGAGCAGTGACAGCTGATAATTCTACTAAAGATAGAAGAAAAAGTTTAGCTGTAAAAAATGTTTTCAAAAATAAAGACAACTATGTGCTAAGTTTATCTAAAAGCTAAACATCATCATCTTCCATATGACCATCACTGAAAAAAAACATGTAAAAGAGAATACTCCTGAAATCATATGCAGCAAGCATTGTCTCTAAACAAGAACATAAGTGTCTGTCTTTATGTGTATTAAGTCTGACTAGAAAAATTATTAGAAAGAAAAATGGATAAATTCTTTCTATGTGGTAGCTTAATATTCTATTGTATAATGGAGAAAATTTGACTGTACATTAAGCTACAAGTAGGTATAAATGGAGAATCCTGCAAGAAAACCAATATGGAAAACAAATTAAATTGACAATTTTCTAAGAACTCTAAAGAAAATTAAATCTATGGTAAAAAGGTATTCAATGTGCACATTATATCTACATATATAGATAAAAAATTATAGAAATAATAATTAGTAATAATGAATAATTTTTAATTTAACACTTTCCTTTGAAATATATATTTTTATTAATTTGATTTTCCCTCCAAAATTATTAAGAGTTTTAGCTAAATTAAATTTGTTAGATAAAATTTCTTATAGAAATAATAATAAGTAATTTTATTAATTTAACATTTTCTTTGCAAATGTTTTTATTCATTTAATTTTCTCTCCAAAATTATGCAAAGGGTTGATATCTAATTTAAAATTTCATTATCTCTAATTATATTGTTTTCCAATTTTTGTTATTGAAAAAGAAAATGATTTAATGAAAGTAAAAGTTAATTAATTTAATGAATAAAATCTACTGGTTAATCATATTAACTATAGGAAATTGCCATTTTTATTTTTTTAAATTATTAATTACTTAGTTTATTAAACATTTGAAAAATAGTTTTAATGTCTTTATTTCTTCAGATATCTGTTCTATGTGAGACTTGATTTCATAATAGCTTAGTGTTTTAAGATTTTTAAATTATTCCAGTAAATTGTCTAAAATAAAGTGGATTAAGTTATTATATTTATCTTTTGCTTGTCCACAGTTACAGTTTCTAATGTCTTGATATTGAGTTAGCTCCAGAGAACAATAATGGTTAGTTATATGGATGTAGGGTTTGTTTATGTTTGGCCATCCAGAATAACTTTGGATCAAGCAAAAATCACTTTTAATGAATATTCATTATTGTTATTATAAATTAACCTATAGTTGGCCTGTACACTCATAGCACCAGATGTCCAATGTATTGATTATGATCAGCATCTATAATTATCCCAGCATTACTTTTTATTATTAGTAGATTAGTACTTATGTGCATACAAATAACTGTTATATATAATGTCCTAGGTTTAACGGTGGCTAGATAATTAGCTTGTTTATAATGTATCTCCTTTAAATCCAGTTACAAGGGATGATTATTGACTATTTATTGTTGATTATTCTAATATAATTGCTGATATTATAGCCTATTAGTATTATAAGCTTATTAGTATACTTATTTTTATAGTCCATACCGATCTATAAATTTAGCACCTTTTATTTATGCATTTTATATTTGTTCATTGATTAAATTTTATTTTATTCAGTGGGGATGATGATGATTTCCTATCTCATCATATTTCTCCCCCCACATCTGTACCATTACAATATATTTATAGTATACTTCAAAACAATAATAATAAATTTAATTACTGAATTTAAGCTTACTCCAAAGGCAAGAAAGTAAGTATTATAAAAATAGCTAAAATAAGATTTAAATAAACTTTTAAATTCTTTATTAAAATCTTATATTATGATTTTAATATATCGTGAAAATAATAATTATTAAATGGAAAGTCAAGCAAATTACACAGCACACACACACATACATATATATATATATACACACACATATATATAAAGAATTGGCTATTTATTTGTCTTCAAATTTTGTTTTTTGAAAATATATAATAATACAAAATGAAGATAAGTAAACACTAATGAAAAGATTCAAAAAATGATAGCATAAGTAAATAAAGCAATTTAAACTTGTTTAATGTCCAGGCCACCATACTGATTTTTTATAAAACTGGCTTAAGGCCTAATTTTCACAATACCTTCAGTTTTAATAATGTTAGAGCAAAAAGCTTTACAATGATAGGAACTAGAAAAACTAAGAAAACAATAAGGCTAAGATAAATAATGATAACCATTAAAAAATAATGAAAAAAGAAATTTCAACATCTGACAATTATTACTTTATTGTTTGTTATAATTTCTAATTTATCATTAACTAAGTTTAAATTACATTTTCATTGAGAATTTCTTTGTATTCCTCAAAAATTATCTTTCAAACCATATATAATACTTCTTACCCGAGATAATCCATAGTTTCAGAATCTCCAAAATGAGTCACATATGAATTCTTTACCAAATCTCAAAAACATCTGTAAGAAAAAGATTCATCCTAATAAAAGATACAAAACAAATCATTTTCAGAAGATGGATATGCATTTGTCATTATAGCAATTGGCTTCTTGTCTATCTAAAACTAGAAATTCAATTGTTTCTGCCTGGATCACTGATAAAATGAGTTTCATCTCTTCATTTTACATTTTTTTGTGTCCATCAGTAATGTTAATATTCTTTAGGCACACCAGTGATGCTATCTTTATTGTCACACAGAGATATAATTTATTTGCATGTACCTCATTTGCTAGCTATAGAAGTGAAAATAATGTGATGCAAGATGTGGTAAAACTATTGGCAAGAATCAGAATTTGATTCTTTGCCTGCATACAATTTTGTGTGGTATATACATAACCATTATGGTTATCTCCACACACACGCCATTTGAAATCTCTCTTTGTTGGTTTTAAGTGTTTATATTTTCACATGGTACTAAGCCCAGTAAATTTTGTGATTGCTTTGTCAAATGCAAAATTTCTGTATATTTGATAATCAGTCCTAAAATTTACATTGTACTGCTCTATAATACCTTAATTTTATATAGGCATTACTTTTTATATAAACACAAAAGTAAAATAAACATAGTATACATTATTAAACCTTTTGAGAATCATTATGTCTAGAAAATAAGATTGCCTAATCTTAGATCAGAGCCCCAAAATTACATAAACTACATTTGTTGTATTTGAATACAAATGTTTAAATTTATTTATGTATAATAAAGGACATAAATGATATATAAATTATATATTACTCAGACACCATTACAAATGCAAACATACCATTTATCAAATAATTTTTAAAAATTTACTATTCAAATAATTAAAAAATAAAAGTTTTAATACTTACAACCCGATATTCTGATTACATTTTGAAGTAGAAACGTGAATTATCGACGCATTTTTAATTGGCTTTAGTAGACTGTTTGGCTAATTTAAAAATTTCTGCTTTTATTTTCTACATGAAAACTAGTTAACTGAAGAAAAAATAAAAACATTAAATGAACTTATCCATAAAAATATTCATAAAAAATCCAATTTTTTTTTTGGATTTTAACAAAATGGACAAGATTTTAAAAAAAATTGAAAAATGCAACAAATGCTGGGATTTCTGTTGACATCATGCTTGTAGTTTCATGTAATTTTAAAAAGAACACAAAATTTCAATGAAGTGCCACCGTGCACTGTGTTGCCATGGTAACTACTCAAAACGTTAAAAACCAAAACTATCATTATACAGAGAAATCTCTAAATCTATCTATAAAATACAATTGAAATGTAATGCAGTGTAAGAAACATTTCATAATTTTATTTTAGTAACATAAAGTGTCATCAGAATATAAAATAAGTAAGGTTTGCAAATATATATTTTTTTGCACAAGTAAATTATTTTAAATTGATTGGAGATGAAAACAACATTATATGATTTTTATATGGATTCATATAAAAAAAAGTTAAAATTCAACACTAATCTTTTAACATCAGAAAAAGTCTCCCTAGGGTATTAATGATCAAAGAATGAATCATGTTAAACAGATTTACACTTAAAATCAAATTTTTCAAAATTCCATTTTAATTACTGTGGAATAATAATCTTACAATAATGCTAACATTTTAGACTAAAGAAATATGAAAAATGCAGTTTTCAATGTCATTTTCAACAATGGAGCAATTTGTAATTTTATCAGAAACGCACAACACAAATTTTCTGAGAATGGTAATACATTTGAAATATTCAGATTTACTGAATATTATAAAAATGAGATATAAAACTTTTTCAAGCAATATTTCCAGCCATTATAAATGTAATGAATTAATAAACATTAACAAATCTCAATTCATAATCAAAATATGGATATACTGAGAATAAAAATCTAGATTAGCTAAAATTAGGTCATTAACAATAATTTTTTTCTGATTCTCTATTTCTTTTTACTCAGTGTTTGAAAACAATTTGTATCATATTAATGCTTCATTCACTGATGTTTCATTTAATATAGAATTTCTAAACAACTTAAATCAATGTTATTATATAATTTAAAAATATATTTCAACTATATAGTTTTTAAATTTTCTCAGCATATATTTCATTTTAGTAAATACAGAAGTACTTTTATTTTGATTCTAATATGGTTCTTGTTTTATATCTAAATTAAATTCTATTTTTGTTGCTAATGTTAGTTTTTAATAGCAATTAATAAACTTATTAGTTGCAGGACAACTGCTAATTTAATCATTTAAATTTATTTCAAAAATATATCATTTCAAATAACAACCATTTTAGTAAAAATGTCTTTTTTAAAAAATAAAATTCTTTTAATATTAATGAAGAATGCAGTCTTCTTGTAGACTTTTGACCATTGGCACTGCTTTTATGCTATGACAATCCTTACCATATTCCTATTCCTTATAGTCTAATTCACACATTTTTTCCATTTTGCAAAGAAATAATCTTATGTCCAAATTATGCAAACTGTTTTTTTATATGCCATTCATTATATTTATCACCATCATCAATCTCCTTGAATTATCTTATTTCTTACTTTATATAATTTTATCTTTCACTATTTTAACTTTTGATTATTTTTAAAAATTCCATTTTGATAACCATTATTCTCTATACTTTTTTTTACATCTATCTATGTTTCTACTTCCAGAATATTACATATTCTCTTCTCAGTTTTTATTATCTGCTTAACCTATAATAATGTTTAAAATTATTAAACGGGCAAAACTCTCCATTCAGTAGTGCCACTCTGTGCCAACCAGAGTAATCAATGTATGCCAGAAGGCACTACTGTATGGAGAATTTTGCTTGTTTAATAACAGTTGTGTGCTAGCATTAGAGATGGTGATCATGTGATGTTTAATGTTTAAAATTCTTATAGTCTTCCTATTATATACTCTCTAAAATTTCATGATAAACATTATTTTTATATAAAAAGTTAACATTCAGTTTATAAATAAATAAAATAAATAAATGTGATTGTGCTGCTTGGGAGTTCAAATGTAAAGGCACATAATGTATGAACATGAAAGAGACAGAATTTATGGATCTTAAGCTCTATCAGTCTACCATTGCTCTAAACCAGTAATTTTCAATTGGTGTGCAATGAGAAAATCGTAGGTATACCATGAAAAATTCTAGATCATAAATTAAATAATTTTTAAAAGAAGTCCAAACACAAAAAATATACATATCAAAATTAAAATCCTTTTTAAATGATGTATGAGTATATCATCATTATAGTAAATTAAAATAATAAATATATTAATTAACCAAAAGAAATATAAAGGCAAACAGTTACTTCTCTAAACAACTGACTTAAAATTTCAATTCCATTAAAGTGATTATTTAGAGAAGAAATTGTGTTTGTTTTATTATTATAGTAAATAAATGTATATATAATATAGTAAAAATATATGTGCATAAGCAAAAATATTTATGCATAATGCTGGTTTATTTCTAAAGTGGGTAAGGTGTGTTAAAAAATGAGGTTGTGCAAGACTTTTATAGTTGACATGATTTGACAAGGTCTTGTTGAAGAAGACAGATGAACTTATTTTGCACTACTGACCAATGTATAACATATAAGTAAAACTCGAAATATATGCAGTGGTGAACTAGAAGTGGGTTCATGCGAGCCCATAGTTAAAAATTTGATTACACACAGAATATGACAAATAATTTGCAATGACATTATTTATATTTATTTATAAAAATAATTTTAAATTATAGTTGACTTTTAATAATTGTTCTACATTTTTAATATGGTTTCATTCCACTGCTACTATTACAAAAAATGTACTTTGAAACATAAATTATCTATATAATACAGATTTACAAAAGTTTTGTCAATTGTACACAATTATCTTACGAGATATCAATTTAGGTAACAATGTTTGTGTATCCATTTAGATAATAGTATATGGGTTTGTTAGTTGAGTATGCAGTGAAGAAAGGATTAACCAGCATGTGATGGACAATGGGTTGAGAGTTTGGAGAAATAATGTATGATGTAAATGTACTAAGGGTAGTGAGTTTTTACCCATCAAGTTGTAATATTATCATATACTCAGTTATGAATATGAAGCCATGGAGCTTTGAAAGCGCTAAGCGTAAATATTAATAAATATAGCTTTTCTAACAAGCGTAAAAGCGCATAATTTTTGGTATCATACACTTTTATTTATAGGTCAAATAAATTAAAACATCAAATTGTGAAATAATATTAGGGTATAAAAATTGTGGCTAAACAAAATTTACAGTTTAAAAAAATATAAGAACAACTAAGAATAAAGAGATATACATAGTACACAATTCTAATTATCCTATTAAATATTATTGCTTTTAATGAACATAAAAGGAAATAAAGTTAATACAGACTTGCTTTGAATGAACATAAAAGGAAATAAAGTTAATACAGACTGTATTAACTTGTTGTTATTACTATGGTTACCTTATTCTATTTTGAAAACTTTTAACTTGAGAATGGTTTTTATAAAAAACTTGAAGTGATGTATAAAAATTTATTAAACATTTAAATAACATCTTATGTAAGAATAAATTTAAATACAGTAGGTTAATTTTCAATAATATATTTTTATTTTTTAATTTTCAAAATATATATTATTAATTATTTTTAACAGACATGAAAAGACAATCAAATCTGTTGTCATTTTTGGAAAAAGATATAAAAACAAAAATAGATTCTGATACAAACACTTCCATGGAAGAAGATATCAATGAAAGTACCGATGATGTATCAGAATATTACAATCTGATGATACTGATATTCATATTTTACAAGAATCACAAGATGAAAATGAAGAAATTATCTTGCCCAATTTCTGGAACAAGCAAATTATTTCAAAACTCAATATACTTGTCTAGAAATAAAAAAAATGGTAAATAAGGGTGTTCTGTCTGTTCAAAATAAAAAAATTTGGGAGTTGAAGGTGACAACATTACCATTTATCAAAAAAAAAAAAATGATTGGAAATAAAAGTAGAACTAAAAAGAGCATCAAAAAATACAAGATGTGTCTCTAAGTAAAAAATTATGTATTCATAATGAATCAATTTCACATAATAAAATCATAAAACTTGATAATAAATGTTACAAATCAATACTGTCAAAAATTATTGATAAATTAAATGAAAAAAATGTTTTAATATCAACATTTTTTAACACTATTTAGAACTTGGCAAAAAATAATCATTCAATATCTGATTTGCCCAATTTAAGAGAATTGCAAATTAAAAACAGTCTTGATTTAGGAATATCATTATATTCAAAATTTACGGCAATAACAATAGTGGAACAAATTTCCAAAGAAATAAAATTAGAAATATTCACTAACATAATAGATCACAAATACAAAATTTGTATTATAATAGATGAATCAACAACTCTATCTAAACAAAGCACCAAGCCAGTTTTGATTTTTATAGATCTTGTAGAGTTTATGTAGATATGGATTTTCAGATAATTATTTGAAAGGTTATCTTATTCCATTTTGTTCCAATGGTGCTAAGATAATGCTGGGAAATAAATCAGGCATTGTACCTAAACTTTTAGAAAATTTTCCAAATATTGCCTAGCACACCATATACAATTAGCACTAGATGATACAATAAATGAAATTAAAAAAATAAATCACTTTGAAATATTCATAGATAAATTATATACATTTTATCAGCAATCTCCAAAATGAGAGTTAAATACAATTGAAGATGAGCTGAACATAGAAATTTTAAAAATTGGTTGCATATTAGGAACTCTATGAATAGCGTGCAGTTTAAGAATGACATTTGGGGTGTGGAGAAATTATCTAACATTTTGCAGATATTTTGCATCCAACAGCAAATATTCAGGTTTATTAAAGTGACTTATTAATTTTACAATTTTTAATGGATTTAGCATTAATGACTGATATTCTTTCCGAAACTCTACAAGGTAGAAATATAAGTATTATAAAAGCCAACTCTTTAATTATCAGAACAATAAATGCTATTAATAATTTAAAAATTTTGAAAGGTTCATATGAAAGTAAAATTGAATCAACTTTACAGTTTACAGAATTTGATGGAATTGCGCTTGTAAGCAATATAAAATTTAAGAAATTATCATAAGAATTTTTAGGTTGTGTTGCTCAGTCCTTAAAGGACAGATTATTGCTGCAAAATAATTTTAATATATAAAATGAAAATGGTCTAACATTAGCAGATGAAAAACTGATGAGTATTTTTAATATTTGTTATCTGAAACTTAAGATATTGAAATAGTTACTTCACCATGGCTAGAAGGGTATAAAAAAATAAAAACTCAATTTTATTTTAAAATATGAAATTAATATAAATGATTTTAGAGATGGTTTTAGAATGAAAATTACAGTCTGAATTTACTACTACAATTAAAAAAAACTAAGAGTATTGTGAAAACAATTGCAGTAAGCAGTGCTGAAACAAAACAGGCATTTAGTGCAATAAACAAATATTGTCACTATAATAAAATGAGAAAATCTGACAGTAAAACACGTTTCAGATCTAATGACAATTTCAGTAAATGATAAGTCTTTAAATCAATTTAATGCAATTCCACATGTAAAATCTTTTTCAAAAAATCATCACTCAGCTTTGAAACAGCACCTAGAAAATAAGATAAAAAGAAAATTGAAGAAAATAATGGTGTATGACAGGTACTATCATAATTTTGTTTTATTATCTAGTATATATATGATCATGTTTTTATTTTGTGGGGAAAAATATTTTATATATTAACATGATAATTATTATTATAAAAGTACTGTATTATATATTTTTCATTATTAAATTTTTTTATTAATTTTTTCAAGATTATAATCAATGTTGCTGCATTACAACATTTAAATAAAAGTATATAGTATAGTGTTGTTTTTTATAATTATATATATTTGAGAAAAAAAGAGCGAGCCCATTGATAAAATTTTCCTAGCTTATCAATAAGTATATATCTCTATATTAACAGTGAGAATGGAATTCTTTAGATAATTCAATAATAAAATTTCTAAATTAACTATCTATTTCTATGAAAGCAATAGCATGAAAATTAACTTAATTATTTGCAAAAGAAATCACTAGTTTGTACCAATGAGTCCTTGCAAAAGTCAAGATGATTAAAAAAAATCGCTACCAACTAATAATAACGATAGTTGTTTTAATTTTAAAGTTTCTATGATTATCATAAATTGTTAAATATAATTCATTTTATTTAGCACAAACTTTCTCTGTAATAACATAATTATATATATTAATACAAACCACCAGTAATTTGCAGCACATATTTTTAAAGCAATCTTAAATTTTGTATTATTTTAATCTTAAAACTTAAATTCACATGTGTGTTTGCATATATTTGTGTGTGAACATATGCATATAATAAATTCATTTTTAATAACAAAAGTATTAGTAATTCAACTTGTAAGAAACAAAAAATAGAATTTAAAAAAAAAAAACATTTATAAATACAAATTAACTAAAACATAAAATATTCGATTTTTATAAGTATAAAGTTGTAAATTGGTGTAAAAATTAAATTAAAAAAAAAATATTTTGTATAATAATGTTAAATTTATTTACAAAGAATCAAGAGATTGGTTAGTTTTAAAAGTCACTGATATAATACAGACTTTAAACCTAATCGTAAAGATAACTCTTATTAGTGCAAATATTGATTTGCTGCTCATACTGAATATACTTTTACAACTATTCATATATAAAATAGTGTTTCACCTTAATTTTCTACTTCATATCAATCATATTTGCATTTTAAAAATTAAATTAATAACAAGAGTCCTAAACTAAGCTGTTATTTCTTTTGTTAGTTTAAAAAAAAAAATCTGCAGCTTAAATTCTGTTTAACAATTCAACTTGTATTAATTAAAGTGGCCATCTGCTACCCAAATAAGTAAAAAAAAATTACTTTAAATTAAACACACTACTAATATGTACAGAATATTAAAAGAAATAATACAGATTAGAAATTAGTTAACTTTGGTTTTCCAAATTCATGATTTACATATTTCACATAATTAAAATGTTTAATAATAAAAATAAAATATTAATACATATTTAAAATAATTAAATAATTAGAAGATCTAAGTTCTACAATAGCACAATGATAAGAATTTACAATTCTAACACAACAATAGTCCACAAACATATGGTATGATTTATAACACTAAGAACGTCTGTCAATTCTTATAATTGAAATCAGAAGTTTATTTAAGTGGCCTTGCATAACCACTGCTAATGGAAGACTTTTCACATTCCAAAATAGTGAATGAGAAGACAATATTCATGAGGTTAGTTAATTATCAGATGATGAGGGTTTTTTGAGTTTTCCATTTACCAAACAATAACTAAAATGACTGAAAAAAATCTAACCATACTATAAAATTTTCAACCATCTGGAAAAAACTTCAGGAAGTTGAAAATACTATAAGAAAATAAATATATACTGTGTATATAAGGCAAAACAAATAGCTCACTGCACTGTAAAGGCTTCTTCAACTGTCCTATAAAAATCAACTGTAAAAAAAAAGTCATTACTTATCAGGTTTATCAAATTATAAGGGGTTGTAAGCATTAAAGGATTAACATACTTTTTTTATCCTCTACTAAGAAAAACCAATTTACATTTTCTGTCTATTAATTTTATTGATGATGATTTATCCATGCTACTTGTTATCTGGGGAAAAAAAATCCTAAACAATAATATGAAAAAAAGTTTTACACATTTAGATTTAATAATCAAGTCAGGGGCAAGATTATAATATCCTTATATATATATAAAAATGTTGATTTTTTTAAAAATCCTTGGCTGATTGATTTTTTTTTTTTAAAAACAATAAAAGACGAACATTTTTTTTATTAGAAAATAATAATATTGTAAATCTCTATTTAAATAATGGAACAGATTTTTGCAAAAAAAAAAAAAAAAGCAAATAAGACTTCATTGCTTTAATAATAAAAATAAAAATAATAGTGTAAATACTGCTTTAGGAATGGTCTTATATATAGTAATATAGTGATTGGTAATGAGACTGAAAATTGTTTTAAAGAATTTAATGATTAAATAATGAAATACCAGTCATCAAACATGATCCTGAAAACATGTTATAATATTGTAAACTGATATAAGATTGGAATGCTTGGTTGATCAGGGAAGAAATGACTGTAAAAAAATAAGAATTAAGATTATGACATGAGAGAGATGAAAGATATATAAGTTATGTAAAGAAAAAAAAACAGAATAATAATTAATCCATAATAAATTCAAAAACAGCATTAAGAATGCATGCACATATTTTAGAATTATAATTTAATAATGTCAGAATTTAATAAATAAATGTAAGATAATAATCACTTAAATGGACATACAGAAAAAAGTTTTCACATTGGATAGTAAAGTGATAATTGGTAACGAAAATTCAAATGAAAAGTTTTATTTAAGAAAAATTTAAAAAAAGATATTAACACAAAAAATAAATAAATAAGGAAAAAAGTTTTAGATTAATAATGAATTGATTAATAAAATGGAAAAGAAATAAAAAGTTTGAATTCTATATAAGATAAATGTATGTATAGAAAAGTAATAGATAATTGAGATGTATAATAAATAAAACTAGACAATCATGATTAAAAGGTCTATAGAAAGATAGAAGAATTAAACACACAAACAAAGAAATATAATATTTTAATTAAAAAATGGCAAAGTTCTAGTAGAGACAATAGATTTAATGAAATATAGAAAGAATCTATACATTTTTATGATAGGAATAATTTCTAATCTGTGTTAAAAAATAATGTACATATGAATGAAAAATGTTGAACAATAATAAAGTATGAGGTGACAAAAGTTATAGTAAAGATGAAGTCAGGTAGATCTCACCATCAAACATATCAACAGTTAAATATATTTTAGAAATTACAACTCATGTTCATTAGACTACTTCAAAAATATTTAGCAATAGCAATTACAGCAATAGATAAGCATTCATAAAAAGATTAATGCAAACAAGTAAATATTTGTGAAAGTAGGCAATACTCATGATCTATGGTGAAATTAGAAAAATTGCATAGAAAATTCAAAGGATGTTATAATAGGAAGAGATAAATTGAATGATGAATTTGTGATTGACAAAGACAGACCTAACTCCTAGAAGCCTTTGCAGCAATATTCATTGATCCCCTAGTATCAAGTTAGGAAGATAGCAGAGGTGTACAGTGATAGAAATAAGATGTCATTAATGACAATTAGTAACAATTTAATCTACATATCAATGATCACATAATTTGGATGTAATAAAACTTATACAAAGTTGAATCTTCTACTATTTGTAAGCAATTCATTGCTTCTTTCCCAAATATCATAAGTTTCTACCAAATTAGATAATCACTAAGTTCTGGTACATAACACTGGCTCAGCAATATATGGTTAAAATTTTAAACTTATACTGTCAGCTTTTCTGAATGATAAACCTGTAATCAGTTTCCAAAATAGCTATCCTGAATGTTTAACTGTAAAATATATAATAGTGGTCATACAATATCTTTTCTATTTGCCAAATATATTTATGACTTTAGATGTGAAATATATTTCAATAGTATTAATAAAGAATTCAATTTGATATTTGGTTCTCTTATCTATGAAGCATTATGTGATCATCTTCCTGAATATCTCTCACCACATACTGATGACTAATCACCCAAATATCAAAATACCATTAATGGAATTTAAAACTCCATGCTATCTTGAATGCTCAACTATAAAGCATATCATAATGATTGTATATCTTTATATATCAGAGGTATTTATAGCTTTGAATGCTAAATACATTCTATGCACCATACTTCATATGACTTTCTCTCAAGAGATTTATTTTAAGTAGGGCAATTTCTATATCGAGCAGTGTAAATAATTATAAACATATGTAAATGAATTATTAGGTTGATATAAAGAAATACATAATAGGAACAAAATAAGTTTATTATAAAAGTAGTTAAAGCTGGCAATGAATTACTATTTTATAATTTTCAAATTAGTTTTTAACCTATTTCAGAAAAAAAATTATTATGTTGCAGAATTTTAAATTTAAAAAGTATTTACATTTCATTTTTGATAAGTTTTTATATTTAATAAATTTAGTTAGATTATGTCAAAAAAGTTTCTTTTTTTTAAATAACAGTAATAAAAAAATAAAATGTAAATATGATGTTTCCTAACAGGCACTTTTTTTGTAAATATTTGTTGCCCCCTTCCCCCGAAACTATAGATTTATCAAAAATACAGGCTGCCATCTTGGTTTATTTGAAACTCACAAGTTCCAATTTTTTTAAAGAATCTTTCAAAAATAATATTTGTTTTTGAAAAAATAATAAAAACAGGATTTATACTTTTCCAAGTCATAGGGGTTGCCACAATTTATATAAGTGATGACCAATCATTACAATTTATATTTCAATTAGTTTTAAAAATAAATTTTCAAAACAAAAAAACATTGCTTTATGCCCCATCACAAAAATAAACCTTCTAAGTTATAAAATGGTTGAAAATATACTAAATCCCATTTCCTGGTTACAACAATAAAGGTAAAATTATTTTCATTTATTGCAAAACTGTTTTCTTGTTTTTTAATGAAAAATAAAATATATTATAAAAGATTTGTTGTAATCATCTTTGAGAAGAAAAATTATTTCCTAAAACCTTTAAATATAACAGTACAGAAACTAAGCCAGTGAGATAGTGGAAAAAGTTTATTCAGAGAATTGCAGTGAGTCCTATAATTTGTTCTAAAACTAATAAATATCCACCAACAAAAATATTACAAATAAAAAAAAAAAATGTTTCTTCTCTAATTAAAAGTAATAAAAGCAAAATTTTCATCTATCAAATATTTATGTTAAAAATATTAATGTTACAATTAGCCAGAGATACTTAATGGTCTAATTTTAAGTAACTGTTTCCTCCATTCAACAGTAATATGATGGCTGTTGAGTGGATGAAATGGCAATATCTGATAAACAACTGTCAAAACATTTCACATCAATTAACCTACAAGCATAAAATCTATTTTTAATCCTTACTAAAGAATTCTCAAGTCTGTTTCTCTTTCTGGAATTTGTAATAGGCTTTAAACTTTGATCATGATATTATTAATATTTCAAAATAGAAGCAAAGAAGAAATAAACCTCAAATACTAAATAAAACAGATCTAAACAGCAGCAATTTTTTCATCACACAATCGATGCCACCTAGTGTGAGTTCTAGTAATCAATAGATCCTAGAAAGTTGTGCATCATGTTCCCTATCTAGTGCTTTCCCATTCAATTTTCCAGCTTAGTTTCTAGCTTATGGTTTTCACCAATAAGGAGCATTGTATCTGGGAGCAATATCTTTGGATCCAGTGCACCATCTATTTAGCACCCACTTTTTACTTTTTTGCTCAAACTGATGAAAGCCATAAGCTAGAAACTAGCCTGTAGATATTGGCTGGAAAGCAATTAATAGGGATTATATAACCGTCTAGCATCTATTGGTTATTAGAGCTTGCTCTAGGTGGCACTATTTATGTGGAAAAAAAATTATTGTTTTAACAACTTGTGCAAACATAAAAGAAAAGATAATCATGCAATGTTTTAGTGATTTAAAACAAATCCAATTGTTTAATTAATTTTTGTCAAAAATATATATACATTTATATTATTACTCTCTGAATATATCTACAACATTTCATATAATATGCAATTTGCCTCTTCATAAATCAACAAAAAATCTTTATTCACTATTTTAAATAATCACAAAGAGGAGATACAGTAGAAAGGTTCACAAACTTATTTAATCAAAATTCATGATCAATATAGACATACTTCTCTTCCTATAATAATAAATAACGATCATTTTCATTAAATTGTAATTTGTGTACTTTGTGTCATATAATCTTAATAGTACCACTGTTTCAGCTGCGGATGACAATATTTCTAGCATTAAGTCTTAATATTATATCTTTTATTTCCCTATAGCTTGAAAATAACTTTAAAACTTTTTATTATACCTAATTTGGTTTTTAAAAAAGAACTCATTTTTAAATGATTCTGATTTTATGTGTTGTTTTGAACAAACATGATCAATCAAAAAACTAAGAAAAGTTATCTATGTATGTTATTATCATCTCATTTGATAAAAAATGCTTTCGACTCTTTATTTCCCATTATTTTTCAAAAAATTTCCTTTCTTGGCAATATTTCAGTAAATGGGGATTTGTTTGTCTGCATTTTAATGTTTTGTTTTAAAAGGGGAAGTACTTTGTTAGTGTTGATGTTTTGTTTGCATTTTGATATTTTTTATGTTAGATTTTTAAAAAAAAGTGCATTTTGTTGGTGTTGGTGTTAAAAAAATTTAATAAAAATTAAAGCAAGATTTGATTTATTAACTTTGTAAATATTTAATAGATGGTAAGTTATACTAACTTCATTCATAAAACCATTGTAATATCAACATCACAGCACATTAAAGCTAACATTATTCATGAGTTAACAGAAAGAACTTCATCTGTGGATGAAGAACATAATAACCAAAGCATTTTTAGTGATGGCAGTGTTATTGCAACCATGTGCAAACATATGCATATATTGTTAGAAAGTGACAGGGAGTAAAATCTTGTTTTGTTTAACTCTGATTACATATTCTGCACAATTTTTATGTTTATTCTTTGCTTTTCAAATAAAATTTGTTTCTATAATTTATTTTTATTTACGTAACATGTTCATAAAACAAAATTTGATAACATATCAAAAAAAGAAAAAAAAAATCATATTGTTACATTATTTTCATTGATTTCTTAGATCCTGAACTAATCTTCTAATTTTCCACATATAAAATGTATTTTTTTTTTACATGATTTATTTTTACACATAATTTTCAGAAACCAATTTGATCCATCATGTAAAACCAGAATTAGGTGTATTTTTATTTTGTTTAAATGTACTGATTTTTTAACTTCTCATAATTCTAATTTGGCTTTGTGATGACTTACTATTTTCCTTTCTTTTCAAATATGTACTTCTCATTAAAGGTTTTTGAATAAAAATTAAAAATTTTAAAAAATGAAAAATTGCATCATATTTGTCCAAAGATAATTCAAATGAAGAATGCAGCATAATAATAATAAATTATTAAATGAACAAATAAATATTATACTGCCATAAACTAGTCTAGTGCACATTTATTATTTTGCTTTCAAATATTGAACTAATAAATAATAACATCTATACATAAGATAATTAAGTTCTCAACTAAAATTCCAAGTTTTCCACTCTTCAAAATAAGGAAAATTTTTGAAATGTAAGAGAAAAAAAAATCTTAAAAATAATTATTCCATTTTAATAATAAATACTATAAATTGTATTCACACAAATCATTTAATTGCAGATTTAATTTAAACACAACTAGGAACAATAATTAATTACATCAAACCACTAAATTTAAATACAATTACATAAAGCTTAATATTCTGACATAATTATAAATATATAAAATTTAAAAATGTATTAATCATATACTCAGTGACGATTATTGTCAGTGGTAGTTGGCAATTTTCTTAACATTATGTTTTCTAACAATAGTTCTAAGCAAAATTTTATTTAAACTAATATAAATATATATATTTTTTACAGATTCAAACATTAAAGTGGCATGTTAAACACACACATATATATTGCTTTTTAATTTTCTCAAATTGAGAATTAATCCTAAGAATTATTGCTCTTATTACTTATTAAACTGCTCAGAGCAATCTTTAGGGTCTATATAAATATACTGGACCTTATTGTTAACAGGTTGCCCTGATTATTATTGATATTGGGATTGTTGACTGATTTTAATGATTATTTATAAACTCATTTAGCCTGGAGCATTATTACACTTATTATATAAGTAATACTTTAGATGCAATTTTAAAATTGTAATTTCAGTTTGTAATGTTATAATTGACTATTTATTAGTCTGCATTCAGAACAGGTTATATTTACTTGTTTAAGGAGTTTCATTTAAACTTCTTTGTATCAATAATTTCATTCTCTGTGGTACAAGATTCAATCTTTAGTGTCTATATAAATATTTTGGACAATAAATAGAGGTGGGATTCCACTTTTATTGTTAAAAGATGATGATCTGACAACAGGTTGAGATTGTTGATTGTTATTGATATTGTCTATGTGTTAACTGATTTTAATGAGTAATATATAATTAGCAATCTAATATTAATTTTTCCCTTCTTTTGCATACATACGCTTTGTGAAGCGGTTTTTATTTCTTTTGTTAATTTAGCTGAGTGCACTTTCAATGACAAGCACTGAAGCAACATAAAAGTTATGATTATAGTACATACACACATAGTATGAAAAAGAATTAAATAATAATCTAAATAGAAAATTATAATTTTAACAACAAAAATCTTTCATTTCTTTTTGTGTTTTATTTTTATTCTAAACATTTGAATCATTAGAAAATATACAACTATTTCTATAAAAAATAATTGAATGATTAAATAAATAAATGAATGGCTTCATTGCTGAGGAATTCATAAGAAGTTCGAGCATCTGAATTATCAGAACTGTAATCAAAGGACTTTATTCTCCACAATCTGATACTTTACCGCTGCATTAAATCACACAGAAATTGAATTATTTATTGTTTAAAATTTCATAAGAAGTTTGAATACTGGAAATGATGGAACTGGAACTCTTAAGAGTTCCATAATCCATTACTCTACCATTACACTAAATTGCACAGGACATTATTTTTTCCTTAAATGATCTACATTATTTTTGATAGGATGTGCCTAGTAAGATAGATAAAGAATAAAATTTAAGAATATTTCACATTCCCCAACATTTAATTTTATACATTTAAATTGTTCAACATTATATACCTAAGTATGATTAATCAATTGAGCAAAGCTGAAGAGACAAAACTTATCCTTGAAAAGTTGTTGTATTAAACTTTATTGATGTATAAGCTCCCCTTTTTGGTATCAATAGGCTTCACATTATTCTCTCGATAAAATTTTAAACTTTTTAAAGATTTATTTATAAGTGCAAATAGAAAATTGAAAAAAAAATTAGCAGTTAAGAAATATATTATGATCACACAATAAAAATCACTACTCTAAGATACTGATAGATATAGATATAGAATGATATTAGGATTATGTTGATCTTTTTTGATCTTAAATAATTCAAATGTATTCATCAATGAGCTAAAATATGCTTTTTTACATATTTAAAATGTTGATGCATAAAACTGCTTTGGGATTATGTCATAACGATTTTTTTTTTTCATATTAATTTTCCAGAACTGTCTATTAAATTACAAAGACAAAAAGTCAGTAAATGTTGATAAACATTTCAATAACTTATATAATAGCAACTTTTATTAATATTATGACTTGCATATATATATATTGTAATAGGATGGGGGTGGTAGGATATGGAAGTAATGAAAAAGGGAGATTGATCACAGTCATACCTGGGGTGATGGCAAATCATCATCACTCATAGTCAATTTATAATAAAATATTAAAGTAATAATAAAAATATTAAATATTATCACAAAATATAAATATTGTTATGTATTAAAAGAGAGCATGAGATTAGAGAATCTCTGTGATATCAGCCAGACACTCCTTAGAGTAACTAAAATAACTATACATCAATCATATATCAATCAGCATTATCAAAAGTAAAAATCAGTCTAAGTAAGTATGAGTACTACTCAAAACACCATTCATTGTCATGAATGATCCACAATAAAATATAATAAAATCAACAATCAATCTGGTGACTGGATTGGAAATGGGTCTTCTGTAGACCAGGCTAACTATTGAACCATTTCCAGCTTGGGCAATTATTTAAACATAACTTGAATGCACCACTTAAGTGCTAATCCATCAGAATACATAACCAGAAAAATCTAAACAATAATGCTGGAATAAAAAAACATGCTGATCATCATCAATGCTCAGGCCACTTGTACTGGCCAACTATAAACTTAACTTTTAATAAGACTAACCTAAAATAAAAGGTAAAGCATGGGCTTTAAAGAGTATTCTCTTTTGCACCAATCAGGATGATGATTGATCATTCTGGATGCCCAAAAGCACTAAATACATCCCCATTTATATCTTCATCCCGTGCTCAAATCTAGCTCAGAGAACATAAGCTCTATTACTGTATGTGACCAAGAAATGATGATTTAATACAATTTTAACAATTAAATAAAAGTTACTTTAAAACAAAAAAAATAAATGATATTAAGATCTGCAGAATCAGGCTTCTGATTTTGAATAGTATACAAAATTATATACACAACTAAAGTTATTATATTGATTTACAATATTTCTTAATAAGTTTCTATAAACGCATATATATATATATCTGTACATAGACATGCGTTTTATGATATACAAGAAATACATTTCAATTGATATTCAATAATGACAAAAAATGATTAAATTTTACATATATGTCCTATTTTGATTTGTTACAATATTATATTTTTCTAATTCCATTCGGATAACATACAGAAAATTTCACACATATACTTGTGTATAAACAAAATATAGATATAATTTAAAATCAGTTATCAAATTCTATTACAGCTTTCTTTTATTCTTATAAAAGAAAAGTATAGTCAATTTTTGAGAGGTTAGAAAACTTTTATCAGGTTATCCCTTAACTAATTATAAATGTCTTTAAATTTAAAAATATAGATTTAAAATGTCTATCAAATGAATTATTTAAAAACAACTCACTTTTGTATACAAGTTTATCTGTGCTTCTCTGCATATAGACACAGCAGCATACATATAACTACTTCTTTATTCAGCTGGTGTTTCTCTTGGGAAAGCTGGTTTTTTGGTCAATCCAGGCAATTGTCATCATCAGGTAAAAGTATATAATTCAGGTATGGTTGGCTTTCTCCCTTCTGCAGTTGGTTCCACTTAGACTTGGATTTGGTAAGCTTCAGGTCAGCAAGCTGTTTTCCAGAACACTTTTAAGGCTATGAATTTCAACACAAAGAAGTGGGTCATTTTCCTCCATGTGAATTCAAACTCCACTATTGAACTGAAGAGCAGCTACTTCCTTGCATTCTTACATCCTCATGGCAGTTCTCTATATAATTCTACTAGCCATCTCTGCAGCTAGCTTTACTGTTGCCATTCTCTGCTACAGTTACCAACTCTTCACAAAATACTTTAGCCAACTTTGCAGCTAGCTCTGCAGTTAGCTCTTCTGCTAACCACTTCTCAGAAAATTAAAGCCAAACTGACTGATATTTTTTATCAGTCCTTTTTATAATCTTGGTTGGGTCAGGTGATAAAAACATAGTGACTGTTTTCAATTAACTTTAATCCTTTGGAATTTGACCAAAGGTGTGATCTATATACATGTTTTTACTTTGATATCAATTAATTAAAAGATTTCAAAAATAGACATTTTTATAATTATCAGAAAACATGCTTATTTTTAAATTTTCAAAATCGGAATTAAAATATTAATTTTTAGTTATCAGACCTTTTTTAAATATTTAATTTTATAATATTATTTTAAATCCAGAGTTATTTAATCCTTTATTTATTATTTTTATTTCAGTGAATGTAGAAAATATCTACTACAATTTTTGTCTGTGTTTATTTCTACTTTACCTTTACTTTATATATACATATGTGTGTACACACACTATATTATTGGGTGCTATGTAATCCAACTGGTTACAATATATATTATTAATTACATAAATAATCAAATTACTTCATTGCTGAGGAGTTCATTAAATCTTTTAAACCAGATTCCAAGAGATTGTAAAAGATCTAGAAAGAAACCACATGTTAGATAGGATAAAATAAGGAAGCCTGTTGTGGAGATGTCTAGAAGAGAGGCTAGAGATTGAAGAAGATAAATTGAATGTGGAGAGACCTTCATCCTGCAATGGATCGATAAAGGTTGAAATGATGATGATATATATATATTTAAACATCTTTATTATTTTAAAAGAAATTGTTCAGTTTTTGATTTAAAATTTATTATTCTAACAACGCTTGAGAGGTCATTGCAACTGCCTTGCAAGCAAGTAGTTGGTTGCAGACGGTTGTGGGTTCGCATCCCGGCCATTCAACATATATGAAAGTTAAGTTATGTTTTTGAAGGCAGATTGAAGTAGCTAGGAATAAATTATTACAACCATCAGTAATGATTGATCATCACTTTGTCATGCATATATACAATTCATTCTAGCTTCTTAAGATTTTGTGTCACATCATGTTTTGCACTAGTAGTTTATTGCAGAATTTTATTTCAATGAATACAAAAATGTCAAGTTTATTAACTTTTTATTTAAATTAATAAATGAAATTATTATTGGATTAGTCCCGTAAATTCAATAATATAAGCTTAAAAAATTTATTTTAAAGGAAAGTGATAAAAAATATTTTTATATTATGTTTTTTATATATTATAATAAAAATAATTTTATAATACAATAATTAAATTTAAAAGTTAATTTATCTTTATGACTTTATTGTCCAATGATTATATATGCATGTATTGTATCCTATGTGGTTTATTGCAGTAAATAGAGTGTTAGATTCTGGAGAGAAACATCTTTGAATGGATTCTAGTTCTGGCATTTCCAATCCTTGAATTTATTATCTCTGGAGTAATAAAATAATTGATTATTTAATTATTTAATGTATTGTATTTTTAACTTTATTTTATTTTTTATTAGATCAATATAAAATTTATATAAATGGATTCATTAAAGTTTTCTATGATTATTAAAATTTTAACATTGTAATTTCTTGACTAAAATCAATCTGTATAACATATACACTGTTAATATATGGCGTAGCTGAACTTAGTTCAGTCCGATATGGCTATTTAAGTTAGAAAGCTGGATTTGAAGACATATAGATGTCTAAAATTTTCAGATTTTCTACTTAATAGTTAACTATTAGATAAATACTGACTTGAGCTGGTATTTTAGATCTAATGTCTGAATATCCTAGCATCTCAATGATGACAGCCAGAAGCTAAAAACCAGTCTGGGGATAAGGATATTCGGAAAAGCTTGCTTAGAGCTACTAACGCTCATTATATAACATTTGTAGTACAAACTTATTAAGTCATGTGATGTATGACTTGATTTCCTGGCAACATATACACTATACATGTGACTATATGTTAGTATTATGATTACATTACTTGAATATGAAAAAAGAAGCACAGTGAAATTTTTTTAAAAAATACTAACAGTTTGTCAATATTTCTAAAAATGCAAGCAAATTATTGCCTTTTTTGCCTACAGAAATATGAACTACTGATTTCCGATCTATTTCTCTTAAACTATAACATTAAATCTAATAAGGGCTTTGAGCATGCCATCATCAGTTTTTCAATGAAATGGATGGTTGAATAATTAAAAAGAATGAAAAGATTGAGACTATCCATTAAAGTTTGAGAATTTTCTATCTTAATATAAACTAAGCACTGATAGTATATATATTTATATATATGGGTGATCATGATCTGACACAACTAATGAGTGCCAGTTCTACACGAAATACATATATTGGGGATCACATATCCTTTCACAAATGTGTAATTGTGTGTATCAGTTGCTTGAAAGAGAATGGAGGATGAATAGACTGAAAAATCCCGAGTTAAAAATCCCTCAATTTAAATATTAATAAAGTAATCGGTAAAGTAAAATATTTGGTTAAAATACTGTTTGTTAGTTGGTCAAGTTATTGATAATATAAAGTTCATTAAATTCACCCACTTGCTTTGCAATCAAATGTAGATTCATTCAAGTGAAAATAATGAGAATAAATATATTCTAATTTTAAGTTTGTTTAGACTGTATGGGGCTGAGATCCAACTAAAAACATTGGACAGTTACAAAAGGAGAGCAAAAGAAATCATTCTATACAAAGTTAATATAAAGTGAAATGAAAAAAATTACAACAACATTCATATTAACACTAACATAAAAACAAAATCAAAAAGATCAAAGCTATAAAATAATTTTAAATGGCTAAGGATTAGTACTGAAAATCTTATAAAACTCATATCTATATATAAACAAAAAAAGAATTCTTATTAGATAATTTTATTGTACTATTCCAAAATAATTAAGCTAATATTATAACATAATATTAAACATATATAATTTATAAAATTAAGACTTTTCTTAGACAACTGTAAATTATAATTATATGTGCTGACATGCTCTTGTAAGAAAAGCTATAATTGCATAAAAATTATTATTGAAATGCTTGCAAGAGTGTTAAATGTCCTAATAGTCATAGTTACGACTATGAGGACATTTAACACCCTCAAAAGCACATAGCTTTGATAATAATTTTCAAGTAACTTTAATGTAAATCCAAATACTTTTTGTAGATCTTTTTAAAATAGGCTATTATATCTACACATTTCATTCAGCATTCAACAATTAACTACAATATAAAACCTTTATCTACATTAGTCAGTTAAAGTATAATATTACATATATAATACAAAATTTAAAATAAAACAAAAAACAGAAAAGACAAGCATTAAAACTTCACTTGTAATTTCATTAAAATAAATTTTATGCATTTAAAAATATTTATATCTTATTTGATATGAAACTTATATTGTTTTTCCTTATAAACAAGACCCCAACCTTCATTTATGTCAATTAAGTTATAACTTATCTAGTTGAGATTCTGAATTTAAATTAATTTCTGGCATAGCATTATTATTTCAATTAGTTAATAAAATGATTAAATTTAAAACTACTGGAACAATTTAGGAACTTTTAATTCAATTATGTATATGTAAATATATGTGAGTTCTTATAGTTAAAGCAATCAATCAGACTTTGAGTAGTTGATTGCTACTATCCTGGGTTCAAAGATACAAATATGTATAATACACATATTTTCTTCAAAGAAACATATGCACGCTAATTTTAATAATTAGTATTTCATGGGTTTTAAGCACGGAAAAAGTTAAAATTACTCTTCAGTAAAATGTAAATTAAGTATATAAAATATCTGCCATTGTGTATCAATATCTGAATAAGTATTAGCATATATTTACCCCCTTTGTTTTCTTTGTCATAAGTCTGAAGAAACAGTACATCATTTTCTATTCCAATGTTCTGCTATTCCTATCTATAGAAATATCAAGTCAATTATCAAATTGCATACTTTTTCTATTTCTATTCTCATTGATAGCATGAAACAAGGCTTTTTCTCTTCAATTAGGATTACAATTTTTCCTTATGTTTAACCTTTGGTTCCTAATAAGCCATTTTTGCTTCAACCCTACATCTAAGAAATTACAATCACTGTTTTACAATAAAATTTCAAAAATTAAAAACAGAGATAAAGCGCTTGCCCCTCCAGACATTGTTAATGTTACATGAGTCTGGTCTCACTTCTAACCTCATTATAAGTAAATAATTTTTTTCCCCTTTTATTTATTTTATACCTTTGTTATGTATTTACAAAATGTGTTGTAATTTATACACTACTGAATTTGTCATCTTTGTAATAATAAACTGCAAAATATCCAATTGGATTTCATATCTTTTTCAAGTTTGTAAAAAAAAATTTTTTTGCCTAATAAAATTTGTTTAAAAAAAAAGGATTAGCATATATTTATTTTGTGATATCTTAATGTTCAAATAAAATAGTTTAAGAAAGCCACTAAACATCACATGATCACTATCTCTTATACTAGCACATAATTGTTATTAAACAAGGCAAAACTCTCCATATAGTAGTGCCACCCTTGCCTTGTTTAGTTTAAGAAAGATTAAATTGTTGGCTGTAATGGAAAGATTTGGCATTATTTGGATTATATGAATGAAAAGGAATGGCATATACATTTTGTTTTAGATTAAATTATTTTACTTGAGATTTTTTTTTTTTAAATGTTTTCTTTTAGAAATAGTTTAATTAATGAAGATGACTATAACAGCACTCTACAGTTTATACTTTATTAGTACTAGTTACAAAAATCATTAATAGTTGAAATATATATTGTATTTATATAGCTGATAATTACAAAAGCTACTTTTTTAAAAAAAAACAAGTACAGTACTGTAAAACTAAAATCCTTTTTATTAAGCCTCAATACATCGAATTAAAATATATTTGTAGGAAGATGTTAATAGCAGAATGTCACAAATATTTAAGTACAACTAATAAGGCTTACAGAAAAATAAATTAAATTAAAAATTTAGATCAAATTTCTATAAAAGGGAAAGGTAGTTATGTATATGAATGCCAAATTTTCTGCTTAAAATGCAATTTAAAGAAAGCAGGCACAAGAACCTATAATCAAGTGATGACGTATTGTTTGTAGCTGTTTGCTGGGCTATTATAATTTTATTACACTATTTATTTTTACATTTCAAATATGAAGTTACATAATATAATTTTGAAAACTGTTATTCACAAAACAAACAAGCAATGACTTTCAAAATAATTGTCAAAATTTTAACACAAACATTAGTTTATATATAAAAACGAAAAACAGCTGTTTCAATCAAAACAAATTTGGATAAAGAGTGGAGGAGGGCATAGGTCTCTAAACTTCCAACCGAAAATGGAGCACAGAGAACTTAAAGAATATTTTAAAATAAAATACAGAACGGTTTTGTAGTATTAGTATTTAATTTTTATGCCAAAATGATTGAAAATTTTGTTATTAGCAAAACCTAAATTTATTTATTAATATGACCATTAATTTTATTATTTCAAACTTGCATAAAAAACAAAAATTCACATAATAAAGAAAAGAACTTACTAACAATTTTTTAATACTTGTGGAATACGTTAAAATCAGCGTTGCTCTTTTTTTATTCTCTCACACAGAATTGACAAATTTCCCAATGATTTATGGGAATAAATATGGCGGTAAAACTAGTTGCAGTCGTAACATGTTTACAGGAATTTAATTAAATTTGGTTCTTTTAGCCCAAATTACAAAAATCTGTTTCCGACCTTACCTTGAAAATTTTAAGTACTTGATTATATAACTTGCTTTACTAGACCGCATTTAAAGAACATCACAATCCTAGCCCTTTATTTTTTTTTGATAATTTTAAATCTCAAAAATAAAAGTTCTACACTAACATGGTCAAATCATACATATAATTAAAATGTAATCAATTAATGCTGGAATTTTTTTAAATACATTTAATTTAGATAGTCTTATTGTTAAATTTTGCAACAGCGATATTGTTTTAATCATAATTTGATATATTCAATTAAGTATTAGAACAACGTGTCTAAGCAACTTTCGTTCATAACAACAGTGACATTTCTTCGTGTTAATACAAATCAAACTTTTGTTAAAAAGAAAGAAAATTTTACACAATCTGATCATTGTTTCACACTCGACCAGTTCTTTCAAAAATATTGTAAAATATTCAGAATTTTCCATAAAAAAAATCCTGTCACTTTAAAGGGTGAAGTTCCTTCCGTTTTAACTATTAAGCACTCAAGTAAAGATATGACCTGGAAGACTGAAACGTAGCTTTGTCCGCCCTGGATTGAAAATAACAATGCTCCAACAATTATGCACTGACTTATTCAAATCTGTCAAAAAGATCGAAACTGGGAGGGGGAAAACAAGCTTCTTGGTGGTGCTTTAAAGAAGGGATTTATAATACACGCTTTTAATACATTAGATTGGCGCTTCTGATTACTGAGGGAAATGTGGACACTTTTATAAATAACTTATTTTCATTAAATAACCAGTAAGTCATAGATAACAAAAGATTTCATTAGCAATTTCTGAGATAACCAATGGAATTAAAGATAAAGATTAAAATACTAAATCTAAACTTTACTACTGAACTTACAACTAGAAAGCGTAATTTCCCATAATTCAAGCGATTTAACAGGATTGGAAACTATTATCAGATCCCCTTTCTTTAATTATGCCCGTACATGAGATGCTCGCTACAGAGCGTGAGCATTGACCGGAAAATTCGACTAAAGAATTTCCATATCACAACCTGTGTCGTAATGGTTAATAGCATGTGTTTAATACACACTGCGGATTCTATTCAGTGTTTATCGTCTGATTTATAGAGCTTTATCAATGAGAAAATTTCTTATCAAAGATTCTTCACATCAACAGCACATGAAAACTATCACCTACTAATTAGATAGTATAACGCCATCTATAGACAATTATCTCTTAACCCCCTTCCCCATAAACACCTACAATAAATAACATACACTATTAAATACATTAATAAACTTAATTTTTTTTTTTTAAAAAATGACGTTACAAATATGTTAATAAATATATAACTATTTTACATTACATATGATTAATACAAGTAAATGTAACTACGCAATATATTTGCACAGATTGTTTTATTAAATAATAATCAAACCACACACAAACGTGTAAATAATTTAAATAGTTAGTTACTCAGATCAATGCATATAGAAAATCAGCAACGATCTTTTCACTATATACAGTATTTTGTTCCAAAATTGGGAACTCATCATGTGGTTCTAGAGATAAACTATCTTTGTTACATATATTACTTAAACTAATTTTGGCATCTCTTAGGTATATATTTATATTTTAGTGTGTGTTTAATATAATTACATATAATAATAAACAACTACTCAAAAATAAATATGACCATTCCAACTACAAAGGGGGTGGAGAACAAACTAGAAATAAGTTTTGCGAGGATTTAACAAACTAATCTATGAAACATTGCATCCACATATAGAACATGCTGATCCATTTCCTGAAGGTTTGTGATGATAGTATTTTAGATTGGATATGTTGGATTATTTTTCTGTTTACTTGATAATCTACTATATTGTTTTTTACTTTCCTAAGCAGAAAGCTATCCTTTTTGAAACCCTTCAACACGATATCTAATTGTAGCTCACCAATATATTCTATTCTCTATCATATCTTCACAATGGAAACAGTTGACATTGCACTTCTTTAGAATGTTTTTGAGATAATCCTTATAATATAGATGGGGTCTACCTCTACTACAAAACTCATTTTAAATTTCACAAAAAAATACTCTTTTAGGAAGTCTTCCATTGTTCATTTGCATGTCCAATTCAATGAAGATGTGATTTTACAATAGTGGACTCAATAGTCATATTCAGTAATAAGATTATATTGATTGATTTTACAATCTTGCCATTGTATTTTTAAAATTTTACCAAGCATCTGTAAATGAAACTTTTCTAATGTCTTTATATTGTGCTGATAAAGTATCCAACTTTCACTTCCATACAATAAATTAGGTAAAATAACTCTATATACAACTAACTTAGTTGCAGTAGTTATTTTCCTGTGATGAAATACTCTATTCTTTATTTTATTTAAAGCAGTAACAGCACATTGGAGTATGTGTTGAACCTCAACAAATAAGTCAACTTTTCTACTTATAAAACTACCAAGATATTTAAACCAGTTCACATTCTCAAGTTGATAACCATCCGAGTTAAAATTTGCTAAGGATTTTTCTTCAGTCTCTGATAAAAAACTTGAGCCTTTGGACATTAATTAATAAAACAAAGTCTTTATATTTTGCATTCAAAATACTGTATTGAAAATATTCTATAAATTATCTTTTGAACTGGCAAAAATAGTCCCATCATCAGCATACTGTAAATCCAGAATCCAAGAAAATGAGTTTTTTATTTTTGCTTTTATTGATTCAAATTAAAAATTCCACCATCATATCTGTAATATATTTCGATTCCTGTTTGATTAAGCTACCTATAAATAATTTCAAAGTCTTATTGTCATAAAAATTGAAAATCTTGGAGTAAGTATACTTCTTTGTTAACACCAGTTTTAATTTCAAATGCCTGATTTTCCATCTGTAGTAATAATACTTTCCCTCATTCCACCATATACAAGCTATGATTACATATATATATAGTAACAGGAATTAAGAATTCCTTAATTAAACTTTTAGACTTTTTAAAACTTTTACAACTCGAACTTTTTAATATTTTAAAACTTTCTAATTATTTACTCTAATTTTATAAAACCATAAACCCATTACTCAAGCAGGATAGTAAATATGATTAATACTTACATATTAATCATACCCTCGGTCACACTGCGATTTAATAAAATATTAAACCGAGTCACCTTTCCAGATCGAAGTAACTCCCGGGCTGCATGAAATGTGAAACATCCCATGCAGAAATTTATAACGGGTTTAAAAACCTGGGCGCCATCCAATACTGAGATTGGAACCCATGAGATGTCACTAACATATTTTAAGTGCTTGATCCATGACTAGTTTCTTCACATGAGACCGGCTACACATTTGATTATGAATGGAGAGAGGAAGAAATGACTTAATAATTTAATTAAAATTTATTTTAAAAAAATAAATGAATGTAATAATAATAAGATATAATTAAAATGTAAACACATAAGAAATATTATACATTTAACAAATTTTGCATGCTTATGATAACGAATAAGATTTAAAAGTTGTTATCCTGATATCAATAAATATTTACCTAGGATTTATGGTGCTGCTTTTGGTCTTTATTTGTCATTTCAACATTGTCTTTGATAGGCATTTTAAATAGTTTTTGGTTTCCTTGGTAGGTATCATGGTTCTTGGATGTTTTTGTAGTTGGGTGATCATCCCTTTTGTCCTCAGATCCGGGTAGTTTCTTGGTCATGACATGGGTATTTCTAACTGAAGACAGCTTCTTGGTTTCTTGTTCTTGGTGGCCTGGTTTACATAATTTTCACTTAATTTAGCAGAGTGGGTTGAAACTTCGGCAGAAGACAAGTCAGGTTAATTTATTATGGCATTTTGCTAAATGGCATTCTCTGAACTTCAAACTTTAACTAGAAACTCAGAAACTTCAACTTCAACTGAACTCTGGCTGAACCCTCAATAATAGAGAATGGTGTGCCTTTTATACTACTCTGACCCCACCTTTGCTCGAGTTTTTACCACATTATCAATACAACTTATCTCTTAAAAAATTTAATTACAATTTTTATTTCTTTATTTTCTGCTTTTTTAAATTTTAATTAAGGAGATTAGAATTAGTTGAACTAATCAGTCTGAAATTTTAATCTCCAGAGTCTGATTATTTTTGTACAAACTATTTAAATAATCATAAGAAACTTTTTGATTATTTTAATTAAAACATCTTTTCCGTAAAGAATATTTTTGTCAGATAATATTGTATAAAAGAAAGACAAGTTATAATTATTAGTTTCTAACTTATCTCTAAATTTCCCTGTATTTCAATTTCTATATTTTAAAGCTATTGATTCTGATATATATTTTTAAATTTTATATTTTTTTTTAATAAATAAAAACAAGTGAACTATGTAACTCGTATATACACACACACCTATGCAATGCATGTATATATATATACTGTTACAATATATATATATAACAATAAAAATAATAAATATAACGATAATTAACTATTATATATAGTCTTTTATTCCACAGTAGTACTTTTCGTTAGGTATGACACTTTTAGAATTATTCACTAACTTATTAACATTATTTGTAACCCAAATTGAAACATTAAACACATTTTTATAAATATCCTTAAAAAATTTCACTTGAGCATATGAAATATATGGAATAGATATCCATTTTTTATTATTGCTATGTACGAAGATATAACTTAAAGCTACATACCTGCATATAGTGAGACTCTGCTAAATAAATGTAAAGAGAGCGCTACTATCATTTATCTGGCCAGGACAGAAGTGACCAATAAGTGTTCAAATATAAATATTGAGGAGAACTGTTTGCTCTCTCTTGGGTCCTGGTTTTCTCGTGCAGTTCTATCTAATGCTTTCGATAAATATAAGACTCGAAGAAGAAGCCATAATGGAAATGGTAAAGTGAAATCTACGTATGGAATAACCTTTAAATAACTAGTTGAACTTTGCTAATGTTAAATTCATGATGGATTATAAGTGTTTATTAGTATATGTAAATATTTTAGTGCTTTGTTATATTTATATGATATTAAAATTTGTGTATAAACTAAATTGTGTGCTTAAATTATTTTACACTTTCTGATTGGTTTCTAAAAGAGAAAAACCCTCAGACATAGCAGAATGGTGCAGTCATAACAGGATTGAACTGTAAGTGAAGTGACGCATAGAAAATTTGAAAAAGAAACATGATGGCAGGTGCTCCAACAATATGCGAGTTCGATGTGAATAATAGCGACCCCTGGAAAACATTTAACACAAGTGGAATATCATTTCTTCATAAATAAAATCGAAGATGACCGCTATAAAATTGCTACACTTTTATATTTCATGGGACAAGACATGATACAACTGACAAACAGGCTTATCAATTCAAATATCCAGAACACTTGTCCTATCATGAATTCATAGAGAGACTAAATACATATTTCATCCCGAAGACTTCAAAATGGATAGCACAACTTAGACTAAGGAATAGAATGCAATCACTGCAAGAAAAATACGTAGATTTTGACCTTGCATTGAGAAAATTAGCTAAGAATTGCAAATTCGGGCAGGAAATAAATGACTCTTTATTAGAACAATTCCTATACAACATGATGGATAATAAATTTAGGCAAGTGCTTTTAAGTGATCCAGATTTAAATTACAAAACTGCCATGGAAAATGTGTTGAACAGGAGGTCGAATATAATACAGCAAAAATCCCAGAAAAAATAGCATTTATTAAAGAAAGGAAAAAAATGATAATATCGCAACCTCCAGTGGCCACATTAAGCAACAAAAATGTAATTGCTGTGGGAAAATAGGACATTTTAAAAATGTTTGTAGATATAAAGACAAAGTGTGTAGGATTTGTTACATGAGAGGGCACTTAGCTGCCATCTGTCATTTCAAAGATGGTGAATTTCCAAGAAAGAAATTGGATTACAATTCATGGAAGGGGGTGGAATGTAATGTATCTATCAATGCTACAGTGAGTAACAACAAAAAATTGGCTAACATTAATGTAGAACTGCAAGTTTGCAATAAATGTTGTCAATGGAAGTCTACAGCAGTGTCAGTTTGTCACTTATATCAAATAAAGACTGGATGGAGATTGCAACAGACTGGAATTATAAGCTAAGGGTACGGAAAACGTGCTAGTCACGGATATAAACAGAAATAGAGTGCATATTCAAGGGAAAGCTACCATGCCAGTCATGCTCAACACAAGACATAAGTTCCTAGAATTATATATAGTTAATATGGTTATTAGCCCACTATTAGGCAAAGGTTGGTTCGCAGCTTTAGGAATATGCGTAGAAATATTAAAAAAGGTCCATATAGAAACTATCATAAAAAAACGATATTCAGAATTGTTTATGCCTGGACTGTCAGAATTTAGGACTAGATCAGTGGATATTGAAATAATGAAAGATGCAAAGGGAATTATATGTAAGCCATGAAAAGTGCCGTTTGCAATAAGAAAAGGTAGAGAAAGAACTAAACGATCTTGTAGACAAAGGAGTTCTTACACCTACGGAAGAGTTGTCATGGGTGACCCCTATCATGATGATAATGAAATCATATTGTAGTATATGGCTATGCAGAGATTATCACCTTATTATAAATAAAATAAATAAATAAGGGAGGTTACCCTGTTCCAAATGTGCGAGAAGTATTGGCATTATTACAGAAGGCAAACTACTTCACAAAATTGGATTTGAAAGCAGCTTTCCACCAGATTCTGGTAACTATGGAGACAGTGGAGCTCCTCACATTAATGACACCCAATAAATTACCATATGGAATAATGATTGCACTAAATGTGTTTCAAGCAAAAATGGATGCTTCGATCAATGGACGGAGTAATCCCGTATCTGGATGATGTCCTCAACATTGCCGAAACCGAAAATGAGCTTGAAAGGTATGTGGATAAGATTTGTGTGAAGCTAGCCCAAGCTAAAGCTAAATTAAATGTGAAAAAAATGCATCTGATCTGCGAAGGAAATTAAATTCCTCAGACACATAGTAACTGCAAGTGGACGCCACCCAGACCCAGAAAAGGTAAAAGCCATAAAAATGACAGCAAACCCAGAATGTGAAAAAACTTCAAGCATTCTTGGGACTGTTAAATTTCTATGAGAGCTTCTTGGTTGAAAAATCACATGTGTTGTAATCACTTTATATATTATTAAAGAAAAAACAACATTGGATATGGACTGCAGAACAAAAAACTTTCAAAACAGCCAAGGATTTACTGACAGCAGAAAGTCTATTAGTGCATTATAGAAATGACTTGTAATTTATGTATTACTGCAGATGCATCAGAATATGGTGTGTGAGCTGTTCTCACTCATCCAGGTTATAAAGGTGAACGTCCTATTGCTTTTGCTTCAAGAGTGCTAATATCAGCTGAAAAAAACTATAGTCAAGTGGATAAAGAAGCTTTGGCAGTGATTTTTGCATTAAAGAAGTTCCACCAATATGTATATGGATGCAAATTTACAATCTATACTGACCATTGCCCTCTAACATGGATTTTCGGCTGTGTAAAAATCTATATGAATCACTAAGCCCACGTATGTTACAGTGGATAGATATTTTATCACATTATGATTTTACATTAATCTACAAACCCATAAAAAGGATCAGCCATGCTGATGCATTGTCAAGATTGCCAGACATTAAGGAAAATAGATATGAACTAAAGGAGATAAATTACATCGATGCTCTAAAATCAGAAGTGATAAATATCAGAGTCTCACAAAGGATACCAGAGACTGAAAAATTGGATAAAAATGGGTTGGCCATCTAGATGCCCCAGCAAATTAAATCATGTGATTTGGATTGCCAGAGAATGATTGTCTGTGTGTAATGATGCATATTAAACAATGATCATGTTCTAGTGCCTACTGAGGGCAGAACCAAAATCTTAAGGTTATTGCATGAAGAACACCTGGGAGTAGTGCATATGAAAGCTATGGCTAAATCATATGTATGGTGGCCAAACTTGACAAAGGATATCGAGAACATGATAAAATAATGTATAAACTACCAACAGACAACTAAACTGCCTCTGAACAGTTTGAAACATGGGAAGCACCTTCTGCCCATGGTCACGAGTTCATATGGACCATGTTGGACCATTGAATGGATACATAATATTGTTAGTAGTAGATGCATATTCATGTTGGACTGAATACAGGCTGTTTAAAGATACCAGTACTGAGAGTACCATCCGTGCTCTAAGTGAAGTGATTGCTACCCATGTTTACCCAGAAAGTGTTGTGAGTGATAACGGTTCCGGATTTACATCAACAAAATTAAAGGATTTTCTGAGTGACAGAGGAATAAAGCATACTCTTACACAACCATATCACCTGGAGAGCAATGGTATAGCTGAGCAAGGAATGCAACATTTAAACAATTCTCTAAAAAAATTAAAATTAGTGAACATGATGAATGCTTTAGTAAAAGCCATGTACTCACAGCATTTCACGCTGAGTACTGCAACAGGGAAAACACCAGAAGAGTTGTTAATGGGTCAGAAGTGCCAGACACCCCTATCACAACTTTTTCCGGAAAAGCATAAAAACATAAATTTTTTGTCAGATAAATTGCTACCCAGTGAAAACGTTTGGATATACAATGTGTTGAAATGTAGATGGATCCCTGGAATTGTAAAACAGTTACTGTCAAAGCAAATTCACCTCGTGGAGTTATAAAATGGAAAGTCATTTAGGAAACACCTAAATCATCTTCGCCACCATTGGGAGAACCCTATAACAGAGGATGAGTTTGAAACCCTGTCTGATACCAAAATAGAAGAAGAACATGGAGATGAAACTAATCTGGAAAATGTATTGAGTGAAAATACTTTGAAGGATAAAGAGCATGCGACCCAGTGCAAGAAGGATTAAAAACACCAAGAATTTCCAGAACACATCACCCATCTATTAAATTTAAAGTCTATATTTATAGTTAAACCCCATTTATTTCCAGAGTAAGGGGAGGAGTGCTATGTATGAAGGTATAAAGTAAAGCTACATACCTGCTTACAGTGAGACTCTGCTAAATAAATGTAAAGAGAGTGCTACTATGGTTTATCTGGCCCGGACAGAGGTGACCGACAAGTATTGAAATATAAATAGTGAAGAGAACTGTTTTCTCTCTCTTGTGTCCTGGTTTCCTCATGCAGTTTAGTCTAATGCCTTAGATAAATATAAGACTCCAAGAAAAAGCCATAATGGGAATGGTAAAGTGAAATCTATGATGGATTAACCTTTAAATAACTAGTTGAACTTTGCTAATGTTAAATTCACGATTGATTATAAGTGTTTATTAGTATATATAAATATTTTAGTGCTTTGTTATATTTATACATTAATAAAATTTGTGTATAATTAAATTGTGTGCTTAAGTTATTTTACACTTTCTGACTGGTTTCTAAAAGAGAGAAACCCTCAGACATAGCAATTATCAATCTTCAACTCCTTTAAATTATTATACCTCTTTTTAAATTTACATAAAGTATTATTGTTAATCTGTTCAATCTTATAACCAACTTCAAGAAATTCCTTGATAAATATTTTAATATTTTTTAATTTATCGTACTGGTAACGGCATCATTTTTTATTACAAGACAAAAAAGATCTAAAACTTGTCATCTTATGCATAATTGGTACTTTTGATTTACAATTTATATATCCCTTTTTTTGCAATGATTTTGTTATTAATTTATAATTTAACATACTCTTATCTCTTGTAATAAATAAATCCAAATACTTAATATTTTTGTTCGGTTCTTTTTCAATAATCCATTTCAATTCAATTTTGGTATTTCCTCAAAGAAAAATATCTTCCACATGCCTTTTGTAAATTTTAATATCTTTAAAAATACACATATTTAAAATACTATTCTCATATGTAGACAAAACAAAATTTCAAACTTGTGCAATAACAGGCAGACCCGTATGCCAATCTATAGACATTTTATAATACCCACCTTCAAAAAAAGGAACAATATTATCATCAAAATTTTTTAAAGAATCAACAGTAAATTTTATAATGTATTTACAAACACTTTTACTTTGTAATGCATGTTCAATTACTTTTGTGGAATCCACTCTCTCAATAGAACCATACATTTCTGTCACATCTAATGAAGCAATAACATCATTCTCATTAATCACTATATTTTTAATTCTATTTACAAAATCAAAAGATGAATCAATAATATTTTCCCCCAATCCTAAAATCTCGTGTAACAGCATACCAATATATTTACAAGTCTGATATATAAATGGACCATTAAAATCAATCATAATTTGCAAAGGATTTACTTTCTTTATGTAATTTTATAATGGCAAAAATAGGAGGATATATAGCACAAGAAGGATATATTTTATAGTTCACATTATTACATATGACTTTATTCCAAGAGAATATAAATGCCATGAATACTAAATAAACTTAGGCTGCTATGAATATGATATTCATGTTGAAAGTATGCTCAGCATGAAAAAATTAAAGTTTAAGTTATTTAAAAATCTACCTTTCCTGCAAAAATGTACATGACCTTTAAATAATATGATTTTATAAAATATATATATAATAATGTAAGTCAATGCATACAGAAATATAAATATTAAAAAAAATGTTTAGCTAATTATAAAATTATTAATGTAAATAATATATAATAAAGGAAGCTAAAATATAAAAATATTAAGTTTTCAAAATAATTATATTTTATAGACATTTTGATAAGTGAAATAATCAGCAGGGAATAAGTTTAAAAGATTTTTTAAATATTTATAACTTGTATTAGTAGAATAAATAGATAAATATAATAGATTAATTAATTATTAATAACAGAGGTTTAAATAAATAACTTGGTAGATATTATATGTGATTAAATAATAAATGGAAAAAATTTAAGAAATTGAACAATTTTACTTTAAAAAAATATATTAAAACAAGATCATAAATATAGTGTCAATTTGAAATTGTAATATTGTTTTATAAGTAATGTAATTTACAGTAAAATATAACTGCTACAGAATATTAAAAATAATGAGATATATAATACATATAAATTAATAAATATTTGGGAACATGTATATAGTCAAATATATATATATTCTGTACATGAAAAAAGAAAAAAAAATTAAAATTTGCCGAAAAGAGCTTTTATGTTATTTTTATTTGTGATGATTATATGACTATATTACAGCTATTGTTATATATCATTTTGTTGTTAGTAAAGATATTTTATTATATCTATGATTTATATTTTAATTAATCTTTGTGTATATTTTATTTTATTTTGCATTTAATTTTATCCATACTTTGTTCTGCTGATTATTCTTTATTTTATTAATTATATTATTTTGTTTTATATAATTTTATTCATATATTTTTATTTATTAATATATAATAGCTCTAAAAAGACTGTTGGACAGTCAAAACATCAGATTGTATAGAAAAGTGTGCAATAAAGTGTTTAATATAAGGAGAATTTTATTATTTATATGAAATAAAAAGGACTTTATGATATATTATTTGTAGTTATAATATGCATGGAAATATGCATTTTTCAATAGTTTTGATTATTTTTAACTTTCTAACTTAAATAAATAAATGCCATCAAGTTAGTATATGGAGGAAAAGATGTTATATCTCCCAAATTATTTGGCGAGTTCCCAGTTCTGAGACAAAATACTGTATAGTAATGAGGTGACTGTTGTTGTTTTTTGTGCATTAATGCATTGTTATGGATATGTTAGCTCTTTGTTCATTTACATTTTTGTGATATGATGAACCAAATTTATTACATATATTGAATTGTATTTGACATATATCAGATATAATATATATAACTAAATGTGTATTTAATAATTTTAATAATAATCACTGAATGTTATGATTTACTCTAATACTATAGTAAAATATGAACATTAATATTTTGATTTTATTATTTTAATTTGCATAAGAGAAAATCATAATTAAGTAAATAACTTTTATAATGTTTATAAGCATTCCGAAATATACTGTTCATCGTAGAAATTATTCCAGTTAGAAGAGTTGAAGCAAAATTTATCAGAAGATGGAACAACAGAGAAAGGAATTTGCTATTAACTGAAAGGAAACTGATTTGATTTCTTTTTGAGGCATTAACAGAAAAGTGTAGGGCAAATACTTACTTTATCACATCATATGTTTTTGTCATTGCAATTATTCATAGGGCAAATGAAGTTGGATAGGCTGTTTATCAACAATATTCTGTTAGCATGGTTAAAGTTATTCTTGTCAGTTACCAAATTATTCTTAACTGAAATATCAGGTGAATTTTGTTGATGAACATGTCTCCGAATGATTTTTTTTCTTATAAATATTTATGCTCATGACAGACAAAATTAAATTGTGGCTCTTATTTTCAGAAAATTGTAAATCATGAAACAAAGCAGCATTTGACTGCAGAATATGGAGAGTGTTTAGAACCCCTTAATTATGGGATCAGCCTGCCTTTCAGTGGTAACCTTTAATTGAGATATGTACAACTTCAAATCATTTTCAAGTTGATAAAGATTGCATGAATTTGAAGAATTATCAAATGTTAAATGGATTATTGTTGGTCTTATTAAAATTATAAGAAATGGCAAACAAACAAACAATTGTCAAAATAAAAGTCATAGATCAATTCATAGATCACATGACCCTATCTCTTAAGCTTGTAAGTTATAAACAGTGAGGATTGCCAATTCCTCTACAAGCTTTATGATAAATGCTTAGCCAGAGCCAGCACTTAAAATATCTCTGTCAGGAACCCCTCTCCAAACCCCTGACCATGGTTTCGTGCTTTGGCACTCCTCAGAGAGGTGTCAGGGTAGGTTCAGACACTAGATCTAAAAATACCAACCCAAAGCCAAGCACTTAGCTAAAATTTATCTATTGAGTGGAAAATCTGAAATTTTCAGACATGTACATGTCTTCAAACCCAGCTATCCAACTCAAATAGCTATATGGGGCTGATAGATCTTCAGCCATGCCATATAGTAGTAGTCATAGCAATATAAAATTGCATAAGACTTTTTGGCAGAGACTATAAATAGTCAAAATAAAAGTCATAGATCAATTCATAGATCACATGACCCTATCTCTTAAGCTTGTAAGTTATAAACAGTGAGGATTGCCAATTCCTCTACAAGCTTTATGATAAATGCTTAGCCAGAGCCAGCACTTAAAATATCTCTGTCAGGAACCCCTCCCCAAACCCCTGACAGAGATATTTTAAGTGCTGGCTCTGGCTAAGCATTTATCATAAAGCTTGTAGAGGAATTGGCAATCCTCACTGTTTATAACTTACAAGCTTAAGAGATAGGGTCATGTGATCTATGAATTGATCTATGACTTTTATTTTGACTATTTATAGTCTCTGCCAAAAAGTCTTATGCAATTTTATATTGCTATGACTACTACTATATGGCATGGCTGAAGATCTATCAGCCCCATATAGCTATTTGAGTTGGATAGCTGGGTTTGAAGACATGTACATGTCTGAAAATTTCAGATTTTCCACTCAATAGATAACTTTTAGCTAAGTGCTTGGCTTTGGGTTGGTATTTTTAGATCTAGTGTCTGAACCTACCCTGACACCTCTCTGAGGAGTGCCAAAGCACGAAACCATGGTCAGGGGTTTGGAGAGGGGTTCCTGACAGAGATATTTTAAGTGCTGGCTCTGGCTAAGCATTTATCATAAAGCTTGTAGAGGAATTGGCAATCCTCACTGTTTAAACAAACAATTGATTTAAAAAGTTGATATACTTTTTACTACAAGAGCACAAAATTGGAAACACAATTGGAATAAGATACATTATAAATAAAAAATGAAAGAACAGTATTTTGGAGATTAATGATATATCAGGCATAATGATAACATTAATTATTCAAATTAATGAAAAATAACAATTCAGATGATTCTGGTTTATGCTTCTTATGATGAAGAAGTAGATTATTTTTATATGGACATATGAAATATTTTTGATCAAACCAAACAACATTTTAAAATTGTTATAAGAGATTTTAATGTTTAAAATTGATAAACAATTAAAATTTGACAGTGCTATGGATAAATTTGATTATAGTAACAGAAATGAGAGTAGACACAGATTTGTGATGGTCACAAAAAGGAAATACTATACACTATGATTTTTTTTTAGAAAACTGTTAAATAGAAATTGATATGGACCCATTCAAGTGAAGGTGGAAGAGAATTGCAATATATTTTGACTAACAGAAAATATGTCTTTCAAAATTGTAATGTTCCTAATAGATTCGACATAAGAAGTTATCACTGGTTAGTGAAATGGAAGATATGTTAATGCAAAATTAGAGAGATAAAAACTACTAACAAAGACAATATTAACACTTGGTTTGCTTCATTTTTAGAAACACTCCAATGAATTTTAAATTAAAACTTGCTTTGCATTTGGAATATTAATTAACTTTGAAGATAGTTTAGACTTAACTGAAATCAATAAAATGATAACTGATATTCCATTAATAACTGCAAAAAAAAATAATTGATCCAAAAAAAAAGCAACAATTTGCCAATAAATTAAAAAAGAAGAAATATAACTTTTAAAAATGATCTATTAAGAATAATTGAATATCTAAACTTTTGTAAAATATTATAAAAAAAAATTAGTAATGATGTAAGAAAATATAATTCTCAAACTGACAAGAAAAGTTATAGAAGAGAATAAAATTCTCACAAATGTAAAACAATATCTTAGTATTGGAAGGAAAATTGTTTCAGAAATAAAGGAAGAAATGACATTATGAAATGGGTGAAAGAGTTCCATAAACAATTATATAATAATAAAGAACAAGAAAAACAGTATTCCTAGCATTATCATATCTTCTGAATAGCCAAGTATTTTAGATGAAAAGATGAGGCATGCAATTAAATCTGCGAAGAATGGAAAAGCTCAGAGAAATGATAGAATTACTAATGACAGTTTAAAAAAAGCAGGTGAAGTAATACAAAAATTATTGACAATGTTATATATCAATTATCTTTTTTTACGAACTTTCTTAAACATCAGTATTATTACTGCATTCTTTCAATCAGAATACATCATTATATCATATCATTTTGACCTTAGAAATTATAGACCCTATCAGTGTTTTATCAGTTTTATATGCAATCTTTAACAAGAGAATTATAACTCATAAGAACTAATGAATATGATTTGTCATTTTATTTTGGATGTGTAACTTATAAAAAAGTATTTGATTATATAAACAATTCTACAGTAAGTAATGACTCAGAATTTATCAAAATACAACAGCAATGATTTGATTACATACAGATACTAAGAAAATTAGTATTGAGAAAGACATAGGATAGGGTAACTTCATATTTCCCAAAACCAGAACTGTTTTGTATATTAACATTGGAAGCTAAGGGATATTATTTACATTTTCTACATATTGTTATGTTTGCAAATAGCACTTAAGAATTTCAAGAAATATTGTATAAATTATTATATTAAAGTAAGAAAAAGAAAGACTAAAATAATATATGGTCACTTTTCTCAGAAGAAGAAAATAAAGATTGATATTCATGAATTAAAAGATGCTATAGCTACAAATACTTTGATCAGATTATTTGTAGAGATAGATACATAATGAATTAAATTAATCCTATAATTAAATTAGGGTGGTGCAAATTTGATAAAAATAACTTAGTATTAAAAGGAAATATGATTATGTGTTTGAAAAATATTTTTAATATATGTTTTATTAGTACATATTTATGGAGCTGAGAGTTGAACACTCAATTATAAGAATAATATAGATACTTCAGATCTCTCTAAAAATATGGAAAGATATATGTTAAAAAATAACAAGAAAAGATCAAAAAGAAAATATGTGGTTAAAAGAACTTAATTGAAAGAATTAAGAGAATAAAATGAAACTGGGTTGAACATATTTTTAGAAGATATTATAATATATAGACAGTAGAAGCTTTAAATTGGGCACCGAGAGATTGTAAAAGACTGAAAAAGAGACCCCATGTGAGATGGATGAAATATAAAATACTTGCTAATGTGGTGTGAAAAAGAGAGAGTAGATCAATAACAATTGAAAATGATGAACATTAAATTTACAAAGTGGTTTCATAAATAAAGACTTCTAATGATGTTTTACAATATACATGATCACACATTACTTTTGATTTCAATTTTTTTTGACATTGTAAAGAAATGAATGCAAGTACTATTTATATTTAATGGATGAAAAAGTTAAGTAGGACGAGAAGGAATTTACATTTTTTATTAACACTGTTGGAAATATTGAAATGTGTTGCAATGTTTTATCCTATTTAAAGTGGCTTAAGACTAATCATAATGAAATGGAGGTTGTAAAATTAAGTCACACATTGCCAAGCTAAAAACTTAACAGTAATGTGTAGCAAAGTAAAATAGTTATCACAATTAACTATGCTCTGTAAAAAAGAAAATACTTGGCAGAATAAATTAATACACTGGATAAAAACTACATCAATTCTGCAAGATCATCACAGATAAGAAATTATGACTTCTCACTGAAACATGATATTATTTCTGATAACATACAGACTTGCCTTCTGTTAAAATCAATAGAAGTGATTACAAAAGCTGCTAAAAGAATCAGGCCTCTTTTTGACATTTAATTTACCTTCCTTAGCTATATTAATCCTGTAACTATAGCTGTTAATATCTTTTTTGAATTTTTCTAACTAAACACATTCAACTGCGCTAACATCATGATGAACATGCACTACAAAATAATGCCTAAAGTAATTAGCTATATATGAGCCTGCAATTATATCTAAAAAACTCCTGCCATTAATATTGCTGATGTGTTTTTGGTATTATTATCTACTGGATATGTAGATCATTATTTTATCACAGTTAATTAATAAAAAATATTTTTATTTTAATGATTTATTATTGTATTATATATGCTTATATATTGTAATAACCTCACTACAATTGCATAATAATGTAATTGACTAAAAGTATACATTAATTTAAAGTATGGGTTAACATAATAACAATAAAATGATTTGTTATGCAATATTAATTGGGAAATGATCCGTAAACAATTGTAAAACAATGTAGTTTCTTGGATATATTTTTATTTTGTGAAAATAGATTCTTGTTTTATAATTTCTGAAATAAAACATTAAAAGATATGTTAATTTTTACCTTTTTATTGTAACTAAAAAAGAATAATAATCATTTAATTAATTGGCTCTGTTTAAATGAAAGATAAGGAAAAAGCTACTTTATCTAATTTTCTGTCATAGATAAAATTATCTAGATAACAACAACAACAAAAAAAAAAACCAGAAATTGAATTATATTTTAATGTTTACTTCAAGATGTTTTAATTTTTTTTATCTAAGTTTTATTAAATGTTTTCTTATATTAAAGGAGAAATCATTTATTACCAATTTAAAGAAAAAAAAGAATTTTCTTTGATTAACCAAATTAAGATTTTGATTGGATAAAAAGATCATCTATTGTTGATGGGGTATATAACTTGTTGTTAAAGCCACATTCTCTCTGGTTTCCTGTAAGCAGCTATCTGGTTTCTTGTAAAGCAGCTCTCTGATTCCTATAAAGAAGCTCTCTTGTACCTGTTAAAGCACTTGTTTCATGTGAAAGCAACTCTCTGGTTTCCAGTAAATCCACTCTGATGTTCTAACTCAAGACACTTGTATGGATGTACCTATTCAAACTGCTATTATACTTACTATTTGCATAAATTGTTTTCTGTTAAAGAACTGTTAGTTACCAGAATTCTATAATGACAAAAGTTACAGAGAAAATGTAATTAAGAAGAATGCAATGCTAATCCCCCAGTGTATGCCAATCTGAAACCTGGATTATGTAACCTCCTGTGGAATAATTGACTGTTACCTGTCATTGGGAAAGAAATGCCCTCTTGTGGAAAAATCATTTGTTACCTGTCTATGGAGAGAGGAAATGGTAACCCCCTATGAAAGACCACCTGTTGCTTGCCTGAGTGAGACATGGTGATCAACTTTTAAGACCTGTTTTAGTTGTGACTATCAAAACAATAGTTACTTCTATCTGCCATGAAGATATTAAGAATGAAATTAATAATAAAAAAATTATCCTAAACATTGTGCCATGCTTAAAACCTGATCTAATCTAATTAAATTATGATTTTGAATAAAATGAAGTTTTATTTTACTGATTATTTTTAGTAATTGTCATAAAGCAGTACAATTTTATAATTTTTATTAAGTAATTGTAAATGTAGTTTTCTATAGTATTTAGTTGCTAGTAACAATTTTACCTTTGAATGTGTGTTTGAAATATATGTCATACGATTTTAATGAAATTAATTTGTTTTTGTTAAACTGCATTTTTTTTGTGTGTAGTTTTATTTCATTCCAGGTAAATAAGTTTAAACTTTATAATTATCTTTTTTGAGTTCATGTTATAGCCAATGAGAATTTAGATGGATATGGTGGAAGCAACCAATATTAGAGGGGGTATGTAGATCTAAACTTACTCTTTAGTCAGATATCATGTCTTAATTAGAAATGGTGCTTAGATGTAATTCATAACCATATAAAAATATTGTTTGGCTGAAGAGATGTACTAGTTATAGATTGATCAAAGGAGATTATGATAAGAGTATTGAGTTCCATTAAATGTAGTAAATGAAATAATTATGAATAAATAAAATATAGCTTCTAATGGACAACTAGCATATTATTAAGTGAAATATAAATGATTCCATTCTATATTTAGTATATTATTAGAATTCTATTAATTGATGAATAATTAAATTTACCCTATTCATATTGGAGTGGTTTTCATTCTGTTATAACTTAAATGCATTTTTTGAAAATAAATTACTTAATGTTTTATTTTATATATTGTTGGGAAACATAACTAATTAATACTTGTTTGTCATTTATCAAATAATGTTTACTTGAGTATGACTTATTTAATAATAATAAATGTTGTGAAGTATAAAAATGGTTTTGTCTTTAAAAATATGTCATCCTTAAGATAGTTTTTTGGTACTGTTATAAGTCACTGATTGACCAATATAAGTAATGCACAATTTTTTAGATAGCTTTTCTTTTGTACTGCTAAAAGCACTTATTGACAAATATAAGTAATAAGCATTTGTTTTATCTAGTTAAAAAACAATGTTGAGCAAAAATAGAATGAATTTTAGATTCATTCATATTTTGGGTCTTCCATATGAGATATTTTAAAGTGGACGCTTTAAAATGCATTTACTGTTATAAATGTAAAAAATAAAGTTTGATTTAAAATAGAAAATTATTAGACATATATATTTTATAAGTCTGTAGAATGAGTTGAATTTTTTGAAAAGGAAAATAATACAAAAAGTATAGGAGATAATCATTCTGAGAGAACAACAAATACAATGATATAGAGAAACAAGTAAGATTTGTTTTATTTTTAAAAAATATCTATTTATAATTAAATTTTTAGGGGAATACACATGTATTAATCAATAGCAATAGAATAATATAATATAAATTAATCCATTTTATATATTAATAACACACATATGAAATTAACATATACATTGTTAATAAGTACATAAATAAATAATCTTCAAATAGAAGAAACATTTGAATTCTTATGACAAATGTTCTATATAAAGATATGGGAGATGTTACATAAATCTCACATATTTGTAGAATCAGTATTTTTAGTTTTTTTTATGCATTAGACAACTAACTTTTTAGTAAATATCAAATCTGAAGATGGCCATAGGATATTTTATTATAGTTGAAGTGATTAATAATGTCAATTAACAGTATATCCTTAAAGAAATGTATATAAATAAACTATAAAAAGTATAAAAACACAGAAGAATAACAAAACTGTTAATTTGTTTGAACCAATGCCATTATATGATGCTATTAGGAAGGCATATATTCTATAGTTTGATTTTTTAAAACATGAAACCATGCATAAGTTATTCTAAAGGGACATTAATGTCATAGTAATAATCAAGTAATATGCTGGAGAAACAAATGTAACAAGTCAAATTAATTTATAACATTCCTGATATGAACACGATTTTTTTTGTAACTTACCATTCTAATGGGGGATATGTGTTTCAAATAATAAATATCTGAACATGAGGAAAGCTATAGTTTTAAACACCTGAATCTCCCCACGAGAAATGATGATCTAACTTTTATTAAGTACAATGATTATGAACTTGTTGGTATTTAGATTTGAATGCATTAACAATCAAATATACACATACATAATATTAATTCATTTTAATGCAATATTATAACCATTTTTGAATGAGTGGAACCGATTTCTGTCTATATTATAATGCTGTCGCACTTTCTGAAAAATAAATGTAATAAATAAGTATTACACTGGAGAAATAAAGAGAATAAATTTAGAAAAATAAATGTAATTTACTGCTTCCTAATATGAAAACAAAAAGTTTGGCTATTATTTTTGGTGGGTCTGATGATTAGAAATTTATGTTTTAAAAAGTACATACAATGAAAAAAATAAATTTGATATTTTTTTCACTAAAATGATAGCTTTCAAAATATAGAACTTGTATCAAAAATACAATCACAGTATTTAAATAGAAAATTTGGCTATTATTTCAAGTGTGGAAATCCAGATATTTAAACCTCTACTCATCTGATAATCAGAAATTTATTCTGAGAATTGCATGAATACTGAAAGGATTAATATGACATTTTTAAAATTAATTTGATATTTTTTAAGGATGATAGCTTACAAGACTTCCTAGAGTTTATATGAGGATTTCTATAAATAAATTAAATAGTTATATTTGGATTTTTAGTGTAGTGCTTAATTATAAAATATATGTCATTCTATTGGATGTTGTAATGTGAACAAAAATTATCTCAATACATTGAGGAGAGTTTCTTATAGTATTATATAAAAAGGTCTGGTATTGTATATATATATTATAACGTTTTCCGTTTTGCTAGGTCTCTATACGCATTATAAATGCACGAGTTGATCAAGTTATGTCAAAAAGAAGAAAGTTATATTTCTATTCTAAAAACATAGCTATATTTCCTCATCAACTCAGCCTATTAATTGTTGATAATTATGCTATCGACGAAATCAGCTTTTAATTTATTTAATCTGGGCGCCAGAATTCCTACGAATTCACTGAAATCGTCATATAACGTCTCGCAAATAAAAAAAAAGAAAAATACTTTTAAACTAATCGGTATTATATCATACCGTAACGAGAATTATTTTTTTAAGATTATTATTCCTGGGCTTATTCAAACATATTGGCAAAGGTAAATTACGTTTTAAATCTTATTAAACTAATAATAAATTTAATAATAAAAAATAATAACTATTATTAATAACGCTCAAATGAAAATTGATATTAGAAATATTTTTATTCTAATAGATTAAAAAAATATTTGAAATAAATTATTTATCAAATAAATTGGAGAAAACACTTAATTCAGACGTGAATCAATTAATAAAAAACAATTTTACAATTACTGTTCACTTCCAAATTTCTTCTAGAAAGTTCCTTAAAAATGAATGTCTCTTGTACAAGAAAATTAATGTATCTATCGGGATTGTTTAAACATACTTTTAGAAATTGTTTAAAAACGTTTAATTTGGTCACAATCAGGAGTAATGAAGCATAACGTACTGGTAAGTTTAGTGAATTCACGATGGTTGTAGATAACTATGCATAGTTTTTCGGGGTTAAAATGAGCTCATGGCCTTTGATTATTAGTTGATTTTGCGGTCCATTCTCCTAGTCGGTCATGAAGGCTTTTCTGGTGTACATCTTCAGGCACGGTTCACTCCGTCATGCCAAATTATTTCAGCATAGAGCGATCTTGGATATATTATTGTTATCCAAGATGAACTAGAGAAACAAACAAAACAAGACATTCTTCAAACCGGTCGCTGCCTTTTTATACTAGAGGCCCAGTTTTCAGACTTCTGCGCATGCTATTATCATGGTGTTTTATGTTTATAATCTTATACAGTCTTTATCATTTTTCAATTACTAAGTTCTCATTTTTCCTCAAGTTTTGCGGCCATCTTTAATTAGCTATACTTTTTCTTTTAGCTTATCTTTTTTTTACTTTTGGAATTCTTTTGTTCTCTCCAATAACTTTCATTGTACGTTATTTTTTTAAAAAAAAAAACAAATTAGTCAAAAAAATATCTAAATTTACTTTTATTTTTTAGCTTTTACCAAATGCCAATATATTTGCAACGTATATAAATAAACGTTACAATATATATACAATTAAATCTAATATTCTCATGGATAAATGATAAATTCATAGTATTATTTCCTGGAATCTCCATGTAATAATTCTGAGGGCTTCCATGCAATAAAAGTATAATACTAAAAAATAATACTATGAATTCATTTACCCATGAAAATATTAAAAGTAATATATATGTGTGTGTGTATATATATATATATTTAAGCTGTAATAGCAACAAGTTGCAATAATAGTCTTTAAACAGACAGTTTGGTTCTCATTTCTGATATTGGGAGATTCAAGTTTTTAAATCTTTAGTTCAGGTTTATTTCTGAGAGGAATATATGTATAGTGAGAAGATCAGTCTGATATCTGTTTCATTGATTGATAAATACTAAAAATGTGGAGATCTCATCAGGAATTAATATTATATATATATTAGCAAATAGTAATTCAGGAGATGATTATTTTGGAATTAGAATAGTTGATGTGTTGATGAGGACTATCCAACTAAAACATATGGCAAATATTTACAAAGATGTCAGTAAATTGAAAAATTCTTATGGTCATAACTGATTTTGAATAGATTTAAAAATAAATTTAATATTAAAAAGGTTGTTAATGATAAAACTTGAATGAAGACAGGAATTCACATTTTTCATAATACAGTTGCATCTGGTTAACCATGTAAATCTGAGTAAGAAGAATGTGTCTTTGTTTTAGCCACTATGAAAAATTACAAAAATATGTATAATTATGAAATTAGAACTCAATACTTTAATTCATGTCATATTAAATAAGAGACAATAATCCATTGTTTATGACTGATTTATCTTTTGTGGTTTTGAAAATAATGTCGTATGAAGTGATATTTGTTAAAATGATATGCCATTTTTGGATGAGATACTTCTTACTGTTATGTTATTCTAAATAACATCTTCAAAGAAATCCATGAAAATGATTCAGTGAGATTAGCATATATTGAACTCTAGTCCATAAAATAGAAAGACTAAACTGCATGGAACACAGAATATAAATATCAGATTCTGAATAAGTACTAATCATCCATGTTAATATACTTAGAACACATTAAATATTTGAGTTTTATCCAACCTTGGAAATTGTCCTAAAGATAATTTAATAAAGCTTAATTGTTTTTATGACTATCTGATTTATAAATATGTACATAGAGAAATAGAAGAGAATTACTATTTTGTTGATTTTTTAAAAGATACTAAAGAATCTGATATGATTGCAAATATTAAATATTCTTTTCATTTGCTTTTAGTATTTAAAGCTATGCTATCTATGATACTAAACATAATGATATATTGAGAATCTGATATATTTGCTAAACATTGAATAATCTTTTATACTAGTAAAAACAGTTATGTTATCCATGACACTAGAACATAAAGAAGGTATATAAAAATCAAAACTTCTTTTGTTATCTGATATAATAATTTATCTTCATAAATAGAAAATGTAATTTTAAATAAAGAAATCTTACAATTTTTTTATGGGTTAGACAGGATTTGATATAATTACTCATTTTAATATGTCTAATGTGGGATAAACATTTAAGAAATTTTATGTTTATTTAAAATATGAAATCAAATTAATATAATTAAATGCCAAATCAAAATTCATAAGAATTGAAATCAGGTGTGACTGATTTTTTTTTTTAATCAATTTTAAAATTCTCATATAAAGTTAAAAATGAATGCACTATATAAAACACAAATACTTCATGATGAATTTAGAAAACAATATTTTTAATAGTTAGAGTTTTGTAATGGTATCCTCACAAACATTTTTATGTAAACACCTTAGTTTTGATCAGCCTCCATGCAACCTAAGGATGATGGATATCATCATTATTTGTTTGTCACAAATGTAGTTTGCTTACTTATAGAAAAGTTAAAAGCAAAAAACAAGATGTAATTAATGTTTTTATTGTGTAATGAATTAATGCCAGAATATTATATAAAGAAGTTATCAAGTTTAATCTCTGCATCTTTAATTTTAAATATTTTAATAATTAGTTAAGGCTTGGGTAATTTGTTCTGGTGAATTAGTGTAACCAAAAAACAACTTTCGATAGGTTTAATGTTTTTCTGAAAGTAATTATTTACAGGCCCGTACAATTAAGGTCAATAATAGTAGAACTATTCCCTTGATTCAAAAAATTAAATTTACTGAGATATTAGATACAGTGCTTTTCATATTCTAATGAATTTTTATTTAGTTAATTTAAATATTTTAGTGGCTGAATTCACACAATCAGGTGCCATAAGTCAAAGATCATCATAATTCTTATTCAATTAATTTATTAGTGATTTATTTGTTTTATGGAGATTTTTTTAATGTGTTATTTAGAATGAAAATGACTACATACGGAAAAAATCTAGAATAAGATATATATTGTAATGGGCACACATGCTGTTACATTCTTTTTTTAAAAAATTAGACAAGAAAAATAAAAGTTCGCAAATAAAAACTTATTTTTTAAGAATTAAAAATTGAAAATTAAAAATCATCTAAACTCTAATATATAAAATCGCACAGATGAAAAATTATTAAAAGAAAACTTTATTAAAAAAAATAAAAAGTTTTAAAACTAAATATTAAGAAAAAGTCTTGAAAGATTTAAAAGATAAAAACAATGTACAATAAATTAATTAATGCTATTGTAAAATGGAAATGATTATTTTAATTAGTTAAAAGTAAGCTAGCCCTTGGGCATTACAAAATGTATAAGTAAAGGTCAGATAGGAGAGAAAAAAACAATAGAAACTAATAGCCAATAAAAGAAATCCCTCAGGAAATGGACCTCAATGAAAAGATCATCATCGTCATGATGTAATGTCCATTGGATCCAAAATTTACAATAAAAGGAAAAGTTTGGAAATAAAGTAATTAATGAATTAGAGAAGATAGAGATGTGGAAGCAGAGGTGTGCTAGAGTTGAAGGAGAAGGGATTGGAAAGATGCACTCTTCAATCCCTTCAGTTTTGCTTGAAAAAAAAGGAAGAGAAATGACCAATCGTTTTCCTATATTGCAGACCACAGGACATCGGAAGAATAATGCTGGATCCCAAATTGCAAAAAAATTAGAAACTACAGACTTGTTAAAACCGTAAGAATTTTATGAACTCTAATGAACATTAATTAATTTGAAAACAATAAGAACTCTAAAATTTAAACTTTCCAATATTTAAATAGAAATAGAATCCTATCTGGCCAACATAAATTATTATTAATAATTAATTTTATTTGATGTATTTTTTTTTTTTTTTAAAAATCATTTCCATTTATTTTTATTTTTTTGTTCTTTTAAGTTTTATTATGATTTTTGTTTTTTCGTTAAACTAAACTTAATAAATGTTAAATTTAAGTCGGGCGTGAATGGCAGCATAGATTCGTAAAGTTATGTTAGTTTAAGGGAGGGTAAATCTTAGGTTATTTGTTGCATAGTTAAATTGGGTCAATGGATTGGGTATGTTGGTGTAATTAGTAAATGTAGTATGAGGTCCGCTACATGCAGGATCACATTATACACCACACACTCCTTTTTGCCTATGGAATGGGATAGTAAGATGGAAAATGCAGTCCCTTCCTATGGAGTTTTTTATTGCAAATCTCGTCAGACAGATGTAGTATTCCTGTCTGGATGAGAGTCAATGTCTTCTATAACCATGCTGTTCAGATGTACATTCCTGACAGTATGGTAAAATGTGCTGTCATAGTCATGCTGCATTGAATACATCAATATATCAGATGGATTGGCGTTGGTTTTATTGTGAACTTTTGGCCTAAGGTTAAATCAGGGATAGAATTTTTTTTTCAAATGCAATTTATGTAGTCTATTCATACTCGACACTCTAATGAAATATTAAACTCATCTGTGCAAACTTATAAAAGTTAAAACGTAAATTAAATTCTAAAATCAAAGTTAAAATGTAAGTTAAATTTTAAAGTAAAAGTGATACTAAAATGATTCAAAATCTTATATATGTTTAAATAAATGTTTGTGTGTGTTATTACTGGCAGTGGCTCTTTTTCTTTTTCTTTTTTAATTGAAATATTATTAGATAAGAATTTATATTTTATAAATCTCTGCATCTCACTGAGCTAGTGGCATTGGGCTGATGGTCAGAATAAAATATATATAAAAATTTTTTTCTTAACTTACATATCTGCCTACTATATAAATTTTCTAGGTTCAAATAACCTGGTGGTGCCCTGTAGTGCAGATATGGTAAGACTCATTGAATATCCGACCGTTATAATTGGCGCCAACATGGGGCGATGTTTAATAAATCACGAGTTCCCTAAGTAAATTTTTTTTATGAAATGTTTTTATCTACCATATACGTTAAATCTTATAAAAGCACTACCAGAAAGAAATAACACATATATTAAACATGAGAAAGTATTAATAATTTTAAATTGTAATTTGGTAATTTTTTTAAAAAAGGAAAAAGTCAAAAGGTTGCAATTGATGTTTTTTTTGTTAATATGTATTATGCTTTAATGTTGTATAGGTGCGCACAGCCACGTATGTTTATGAGTGTAAATGTGGTACCTTATGATGAGTGCCCTTTGGGAATTTACTTCAGTGTAACCCTATTTAAGCAATTCAATCAGTCATAAATAAGTTGGTGGTATATATAATTGTGCTGCAAATATACACATATAAACCCATTATCTCTTGAAACATATTTATTTCAATGCAACCTCCTTAAATAAATAATTTGCTTGTCATACCATGTGTGTAAAGGCGAAATGTAGAGAAAATAGAACTCTTGGGGGGAGGAGGCATAAACGTAGATGGTTCATAGGAAAATGATAGTCAACATTTTTCTTTTTTGTATATAGTCTTTTTGTAAAATTACTAACCGAATGTCTTTGTAAATTTTTGTTAATCGTGTACCGTAATTACTAACCCTAAGTAAATTTTTTTTATTTTTTTTTTAAGCAAGTTTACTGATATGTAACGGGCACATACGCCATTACATTTTTTTTTTTTTAAATTAGACATGAAAAATAAAAGTTTGCAAATAAAAACTTCTTTTTTAAGAATTAAAAATTGAAAATTAAAAATCATCTAAACTCTAATATATAAAATCGCACAGATGAAAAATTATTAAAAAAAAAACTTTATTAAAAAAGTTTTAAAACTAAATATTAAGAAAAAGACTTGAAAGATTTAAAAGATAAAAACAATGTACAAGAAATTAATTAATGCCATTGTAAAATGGAAATGATTATTTTAATTAGTTAAAAGTAAGCTAGCCCTTGGGCATTGCAAAATGTATAAGTAAAGGTGAGACAGGAGAGAAAAAACAATAGTAACTAATAGCCAATAAAAGAAATCCCTCAGGAAATGGATCTCAATGAAAAGATCATCATCATCATGTAATGTCCACTGAATCCAAAAGTTTACAATAAAAGGAAAAGTTTGGAAATAAAGTAATTAATGAATTAGAGAAGATAGAGATGTGAAAGCAGAGGTGTGCTAGAGTTGAAGGAGAAGGGATTGGATAGATGCACTTTTCAATCCCTTCAGTTTTTCTTGAAAAAAAAAGGAAGAGAAATGACCAATCGTTTTCCTATATTGTGGACCACAGGACATCGGGGGAATAATGCTGGATCCCAAATTGCAAGAAATTAGAAACTACAGACTTGTTAAAACCATAAGAATTTTATGAATTCTAATGAACATTAATTAATTTGAAAACAATAAGAACTCTAATATTTAAACTTTCCAATATTTAAATAGAAATAGAATCCTATCTGGCCAACATAAATTATTATTAATAATTAATTTTATTTGATGTATTTTTTTTTTTTAAAAAAAATCATTTCCATTTATTTTTATTTTTTTGTTCTTTTAAGTTTTATTATGATTTTTTTTTTTGTTAAACAACTTGTAATAAATGTTAAATTTAAGTCGGGCATGAATGGCTGCATAGATTCGTAAAGTTATATTAGTTTAATTAAGGGAGGGTAAATCTTAGGTTATTTGTTTCATAGTTAAATTGGGTCAATGGATTGGATATATTGGTGTAATTAGTAAATGTAGTATGAGGTCCACTATGTGCAGGATCACATTATATGCTGCACACCCCCTTTTTGCCTATGGAATGAGATAGTAAGACGGAAAATGCTGCCCTTTCCTATGGAGTTTTTTTTATTGCTCTTCTCGTCAGACAGATGTAGTATTCCTGTCTGGATGAGAGTCAATGTCTTCTATAACCATGCTGTTCAGATGTACATTCCTGACAGTATGGTATTTGTGCTGTCATATTCATGCTGCATTGAATACATCGATATATCAGATAGATTGGCATTGGTTTGACTGCGAACTTTTGGCCTAAGGTTAAATCAGGGATAGAATATTTTCTTTTCAAATGCAATCTATGTAGTCTATTCATACTCGACACTCTAATAAAATATTAAACTCATCTGTGCGAACTTATAAAAGTTAAAACGTAAATTAAATTCTAAAATCAAAGTTAAAATGTAAGTTAAATTTTAAAGTAAAAGTGATACTAAAATGATTCAAAATCTTATATATGTTTAAATAAATGTTTGTGTGTGTTATTACTGGCAGTGGCTCTTTTTCTTTTTTTTTTTTAATTGAAATATTATTAGATAAGAATTTATATTTTATAAATCTCTGCATCTCACTGAGCTAGTGGCATTGGGCTGACAGTCGGAATAAAATATGTATAAAAATTTTTTTTCTTAACTTACGTATCTGCCTACTATATACATTTTCTAGGTTCAAATAACCTGGTGGCATCCTGTAGTGCAGATATGGTAAGACTCATTGAATCTCTGACCATCATAATATATATATATATAATTTATCAACAATTCTTTTAATGAACTTCTCTTATTTTCAAACGTGTTGAAAATTGTTGGTTTGCTTCTATTTTAGTGATATTTTAGTAGAATTATTATTTTTATATTTGCACTTTTTTGTTTAAAATCTCAAAACATTTTGATGTTTTATGCAGTTATTATTTCAAGTGTTATACTTTTTGATCTATCTAACTCTATGTCTCCTTCAGGAATTTTAAATACATATTCTGCATTTAAATAAAGAAATTAAAACAATGAGAACATCAAAATCAGATTTATTATTTCACTTCTACAAATAAGTACCACATACATTTATATTTGCTATAAATTATAAATGTAGTTTTGCTACATTTAGTATGAAATTTTTATTTATTATCTTATTTTTAATATTCAATTCTATTTACTAGCAATCATATCCAATTTTTTAAATAAAAGAATTTACACCCTAAGCACATGCACTGTAGTGTTGTTATAATAGCTCAACAATATCTTGTGGAGTACTGAGGATACTCTCAAACCAAAGCACAAGATAGAGACTTTTGAAAAGACAAGAGCAGCCATCTTATTCTTTGTATCTAAATTCAATTACATAGGCCAATATAAAGCATTTTAGTTTGAGAGCATGAAGATATTTCTGTTGTGTTTGGTTAGGCTTGCAGGTTCGTTACCAAACCAACAGATACAAAACGAACAACTACTCAGCAATTAATATGTATAATTTATTAGTACAAAAGATATAAACATGTTAGTTAAACAAATGTACAAATACAGTTGATATGCTTTAATGCTGAGATAGTCATGCGAAGTATGGAACTAGCTTCCAGCTAATGATTAGCCTGTGTCATGAGTTCTGGTAAGAAAACTCTTCAAGCTATGTAGTTAGCTTGCCTCAAGTTGGCTCTAGTTCAGACATAGCAGTTTCCAGTCCATAATTGGTCTTATCTTACTGCGTGGACATCGAGATAACGACTAGATAAATACCTTTGCTGAAGGCAGAAGGTTTAATGAAGAGCACATTCTATCATTCAAGTTAACAGAAGTAATTGCTCTCTGCCTTGTCTCCAAAAGGCTGATCCCCTACCTTACTGGAAACATGCGGATTTGGTACGTAGGTTTTAATCCCTTTGGATAGCAACTGGGTGCTAGCCAATCAGGCAAGGAATCTGGAATAGTCCACTTCTGAAGGCTGGGTCAGATATGACAGTTTCTTTATTCATTTTACATCCATTAATTACTTTATATATATAATTGACTTTAGGTACAAAAAATAAGATGGCTACTCTTATCTTTTCAAAAGTCTCTATCTTGTGCTTTGTTTGAGAATATCCTCCATACCAAAGAAGATATCATTGAGCTATTATAACAACATTGCAGCACATGTGCTTAAGGTGTAAATCCATTCTATTTAAAAACATATCTTAATTTTAGTAATAAAGTAAAATAAAATTTATAACTTATCTTATTTAAAAGTTTGTGATGATGGTATTTTAATAGTAATTAAATGTTAAAACTATTTTCAGCATGTAATATCACTTATTAAATATCTTTAGAAAAAATCAAACTTTATTTAAACCTTTCAAATACATTTAATTGTTAGTAATAGTACACAGGTTAGTATATAACACAATTTTTAAGTCATATTATTATCCTCTCTTTTTCAGGTGATAGTGGCTTGCTCAATGACATTGCTACCATGAAAATCAAACCTGAACTTTTAAATTTGTGAAGTACTGAATTTAGGTAATGGTCTAACAAATTAGGCCATTCTGTCAAAGGCAACAAACAATAGAAATTTCATATATTTATTTATAAGAGTTCCTGATTTCTCAAGGTCAAGGTTGATGCATAGCTACCAAATATTATGAATTACCATATTAGGTTGATATATATTTGCATTGTCATATGAGCAGCTTTTTAAAAGTTGATTCTTTGTACTTTTTCTTCTTTGATCATACATAATCTGTTAATTTAGATAGATATATTTTTTTATTTTCTAATCAACAATTTATATTCTTTTAATCACTTTTTAATTGCAACAACTAGTTTCACCATTGTAAATTATTCCACATTTACTTGGTATTTCATAGATGCAGTTTTTTTTTCAGCATTTGAAGTTTAAGTTTTGTAGAGTTTAGGATTCCTTATAGTATGCTATTACTTTAAAAAACTAATATTTTATTACATTTATTGCAGGTATTATTTAGTTTGTCTGTTATTCCTGGTATAAATGGATGTAGTACACTAATAAAAAGTATTTTTTTTTTTGATGTTTCTTTTTAAACCACTAAACATCAGGCGCAGTGTTTTCAGATCCAAGGCTCCTCACTAACAAAAGCCACAAGCTAGAAACTAGTCTGAGGATATTGGATGAGTAGGCACTAGATAGGGATTTTATGTCACAAGCCTTCTGAAATCCATTGACTACTCTGGCTTGCACTGAGTAGCAACTACTGTATGGAGAGTTTTGCCTGTTTTAATGTTTCCTTTTCTTGTTATTTTTTTTAATGACAGCTAATAGATAATCATTCTTCATGAGAGTTTGTTCCATGTATATTTTTTCTTTTTTCAAATCTGGTTTCTGAACAAATTTTTTTTGTTTTGTTTCATAATGATAATATAATTACGTTTTGTTTTTCTGCCATGACTGGATATATCAGCTAAGAATTTTACTGTGTGTGTGTGAATGGAAGGGTTTCTGTAAACTATAGTTTTGATTTTATCATGATGATGTTTTGCTGTAATTAATATTAGAAGATAGAAATAATATAATATATAATTACCATTATTATTTGACTAGTTTAAAATATTTTACTTTTTAAATTTTCAAATCATATTGAAAAGCTGTTTTATTACATCTATTTTCGTATTCTTTGAACATTATCCTGTATTAATAATTTATAGTGCTATTATTATTTTTTTAAATCTACTTTTATATTAAACAAATATAAATCCATTCCTCTGACAATGTTAAGGCAATAATTATATATATATATATATTATGATGGTTAATGTAGTTTGAAATATAACTTCGCCAGAAGGCGTCACTAGATAATAAATCTAGACCTATTTCTTACACCTAATTATTATCTAATATTCTTAATTAATGAAAGCAAATCCTATCAAAAGAAGTTAAGTTTACCAGCAAAGTCACACATAAACTTTCTACCATACAAAGTTTTTTAAAAAAAATAGTCCATTGATCTCGGAGATCAGAAACCCTTTTACAATATTATATATATAACATAGATTGTATTTAGCATATAAATATATGTATAATTTTATTCAAATTATTAATCAAATAATTATCAACAATAAAGTAAACAAAATCTATAGTTAACAAACAAAATAATTTATTTTTTAAAAATAATAATGTAACAGCTATCATTATTCAAATTCACATATTAAAATCAACAATGCATACATGATTGGCAAGTTAGCATATTGTCAAACTAAACCTAGCCAACACTGATATTAATAGTTAGTAATCCAGCAACCTATATGCTGAGAGCTCATAAGAGGAAACAATGGGTGAATTGCCTAATAAAGATAAGATAAACACAATACTGGAAATAATCTTTAAAGTAACGACATTAAAAGAGCACTATACTTAAAACTATATATATAAAATATTTGTGTAATATCAATAATAGTTCATTGCTATAGCTATACTTATTAATATATAACGACATCACCCATGCTCTTATAAAAATATTTCTTACAAAACTAAGTCATTATCAAAATGAACCATAGGAAATTTACAGCTACTAGTATTGGTCAACTTTCACATAAAAATTAAATATTCATTAACAATCAAACATTACAAACTTAAAATTATAAGTAATTATCTTAAAATAACTAAGATTATATATTTTGCAATGTGCACCAAAATATGACATCAGTATACTTTTACAAATAATAAAAAAATATTATTTCTCACATTTATAACATATTTTGACTATTTCAATAGAGTATGTGAAAATATTACTTTAAATACATTTCTTTTCATAAATTATAAATTTAAACAATGTTTGAACTGATAATAAGTTATTAGTAATTAATAGTTGTGTAAAGAAAAATATTTATCAGAAAATGTACTTTAAAAAAAATCATAAAAGATTTATAAATTGCTTTTATTTTCTGTGATTTATTTATCAGTAAAGTTCTGTTTTCCTTTGGCAATTTATTGAAAAAAATAAAAGCAATAACCAGAAGCAGATTATTTTGTCCATTATGGTGTTCCATTTTAAATACAGGTCTGTACGAAGTTGAAGAAAAAATAACTTTTGGAACAATTGATGGTTTGAAAAGTAATCATAATCAGTGTTGATGAAGATATGGAGTAATAGATTATCTATCTGAATTTATTCCACTTTTTTGAGATAAAACTATATCTTAAAAATTTATTTACATGAGCTTTAAAATTTATTACTTTTAAAGAATGATGATCCTATCTGTCTATTTAATCATTCAGTATTACAAAAAATTATTCTTGGCAAAAAGCCAACAGAACAATAGAGGATTTTGTAGTTAATTAATAAAATAATAATATCCATTCTTCATATTTCAATTTGTTAAATACAACAGAATTAATTTCAATAAAGTACTATTTTGTATGATTATAAAAATATTGGCTTTCTTCTAAATTATAATTTAATAAAATCAATTTTTATGAATAAAGAGTGCATAATGTTTTTAAATAATAATAATAATACAATATTTTAAACACACACATATTCATTTCCTTTATTTATTTATTAATGAATTATATTCCTATGGAATATATTATTTTAATATTAGTGCCCTTTTTACTAGGTCCAAATAAGTTTACTAAGTCAATTTTTGAAAAATTTTAAATTAAGGAAAAACTTAAATAGTATAAATGCTGTATAATGTTGATAAGATTTTTAAAACTTTGTTAAGATAGTTGTGTTATAAATGTATAAAAAACTATGTTTATATGATAGAATTATAAAATAAAGTTAAATATTATGATTTTTGTATAGTTGGGGAAACTGGCCATAATGAAATTAATGTATTAAAAGCCTATTAAATAAAGTGCTAAAAGCTAATTGTAAAATAATGACTTAAAATTAAATAAGCTAATGTATCTTAAATAAAAATTCGATTTAATATTTCTGTTATAAATTATTTATTAAAAGTATAATATATTATGGTAGACAAATGTATTTAATTTGTTATTGCTTAAATAATTTCAAAATTTATTTATTCCAAATTGTATCATTATATTTTATTATTTTATCTTTAATATAATATTTTTTGTAATTAAATATTTAATTTAGTTTTCAGATGGTAATTATAAAAAATTGATGCATATTGTCTGGTTTTTAAGTCACGTGACTGACAATGTGTGTATTTTATTGTATGCTTGCAAGGTTTTTAAAAGAAAGTTTCAAAATTACTTTTAGAATTGTTTTAAAATTGAAACATTTATGCATCATAAAAGTAAATGTTAGGAAATTTATTTTATTGAATAACTTTAAAATAAATGTAATTAGTAAAGTTAAATTTTAAAAATAGATACAGTAAAATTAAATATTAAATAAATTAATAAAGTATTATTTAAAAAATGTTATTTTAAAGTGTTTCATTTGTTTAAATAGAATTATAAAATTAATTTAGAATTAAATTTTGTAATATTTAATATAAGTCATAGATTTTATGTCTAAATTTTAATAACCTAAACTTAACAGATATGTAAATTAGATCATAAGTGGAAGATTAAATAACCAATCATATTGTAAGTTTGATCTGATATAAAAGTAGATGCTCTCATTTTCTTGCTTGCTTAATAACTTAATAACTTAATATTATCAATATTATTATCATATCAACACCAGAATATTACTTAGTCTATTTCTTAATATTGTTATTTTTTAAGAAAGGTTTTTGAAGGATTATCAATTTACCCAGTTAAAGTAATAATGCAGCCCTAAATTCAAAAAATTCTCTACTAATTATTTTTATTGTAGCTTAAGTCAACTTCACAGTAAAATTTGGATTTAATACCAGAGTTAATGTATTTAAAAAAATTAATGATGAAAGAACAGCTAATAAAGGAAAGTATAATTTTAAATATATTATGGAAAAATTTATATAATTATTTATTTATAATACTTTGGATGTTTACAAGAATGTTGAGCAGAAATATTTTTCGAATGACTAGCATTTTTATGCATTATATTTTAAAGATAAATAACTTTATTTGGAGAACAAAAAGTTATGTGGAAAAAAATTAAATTTTAATATTTTTGAAAAAGTTGACAAATTTAGTATTGAATCTAGAAATAAAAGATACCATTTATGTGTACATTAATACCGCATAGTTTATTCTTTAAAAAAAAAGTTGCAGTGAATCTTTTCAAATCTTCACTTAAAAGTTATTATAAATCTCTCTTGAAAAAAAATTATTAAAAAGAAAAACCAATATTATTACGGATATAAATTTTTATGACAGATTATTATTAAAAATACCATACATTATTGGAGTAATATAAAGCTGGGTTTTTTTTAAAAAAAATTATTCATCAGAAAAGAAATGAATGGGTAATTTAAAAATATTATCTTGACTGAAAATATACCTTTATAATTGAATATATATACCTGTGTTACTATAAGCTGATATTTGAATGGAATATCAAAAATGCATATTTTTCATAAAATGTGTATGGATTTATATCACCAACACTGATGCATCTAAAGTCCATAGGATCTAAGTGAACAGGAAAAACTCCAGAGATTATTTTAAAAACTTTTCCAAGTGATATCACAGTAAATAGCTGTCATCCTGAGGAATCTACAGATAGGACTGCATTTTTAAAAGACTTTTAGAACAGGATGAATAGCTAATTTTCAAATATTTTTGGATTTAAAAAGTTGACTTCATTTTCATTTTTTAAAAATTATTTATGAGTTTACACACTGCGGAGAAGAGGAGAAAGTTTTTGTTCTAAAGCTTTTGGATGATAGTGTCACTAAGCAACAAGCACCGGGGAACTTCTATGAAAATATTAGAATGAAGAAAAAAACTTTTAAAATTGAACTTTATGAAGAGTTGGAGTTTTTAGTAACTATAGTTTTATTATCATTTTATATACTAATTGTAGTATTAAGTTATTATTAGTGTTGAAGTAGGAAAGATTACACTTTAGATATTTTTAGTTAATCTAACAAAGTTAATATTTTAAAGAATATTTTAATATTTTGTAAAATTTTTCATAAACATTTTTAAGGTAGATAGTGATGCTGAACGAATGTTATTATTAATTAAAATGTTTCCTTACGTTAAATATTGGACAAGAATACATCTAAGAGTGACTGACAAGAGTAGTGTCACTAGGTAAATCTTATAAAATTTATTAATTTTATATGATGTATATTTTATTGTTATTTTTTAGAATTGCTTGTAATATTTTTATGATATTGCTTTCTTATATAAATGTATAAGCATGTGTGTGTGTGTATTAATTACACATAAAACATTGTTATTCTAAAGATATAAGCCATCATTTTAGAAAGATATGCATACTTTTTCTATTATATTACTAATGTAATATAATTTATTGATACTCATAATTTTATATGATTCTTTAATGGATGAATCCTACTTTTGAAAATATTTTGAATATTGATTTTAATATTTTAAAACAAAATCACTTGTATTTTTTATTGCTGAGTTTTTTTTTTAAAAAGTGAATAAAACCTTTTCTTGTAGTAGTTTTTAGATTATTAAAGTCATATGCAAATTTTGTTTGTTATTTAGAATAATAATAGATATTTTGTGATGTAGGTTGTTAAATCTATTGTGAAGTTTTAATCGGTAGTGACTTGGGAGTTATGTAAAGAAACCTTTGGATGCTTATATGTAGGATCTATGGAGAAAATAGGAAAGTAACCTATATTATTATCTTAGTAGTTTATGCAAGCACAGATAATGTAGCATGTGTCTTGTATATATTTTCCGTGGACAGTGTTTTTCTTGATATTTTGTATTTTAAAATGTTTGAGTGAGTGCTAAATAAATAGCCTGGACATTATTATTATATTTGAGGTTATTAGACAGAGAAGTCATACCTCTTCATTCACTCTGTATCCATGTAGATTATCTCATATATTTTATATTATTGAGTCTTTACTCTAGTTAGTTCTTCATGCTTATGCATCATATCGCTATCTTAATTTCAACAGTTATTGCATTGTATTTTATAAAAAAAATATATTTTTTTTGAATTGTAGTGTCATTATTTTGAAAGGAGATGAGATAGGTTTTTCTTGTTTTGGTTTAGGTTGAAGTCAAATACAAATGAGATTGAATGTAAATGCTAACAGTGAATAATAAAGAATCATAGATATTTTTCATATTTTTATTAAACTATTTTTTAAAAACATGAAAGATGTGATAATTATTCACTATATTTTTTTAATAATTTTGATATTTTGATTTTATGTGTTAACACATATTTTTAAGAAAAATAAAACAACCAAAATGAACAACACAAAATAGAATGAATGCTTGTATTTTGTGAATAGTATTTTATATTTTAAACAAACATGAAACATGCTTATAAGGATTTTTATTTAGAAGGTGGTACCAAGCAAAATATATATAGGAATACCAATAATATTATTTTATTAAAGTCAATTTTATTTATCGAATGACAAAGTAAAAGTAGTTAAAATAACACTAGCACTATTATATTAGATAAGTTTGATTGATTTATTGTAAAAAAAAATATTTGAACATATTTTAAAGATGAATATTATTTAAGTATTTCATATTTTATATTTTTCATGTATACTTATGAAAAAACATATGTTCTAACTATGTTAATTATTGAATATTTTTTTAAATTAAACTATAAGTGTATTCTTAAATTGGTAATATTATTATTTTTAAATAAATGTGCCAAAAAAGTATATAAGTCGGAGTAAAGGCTTATTTACTTGTTGATTTATTATTTTTTAATGGAGAAGTATGTAACTTAATATTATTTTCATTAGTTTGATATTTGTTAGGTTTTATTAAACACGATTGTAAATAGTGTATATAGTTTGTTAAATGTATAGGATAATAAAATTTGTTAAACTTGTTTTATAAAACTTTATGTTATGTTGATTTATTCACCATCACAAATACATGATCGGCAGATACGAAAACAAACATAATATTTGCACAGTACAGATATAATTATTTATTTAAAAAAAAATACAATGATTCAAAATATAATATACTTGAAAAATTTTCTTTTGCATTAATATTATTATTATGGTCATAATTAATTGCACACATTTATTGCATAGAATTATAACGTTGTATGTTGCCACATATGTTCAGATTATACCATATATTCTATTTAAGATGCCACATGAGAACTAAAAGATTATATTATATTATTATTGTTATTATCATTATTATTAGTTACCATAATATTAAATAGTGGATAAAATTGATAATTATTTAATGAGGAATAAGATTATTTATTTATTGTTGTTATTATTATTATTAGGTGTAGTTGAGGATGATACAAAATCCCTTATCATACTTGACTACAGGAGATTATAAATTGATTAGAGTTATTTTAAAGAACCTGAGATAATTATAATTGTATTGTTTTAATAAAGAGATTAGAATTTATTTATAAAATTATATTAAATTGATTGTATTATTTTAAAGTCTTAAGAATGCTATGAATTTATTATTATTTAAAATAATAGGGAGAATAGTATTTTTATGCCATTGAGATTGTATCCTATGGGATATTGGCTCAATGTAATTCTTTACTGCTTGTACTTCACTTTATTGTCTCATAATTTATTAATATTTTATTTATTGTCTCATAATTTATTAATATTTTATTTATTTAATTTTTTTTATAAACCATACTATTTATTATTTATTAATCAGTTAGAGCTAGTTAAATAGTAGATATTATCATAGGCTATCTGTATTATTGATTATATGTGTTTTAGCCGAGCGTAATCATTTTATTTGAGCTAGTCATATTTTTTTATCATTATATTGAACTGAAGGTGAGAGTACAATATATATATTTAATAGTGCTTTCTTTGTATTTTTTAACAAATTCAATTATTTTTATTAAATAATTGTTTTTTGTGTTTGTAAATTATTGTGTTTTTTTTTTTGTCATTTAAAACTTGTTAATCTGGTGTGTAGTTTATGTTTTGTATTTCTTACATAGTTATTATTTATTCACTTTCATTGTTATTTTTCTTTGCATTTATTTCATATACAAGGTATATCTCCCAATTTTCTTATCTGTATCTATATTGAAATTTTAAAAATTATTTATATTTGATATTATTTAATATATAAAGCTGAATTTTTTTAATTTAATGTTTTGATAATTTTCTTCATTGTTTTCTATGTATATTTGTTTACTTTTAAATTAATGGATGTATTATTAGTTTTTGATCTTTTATTATTGCTATTACTTTATTTTTTATTTTATGATTTTTTTATTTGTGGATTTTTTTTAATAATGTGTTGAGTGAAATTATTATTTGTAGCTATTTTTAATGATGTTAATTTTTTTTAATAGTTAATTTCTGTAACATAAATTAATAGCTCTGTTTATTATTTATTATTTTTTCTTAAAGGATATTATTAGCATCTGAACATTCATCAAATGAATCTTCTCTTTATACGATTGTTTTAGTTTTTATTTTGTTATTAAATATATTTTAGGAATATTTGTATCCATAAATTTGATTCCATTTGAATTGTATATTTTCTTTTTTTTATTTATTTATTTCAGTATGAAATAATTTATGTTTGTTTTATTACCATTGAATATCATTAAATAATCATTTATATACCTTTTGTAAAATAAAGATTTATATTTTGAAGTTGTAAAATACATACTTCAATTGTTTATATATATGCTAGATAGCCACTTAAAATGTTCCTATACTTATATCTTTAATCTGTTTATAATATTTTTTTATATTTAAAAATGACATTAGTGTAGGATATTTTATAGTTATTCAAGGTCTCTGTATTTGTTTTTATGCTTTTATCTAATATGTATTTTTCTATATCTAAATTTATTGTATCATATTCATTAATATTTGCATATATGCTATTAATGTCAAACTATGACAATCATTATTAATGAATGTTTTTAATTCATATAAAAACAGTATGTTGTTTATTTTGGGGTTATTATTTTCAAAGTAATATTTTTAAAAAATCTGATTTAACAATCATTTAGATGTAATTTCAAAATATATGAAGATATCATTTATAATTGATCTAAGGAGTATATTTTATGAATTTTTGAATACCTTTTATAATATCAGTTCCTACATCTATTTTCTTTATGATTATCATTATTTGTTTATCACTAAATGTTTCTTATGTATAAATTTGTTCTGAGTTATTTTTTTATTCTTATTATTGCTATTATTCTTTTTCTATTTCTATAAATTATTTTTTCTTTAATAATTTAAACATTTTTGATCATATATAATGTATCTATTATGATTTTATTTGTGCTTTTTTCTATTCTAATGAATATTTATTCTTCACTGATATTTTGAAGTTATGACATTTCTAATGATTTTAAGGTGCATTTTATTTCCTTTTATTTTTATTACTATAACCATAACTTGTATACTTAGTTTTTTTTATTAAGAAGTTTGAATATTTCATTTTTTCAAATATTTTATCTTTAAATACTATTTTGTTTGTTATATTTTCCAATATACTTTTTATTAATAAATTTATTTACTAGAAATTATAATTTTGTTTTTATTTTCAAATTTCTTTCTTTTGAAATGAATTTTGTGAGTATATTTCAAATGGCTTTTTTTAATATTTTAATTTTATTTGTTTTAAATTATTTATTAGATAAATCTGAAACATTTTTAATCTTTATTTTACTAGAATTTTTTTTTCATAATCTTAATCATTATTTGTTTCTTTATTTTAATCTTTATAAATATTTTTGCTATAATTGTTTATATTTTAGATATTTTTATTATTATATGTGTTTATTTTATATATATGTGCTTATTTTTTTTATGTATTTTTGATTATTATAATTTTAATATTGTTTACTTTTTATTTTTCATTGTTAGTAATTTATTAAATTTTTTAGTATATATTTTTTGTTGTGTAATGTTTTTTATATACAGTATATAAAAATAAATATGCTGTTTAAAATAATTTATTATTTTAATTCGATTTTTCTTATTAATATTCCATAGATGAATTTGTCTTCTTAAGAGCAAACTTCGTTTTTCTTATATTATTTATTTAAATCTTTTTAAAGAAATATTTTTTTCACATTTTTTAATACATTTATTGCAATTAAAGATTTTTAAAATGCTTATTGACTCTTATAAATTAAAATACAATTTTAATATTATATTTTCTTAAAATCCATATTTAATTTAACAATTTTTATTTTTAATCATTTGTTGATAAGATTCATATTTTATTCTTTTACTTTTATTCTAAAATTTCTAGTGATTCTTCCCTGTATTTTGTTTTCGTTTTTTATCATCCAAATCATTACGTTATTATTTGACGATATTAAATTGAATGATTATAATACATCTTATTGGTTGATTTACTGAAACTACTTTTTATAATTATTGAGTTGGTTAATGTGATTTATAAGCTAGTGCTGATATTTCACTAAATGCTGATTGTTTTATTTTTGTAAAATTCTGTTTAGTAAGTATATTAGCTATGTGATTTTTTTTCCTTGAAAAAATAGTGTTTTTTTTTTCCTGTTTATTTTTAATAAAGTGGCTTTCTTGCACTTTTTATTCTTTTTGCTTTCACAATATTTGTAGAGTTGTAATATAATATGCTTTTCTGCAATTTTTAATACAAATACATAGTTTTCAGATCACATAAAAATGCTAATATTATCAATTATTCTTTCAATGAACTTCTACTTCTTTCACACTTACTCAAAACTATTCATTTACTTTTATTTCAGTGATATTATTATTATTATTATTATTATTATTATTATTATTATTATTATTATTATTATTATTATTGTTATTGTTGTTGTTATTATTATTATTATTATGTTTCAAAGCAAAACTTTATTGAGTCTAAAAAGTTACAGAGTCACATATAGTACTATATTGGTTTGTTACAAATGCAAAACAAATTACAACTTTCAGTATGTAAGTCTTTATTGTAACGGTAAGAAAAGTAGAGCTGCTTTAACCTAACCTAGAGATGCAGATAGAAGGGGTTCGAACCTCATCTACTCCTCTAGATTGCTACTAAGCGACTTACTCCTCAAACCTCACTAGAATTTAATCTTAATGTATGCCTGGTGGTCAGGGAGAGGAGAGACCACGAAAAGAAATTTTTACATATATAATGATCAGATGTACATACGTATGTTACAAAAGAAAAACAATACTAAGTCGTTTTATTTATAGTGAATGAAAGATAACAGAAATTTTTATTATTGACATTAAAATAATTCACACAATGCTTTATTAATAGTGTCGCAGGCTATTTTCACTGCAACCGGATAGACATATATGAAAGATCCATTGATCTTAATGATAAGAACAGCCAAAATTTTTACGTTATAATTTCTTCTTTAAAATATTCCAGCCAATGGAAGTGTTACATAAAAGAAATCAAGAGAGAGAGACATGATTCATTAACTCTGTGGTTGGAGAACAGAAATAAATAGGTGGTCAAACTCAACTAAACACTTCGGTAGGTTTAAATCACAGCCCTACTTATGATTTAAGAAGAATGATAAAGTGACCCCAGCAGGAATTTCCAGCTATAATTGAAACATTTCTATGAGATTTTGAGAAAGATTTCCCAATAAATATAAATATACAAGACCATGCACACAGGCAATAGCATATAGTGGGCTGTGAGGCTCGAGACATAACAGTTACCAAGAGGTTAATGCAAGACCGGATAGCTCTCCATCCTGAAACTAGGTTAGAGAGAAAAATGGAATCCGTTCACTAAACGCGTGACCCGGATTCAGGATCGGAGTTTTTGTTGCTTATGTCCAGTTACATACATTTAAGGAACTGAGATCGACATGAGATCCTGAACAATTTATTTATTTTTCAGAAGGTCCGAATGTAGGTATGTTAACCTAAGCAAACTTGGCAAAAGAAGCACTGTAATTTATGCTGAGCGGTCCAGTAGATCACCCGAGGCACGATACCATATAAATACAGTCAACGACCTTTAAATTTAAAAAGAAACCCTCTGCAAAATATAAATATTAAGAAAGCTCAACTATCACTGAAAATCCGCAGAAAAATAGTAACTTCCTTTTTATAAAATTCAGATCACTAAAACAAGAGGGTGGATATTTTATTGATTTAGTTGAATTTTAACCATCACACCCCAGAGTCAACACTATTTAATAATTTTTAATGCATATTGTCAAAATGTACTCTCTCTTATTACTAAAATATAAATGCAAACGTTTTATTTCACGCTCTTTAAAGTATAACTTTAAATTTGTAACCCTTCATTGACTAAAATATACAGGCATTTGATAAGGATCTTTCTTTTATATATATATATAAAATCAAATTAAAATGTTGAAAGTTTTCTAATAAAATATTTAGCAATTAAATCTTGATTTTAAAATAGAGTTTTGTACTTTCTATGATTTGCTTCCTTTTCTTTCTAAATAAATAGTTATATAAAATAAATAACTTAATTACGGGAGTATAATGGCGGAAAGTTAAACGAAGCATTTTTCAATTAAATTAATAAGAATTACCGCCACCATTATATGTAATAACCCTACCACCCATTAAAGTATTTAAAGAAAAAAAGAAAGCAATTAATGAAATATAATTTCACAAGACTCGAATACATAGATTTAAAAAAAACATATATATATAGAAAAGCATAAAGATACATTGAATTTGCAAATTACAAAGATATTTTAATAATTTATGGGAACGTTACCGGTAACTAGATGGGTGGGTCAAAATGAGTTCATTTGATGTTTCCCCGCAGGTCTTCTCGGTTCTTCAAATTTGTTTTTCCATGTTTTTGGCAGATTTTCACGGATACAGGGCAGATACTTTTGTTCTCTGGCTGGCTTACATGATTACAACTCCTGCATCAGGAACAGTTGCTCACGAGAGCAAAGGCAAAGAAGTTACCCCTGCATTTTTGCAGAGCAACACATTTCTGGATTCTTTTATTTGTATGCTGAAAGAATAGAGTGCAGCTTGAAGTAAGTACAGCAAGCAAGAGTTCGCTATATTGTCCAATCTTTCAGCAAAATTTCTTCCAACAAAATTCTTAAAATTTCTCTCTGACCTTCAGCACAGGTTACCAGCAAGCATAAGACCAAGAACAAAAGAAAAGTTCTTTATTTATACCCTTTTTCCATTATGTTTTTAATCTGCTAATTAGCAGCGAATCATGCCCATTGTTTCAAATTTTTCCTGTTATCTATTTTTATCTAATTCAGAAAAATGTTTTACTAATTAAATTCCTTTTCTTAATGGATTCTATTTAATTAAGAAATTCATCAAATTCTACCAAATATATTTTAAAAATAATTGCAATTATAATTTTAACTTTCTATATTTTATTTTATTAAATCTTTTAATTTAGGCAACTATTTGAGAAAATGATAAATTTAGTTTGAAAAAGAAACATACATTCACTGTGGTTGGACTTAGGTTCTTAGTTAGTCCACAGTGAATGGTGAAGCCAGCATATATATTTATATATATATGCACAGCTTCATTATCAATTCTGCATACTTTCTTTCTTGTTTTTAAATTTGGTCTTCTATTTAGTTCAGTTTATGCTTGCATCTCTTTGAAGTTGGAAAAAAAGCTGATGTTGAAAATGTCATCATCTATCATATTAGACTTTATATTTTATAGACTGGATCTTTGTTTCAAGTGTGACCATGTGGCTGCAAACACATCTGGTTGAGCTAGGATGCTGTCTCTTTTTCTGAACAGTTCTAGTTTTATTGAATATGTTGCTGGGTGGCGTTGAGGGTTATTAGCAAGTGCAAAAGTGCATCTGGTACACCAGTAGGCATAAAGGCTATATGTTGCTGCATGAATAGCAGGGATGTTGCCTTTTTTAAATGTATTTATTATTTCATCAATTGAAATGATAGCCTTTCTGTATGTGGTAAACATTGTGTGATGTATTGTTTCTAGTGCATTGCAGGAATGAAGAAAATGATCTTGTGTCTCTTCTTCTCTATGATATAACCCACACATGGGGTCTATATTTGTGTAGAATCTACGAAATTTGAGGAAGTGTGTTATGGGTAGAGCATTAAGATTAAGCTTAAGTAGAAAATCAAATAATTTTGGTTCTAATGACCATTTTCTGAATTGTTGCAGTAGTTGCCTGTTGTCTATCCCAGGAACTGATGGATGTAGATTAGGTGTCTGGTTTGGGTTTAGTATATTATAAATGTCCCAGTATGTATACTTGTTGTCATTATTGAGTGCTATTTTGTTGTATATTGGCTTGAGTTCTTCAATCAGTGTGGATAGATATCTATATGAAGGGGGTGGTCTGTCTGTGGGTATTATACTAATTACACACTCCAGGTCTGGAAATCTTTTTATGGTTGCTGTTATTAGATTTACTGATTTCTGTGTGTAAAAAACATTGATTGTATGGAGTCCAAGTCCATTGCTGTGTGGTGGTCTGCTCAGATTTTTTAAAGAGTTTGCCACTGTCTTTCTCTTCCATATTAGTTTGCTACAGATTGATGAGATTTTGGATATGAATGTTTTGCAAATTTGATTATAGGTGTGTAGTAGGTAATTTTTATAATTATAAGTTGATTAAATAGTGCTACCTTTGCGTATATTGACAGGTATGACTTTTCAAGTGAGGTTGTGATTTTTTCAGCATCTTTTTTAATTTATTTTGAATTTTTGCCTCATTCTGTTGGTTCCAAGGTAGAATGGGAAACCAAGGAAAGCAGATGGTTTACCATTAAACATCTCTGTACAGTGCTTGCCTGTGTATATTGACCATGCAGCAGTTTTATTTGTGTTAATTTTTAAATTAAAATTTGAGGTATAATTCTTGATTATCTCTTGTAATATGGGGAGGTTCTTTTTAGAGGGGAGGAAAATGGTTACATCATCCATATAGGCTATGCATGATATATTTAAAGCAGTGTTTGGGATTTGAATGCCTTTTATTTTTTTCTGTATCTCTATTAATAGAGGATTTATATATATTGTAAAGAGCAAGGCACTGAGGGGGGATCCTTGTGGGATGGATTGACTCAGTCTGAAGGTTGGTGAATTTTTCCCATTCAATGTGATGTGAATTTCATGGCTGAGTAGCAGATTGGCTATTATATATAGTAGGGATGGAGGTATTGTTTTTTTTTTCTGCACATCTAATAACTTGGCTATAGGCACTGAGTCAAATGCTGCCTCAACGTCTAGTTGAACTATAATTGGTGCATATTTTTTTTCTTTTTTTTACTACTTCAATTATTGTTTTGTACATTAAGGCACCCTGGCCAATGGATGATCCTTTTTTGGCATATTGTGCTGATGATAACACAGGGAGTATATGTTGTTCTATATTATCCTTTATTACTCTTTCAAAAATTTTTATTCCTAAAGGTCCCATTGAAATTGGTCGTAGATTAGATAAAGATGATATTGCTGTTGGTTTTTTGTTAAATGGAACCATTGCAATTGGGTATAGACTTTGTATGTTGTAAATTTTTTTGGATATGTAATTGGCTAAATCACACAGGTATTTGGCTGTGAAGTGACTAAGATGTTTGAACACAAATTTTGGAAGTCCTTGTGGTCCTGGGTGACATGTGTTTGTTATTGTTGCAAGTTGAAATACAATGTCAGTTGTTTTTATTGGTGTGTCTGTTTCAGGGTCTCCAAATATGTCTTCATTTGGTATGTACACTCTTTGTTTTTGCAGTTTTTTTTAAAGTGGTGATATATTGGGTTTATCATGTTTTGTCCAGCTGTTATAGAGCCATCTATTTCAAGTGCCATAGGCACTCTGACTGTGGATGGGTATCCCAGTGCCCACCGTATGTATGCTCTGGTTCAAGTGTGTTGTTGGGTAAGGTATATATTTTTATTTTTTATTGCTACATATTGCTTTAGTGTGTTGCATGTATTGTTGTACATTTCTGTAAGTTTTTTTTATTTGTGTTTGATTATCTGTAGTTGGTCTGGAAATGGTTATTCTTTTATGTAGTTCATCTGCCAAAGCTAATAATCTGGTGGGCGGTGTTGAATTTCAGGTAATATGATTGATGTTAAAGAAAGTATATTGGTGAATGCTATATACATTTGTACTGGATCGAGTGACATGTTTTGAAGTTTTTGGAGCATTATATATGTTTCTGAATATAGGAATTCAGTTGTTTGTTCTGGAAGAAGTATTCACATAGTCTTTTGAAGGGCTATTGTTGTATTCTGTATTTTTGTTAGGTCGAGGGTGATGAACTGGGCAGCATGATCTGAGAATATAGATGGACAGAGTTCAAGATTAAAATAATGATGTAACATTGGTGAGCAGAAACACAAATCAATAAGTGACTTATATATATTGTTATTAAAAGATATTGAGTTTAATGGGGGAAAACCTTCAGCACTCATAAGTGGGATTGTTATTTGATGGATCCATTTGGTGACAAAAGTTTGGTAGGTCATGTTGAAATCTCCCAGGAGTATTATGGGATTTGGTGTTGCTGTAAGGATTGAATTTATTGTTGCTATTATTCTGGAGATGATGACAGGGCCTGGTGGTATATAGACAAATACTAGGTTAAGTGTGATATTTTTATGATGGAGTGTTATTATAATAAGATTAGAGTCAATATATATAATTTTAAAAGAATCAAAAGGGCAGTTGTGGGATATAATTATACCTGTGCCACCTGATGGTGATGATGATTGCCTTGAGCAGGCACAAAACCCTTGGCTGACTAAATATTTTGAAGGATCAATTTGAGACCCACTGTATATTTTTGTTTCCAATAGCCCCAGTATGTGTGGTTGTGTTGTATGTAACCATTTTTTGAGTTCAAAGAGTTTTTTGATGGCATTTAAGCCTCTAATGTTTAGAGATCCAATTTTTATCTTCATGTTACAGGATAATTTTATAACAGGGTATTGATTTTTATTGATTTTTTAATTCTAAATTTTTGTTTATAATGCAGTAGATAGATGCTGATACATATTTAAGACTTGGTAGGGTTTATTATCAGTTTTTCTTTCATTTAATATTGGTTCAGACTCTATACAGGCAATTTGTGATGAAACTGAACAGTTGTCCATTTGTTGTTGGCTTAAATCCATTTCTATTTCATCATTTTCTAAGTTGTATATGTCTGATGAGTTGTGATTTTGGTCTGTTTTTTTTTTGCCTTTTTGGATTCATGGTTTTTAGGTGGTCTACCTGGCTTTCTTTTTCCCTCTGGTGTATTCTCTTGAATGGGTGGAAGAGGGGGTTCTATTGCATCCATTATGTTTGATGCAGTTTTGTTTATTATTGTGGTTTGTTTATTATTGGTGTACTTATATTATCTTGATTTATATTTTCATTATATAGCTGTGTGTGTTTATTTTTTGTTTGCTGATTTTTACTTGGTACACCTTTTGTTTTATTGAGTTGCTGATCCTGTGATGTAATTACTGCATTTTGTGTTGTGGTTTCTTGAAAGTTATTTTTGTTTGAATCTTGGGTGTCTATGTTAGTTTTTGTGTTATTATTTTTTTGGTTAGTTTTTGGGATTGGCAATTCTGCTCCGTTATCATTTTTGTTCGTGGTTGTTTGAACCTGTTTTTTTCCAGTTTCTATCATTGGGTTGTCAATTGATGTAGTGTTATTAGAAATTTTTTTTCCATCATCAGTGGGTTGTTCTGGGGAGAGGATTTTGTTTTGTTCACAGTGATTGCCTTTTGTGTTATCGCACTGAGTTGCTAGGTGGCCTCTCTGTCCATAGCCAAAACAATGTGGTTTTAAACCTCTTATGTGAAGAGAGAGTGTTGCTTCTTGATCTGTAATTTGTGTTGGGATCGTGGCCGCATCTACGTTTTTATGGAGTTTTATTTTAAATTCAAAATGATTACTACATATCGGTATAGGTGTGTCTTTTAAATAAATTGGCTGTAGGGCAATTACTTTTCCAAACAGGTTTATCATTTTTTGAAAATCTTGTAAGTTGTATTTAAGATAAGTATTTTTAAGCACTCCAGTAATAATATTTTTTCCGGTTTTCATCTATAATTACAAGTGCGTAATTATTGAGTGCTAAAATAGTGGATTGAAAATGTTCTTTTTGCTGCTGAGTATAAAAATCAATGGTTATATATCGCGAATTTGGATAATCTGCGATACAAGAGATTGTTTCCCATAGTTCATTTTGTGTAATTCCTTCATATAATACAGCTTTTGGGAAATGATATAATGAGCATTGATTATCTGTTACTGCGAGTACTAGTGATGTTGGCGAAAAAAACCTGCGAAAAGTTTCAAATAACATGCAAGGCACCGTATCATTGAAATGGTCCATCACATTTTCAAGCATTTATATTGTCCAGATTGCGGCTGGGGGTTGACGTTTCTCTTGAGTATGTAGATCTAGATTTTTTATATCGTTTGTATTTGTTCTTCGGAAACGCGGTATTTGGGTTGGTGCTGTAATATTGCTGTTGCTTTTAAGTGTTTTTGCATATGAAATAGGTGATGTTGAAACTAACGATGTTGTTAATTTTATATTGGTGCTTAACTCGCTCACGCTTGACTGGGCAGTAGCCATGATTTATTATTCTGACTCGTCAGTTTTTTTTAGAAAAAGATATGAATACACACCGATATTTTCTTTAAAAATACTCTATTAATCTATTATATGATTTGATTTGTTCTGTACGTTTGTTTTGCGAATAACAAGTTGAGACAAAAGCAAAATATAAATACTTACATCGGAGAGCTTAAAGATTGCTTCTTACCTCAGCAGAGATTTGCTGCGGGATTTATTATTATTATTATTCATTTACTTCTATTTCAGTGGTATTTTTAATATTACACCTGGGTCTCGTTTTACGCAATAGATAGGTTCTTCAGAAAACACGCGCAAATGAAATCGTGCAAAAATAGACGTAACTTACATTGAAAAAGGGGGGATGCTGTCTGTGATTTTTCAAAATTCGCATAAAAGCAAAGCACCAACGTAAAATTACTTTAAAATTCGTGCAAAAAAAAATAAGGAAATAAAATATGACTAATAAAAAATTTCAAATTTGAAAAAAAAAAAGATACAAGACAAACTTTTTTTAACTATAATATTTAATTTTATTCAAAATAATATATTTTTATGCATAATTTACAGTACAGTAATTTAAATTTTTTATACACGTTTTAATTATTATCGCTATTTGCCCAAAAAGACGTTCATTTGCAAACTAGTAAAAAATCAGATTCTCATATGATGTGATGTATTTGGCTTCTTCTTAAACAAAGTCAAGAATATCTCAGCAATTATTTTCACAAGAGAAAATACAACTAGCACCAAGTTCATTCTCCTGTTGTGTTAATGGTTTTCTGTTGACAACGACGATGATTTTATTAATTGTTTATGAACTTAGACTTATGATAATAAAAAGACATTTATTCACCACTGCTGGGAAAAAATTAATTAAAACTAACAACTAAAAATTAAATTCTTATTTTTGTCTTTAATTTTCAATTCCGTTTAAAAGCCAAATTTCGTTTTACATCACCTTAATTTCAAGTCACCCGTAAGTAGTTTTTAAATTGTTAATTACAATTAAAAATCAGATTTTAATTTTTAATTGTGCCCACTGCTATTACTGACCTTTTAAAAATAAACTTGTGGACACTAAATGATTAATAATTGATTATGTTCTTTTTTAAAAAGCAAAAACAGAATGTGATTTAAAATGCAAAATTAACACGCACAATGTTTGAACAAATTTACATTATAATCTTGTAAAATTTAATGTGTGTATACATAAAATGTGGAAATCATGATTTTAATTTCATTATTGCATAAAATCTTACTATTATAAAGCACTGAAAATATTGAAATTTCTAAGATGAAAGTCGAATTCCAATCATGTGCTATTACTTTCAATATAATGTAAGTGCGTGAAATTTATTATTTAAAGTAATAGTGCATTATCGGACTTCGACTTCCGGTGAAAGACGAATTGCGTAACTTCAAAATCGTGTTAAATAAATCTGCGTAAAAAGAGACCCAGGTGTATATTATTATTATTATTATTATTATTATTATTATTATTATTATTATTATTATTATTATTATTATTATTATTATTATTATTATTATTATTATTATTATTATTATTATTATTATTATTATTATTATTATTATTATTATTATTATTATTATTATTATTATTATTATTATTATTATTATTATTATTATTATTATTATTATTATTATTATTATTATTATTATTATTATTATTATTATTATTATTATTATTATTATTGTTGTTGTTGTTGTTGTTGTTGTTGTTACTACTACTACTACTACTACTACTACTACTACTACTACAAGCCTGTGCTTCATTTATTACATTATAGAGATGTCTGCCCATCCTTGCATATGTATTAAATGGATTATGTCCTGTACATGTGGGGTTCAGATTGACCTTGGGTCAACATGGGTGTGACAATAATCTCGGCCTCATGGTGGCCTTTGAGCATTCCATCATCAGATTTTCAATTGGATGGACGGTTGAAGAGTTGGAGTGTGGAGTGGATTGAAGCCTGTCCATTAGACTATGAGGATAATCTATCATTAATATACATTATACTGTATATGTGTGTAAAGATGATAGTCTGGACCAACTGATGATTGCTGGTTTAGCATGAAATACGTATATTGGTGATTATTTATCTTTTCAGCATATATGTGTTTAGGTGTATCAGTGTTATTAGATAGAGTGGAGAGAGGTGGGTGGTGTGAAAGTCAGTGCTCATATACCCTATATTACATATATATAGCCACAGGTATATAACAAGCCTGTGTTTCATTTATTATTATTATTATTATGATGATGATGATGATGATGTTATAGTTCTTTGTTTTTGCTATTAAAAACACTGATCTTTTTGATGTTGTATATAGTGTTTATTCCAAACTTCCTACATTTAGATCTCTATATATTTTGATTATTTTCAAGGATTTTAAATATATATCCGACAATCAATTAAACAAATCAAAACAATAAACTCATTTAAATAAGATTATCATTATTATTTCTACACTTACTACCAAATACATTTATATTTTTTTCTATCATAATTATGCAATTATCTATTATTATTATAATTATTATTAAGTTTATTGCATTTGGTAAAAATTTCCTATCTTATTTTTACTAATCAAACAAAATTTATCACCACCTTGTTTAAAAAAAATTTGTCAGTAGGAATAACAATCCATTTAACAAATTAACTGTTAGATTGGAAAATATATTTTCCAAAATATCAGTGATTGATTTCATTCTAAGAATTGCATTGTCTAATCTAAAAGACCTTTACAGCAGATTAAATTTTCTATGGATTTCCAATGCTCTTTAAACTAGTTCAAATATAGTTTTATGCTCAGAGAGAGGAAGGGAGTTCCTGTCTTGCAAATGAATGATGTTCTCGTATATATTATGGGGTCTGCCAATTGAATCATTATTAAAAAAAGTTGAAATCTTTATATGAGAGTCTACTAGATAACATTTGGCAGAAATTTAAAAATGGATTATTACAAATTGGCTACCCTGGATTTGTAATCAGCTTTCCATTATATTAAGGCAGATATAAAATTTCACACCATAATGATACTTAATACACACTGATCAATTTAAGGAAAACCAATTGCCATTTGGGATAATCATTGCTTTAAACACAATTCAAATGAAAATGAATTTACTGTGCACAAAGTCAAGATAATGATTTCACATTTTGATGATAGAAAATTCAAAACACAACTAAAAAATGCATATTGGGTTGTCAAAAGACTTTACCAAATTTGGAGATCAGACTTCAGAAAAAGAGAATGCCAGAAAAAAAAAAAAGAAACAAGAATGAAAGTTTTTAATCCTATTAACTTAAAGCAACTTTTAGGATTTTAAATCTTGTAACATTGTTTGAATAGTTTTGAAAATTAAGGTATTTATAGCCAGAGCTATTGATAACTTACAATGCAAACATCAAAATAGAATTGAACATCAGCAAATAAAGTGTTCACATTAATAAAAAGCAATATTACTGTAATTGCTTAGAAGTGGCTTTGATGATGGAATGCCTCAGCATATGAAATAGAAAAAAAATAGATAGATGTTGCTTTTACACATTTATTGCATTGTGTATGTCAATCTGTAGTTTATGATTTCATGAATCTTTACAATACTTAAAACCTATATATTTATTAATATAGTCAAGAAGTTCTAGAAATCATATTTGGATTTAATAAATTTTGGATTAAACAAAACTTCTGATCTGAATTAATAAATGTTACCTGGAACTCATCAATTTTAGGTGTCATTATAGCAGTATTTGTAGTGGCAAAAATGAAATAAAGACTGGAAAATTGAGATGTGATCATTGTCATGAAAAGAAATGATTACTGATTTAAAACTATTTTGAATGACTTCTATTCTGGAAATGTGTCCATTTGGACAATGCAGATTCAATACCTGAAAAGGGTTTTTGCCATAATTTGTTTTCCATCATGTTAGAAAAAGCATAGAATAATATCTATCATGAAACTTTAAACAAATAATAGGCATTAATCAGGTATCACATTTACATTAATATATCATTACAATTAAATTATGAATGCAAAAGCCAAGCAGCAAAACAAAAAATTTCTTATAAAATTAAAAAGTAATAAGTTTACATGATTCTTTCTACCATCCGAAGTAAAGTGGGTTGACTGTGAAGTCTTTTCCTCAACATTAATGAAAAATTTGCCAGCTGAAATGTTATTGAAGAGGTATGTGAGAACATATATTTCATTTGCTAGCAACAACTATTCAATTTATCATGCAGGTAAACAAACCTTTACTCAGATTTTCAGTTAGTGATATGATTTAGATGTTACACAGTTTAATGTGTATGCAATTAAAAACAATTTATATACTATTAATCAAGTATATTGCATTGATTGATATGAGAAAGTTGATCATCAATGTTATCATTTCAATTATTTTCAGAATAATCTGACAATATAACAAGAATTTATCAATGTTTCTATAATAAAATAGTTTAAGGGCATGAGTAACAGATAACCACAGTCAAATCAAGAATATTCAAATCCATGCAACATACATGTACAATCAAATTATAATTACTCAGAATTAAGCAAAAAATATTCATAGTTTAACTCTAAATATAGTTCTTAAGCAATAAGCATTTTAAAATGAAATGTTTTTAATTGAAATGAATTTTTTTGAAGAATCTTATATGTCCAAAACCAATAAATGCCTCATCAAATCAAAGCAAATTAATATAATATCTATTTTATTATAATGCAGGTTAAATAAGTAATAAACAAAATAGATAAATAAATTTTATGTGATCATTGAAATGTACTTTTTTTATAAAGTAATGAAAAAAAAAACTTTATTAAATTTGATTGTCTGGATAAATGAATGTAATAATGGCAACGAAAATAGGAACATAATTAATAAAGAGCAAACATATTTATTTCCAAAATAATATAGTATTTAATACAATAAATATTCACAATAATTATCTAGCATTTGGAGATGTAACCATGTCTTTCTTACTCCTAAAGTGCATATTTATTTATTACCAGATATTCATTGAATATAACTTTTACATATATAATGATAAGATTGAACAATATTAAGTTAATATATATTATTGTATAAATAATATATGGTTACACATACATTTGTAATACATACTAGATAGGCAATGTATTTTCAAATAAACAAGTGTCTGATTGGATTATAGAATTCAACAAACAATTGGTACAATTGATACCAATCATGAATTAGAATAAAAAAGAATCCACAAATGGGATCAGGACCAATAAATGTATAGCTTCAAAGTTTTTTTGACATTAGGTGTTATACATAATATCACAGAGAAGTGGAAATCCCAATTATGGTTTTTTCATACCTGTTCTATGAAAATCCAAAAACAACCTAGAAAACAGGCAAAACTCACTATATATATTGCCACACACAACAAGCTAGACAACAGTTATGCACAAGCATAAGAGGTGGTGGTCATGTGATGTTTATTGGCTTACAAGCTTACAAGTCTTTATTGTTTATGCATGTCTACTTTTGATTTATATAACAAATAGTCGGTACTGGTGGAATTACTGTCCTGCCACTGCTAGAGACGTCATTTCTGCAATGATTGCCAACAAAGTATATTTAATTTTAAAAAAAGTGTAAATCTTTTCTATGTAAGAATACATATTACTGATTAAAGATAAATTTATATTATCCTAGAAATGATACACTGATAATTGTTAGATGTAAAGCAGTTTCAAAAGTTCAATTTGTCTATGCCAATTATTGAGCATGATGGAAATAATGAAATATAAAGCATAATAAAAATGTAAAAGTAATTAGAAATGAAACATAGAAATATTTGTGAAATGATAATTGGTATTAGACAGAAAAGAATCGCTAAAACTTAAATTATATGTTAAGAATAAAAAATAGTAAAGATAAATAGTTGAAAATTTTTGAAAAACAATATGATAACACTGATTTAAAGATTAATATTCATTCAGTTTAGAAACACAATTAAAAACTGATATAGATTCCAATCGCACTTAATAGTAATAAATAAAAAATAAGTAAAATTTAAATGAACTATTATAAAATTGCTTTAAAAAAAGTTGGAAAAAATAAAATTTTATGGCTAAAAAAATTCATCATCATCAACCATTATTAATCCATTGCAGGATGAAGATCTCTCCAAATACAATCCATCTTATCTGATCTCTAGCCTCTCTTCTCCACATTATCCCTGCATATTTTATTTCATCCATCCATGTCATCCCTTTCTTGGTCTTTTACAATCTCTTGGAATCCAGTTTAATTTTCAATTGTCCATCTATTGTCATCTTTTCTAGCAATATGTCCAGCCCAACTTCATTTCAGTCTTTTAATTTTTTCAATGATGTCAGTAACACCTGTTTGTTCTCTCATCCATGTATTGCATTTCAATATTTTCTTTTTACTCCTAACATGTGTTTCTCCATACTTCTTTGAGTGGTCTGAAGTCTCTGTATTGCTCTTCTATTAAATGTCTAAGTCTTCAGATCCATAATTAAGAACTGGTAAAACACATTTATAAAAAAAAAAATTTTCATCCATTATGTTTCCACCTGTAGTAATACAATGACCAAGGTATTTGCAGTTGTTAACTTCTTCTAACTTATCATAATCATTCTTTATTTTCATTTTTGAGAAAATCTATTGAACAATACTTTAATCTTTTTTAACATTTACCTTTAGTCCTACTTTCTTACTTTTGTCTGATAATGCTTGCAACATTTCTTGAAGCTCTGAAGTGTTATTTGCAAAAACAACTACACATCTACATGTCTTAAATAATCATTTACTATCATTCCTTTAGCTTCCAATTTTAATCCACAAGATACTTCTTGCAGCACTGCTTTTAAAAATTTTGGAAATATGGAGTTACCATTGCAATGTTAATCTTCCTAGTATCATTATGTAATCTAATTGTTGTTGTAGCATTTTTATAAATATTTTTCAGAATATGACAATATCCTTGATCTATATCTTGCTGATCCAATACCTTAATTACTGAACAAATGCTTTTAGAATTAAATGCCTTTTCCAAAGCAAAAATGGCAACTCGTATTCAATGGTCCTTTCTATAACTTCTCTCAATATTAGGATCTGATCAGTACTAAAATCACTTTTAAATCCAGCTTGTTCTCTTGGTTGGTTGAAATCCACTGTTCTTTGTAGAAGAGTTGTAATTATCTTGGTAAAATTTTTATATAAAACTGATAAAAAGCAGATAGGCTTGTAATTTCTAATATCTTCGATATTACCTTTTTAAAATATTAATACTGCATTCTTCCAATCATCTGGTATACCTTTATCATTTAGACATTTGATATATAACTTTGCCAAAAAATTTTCTATTTCTTCACTTGCTTCTTTTAATATAGTGATTATAATTCCATCATTATCTGGAGCTTTTCCATTGTTCCTAAATTTAACTGCATGTCTCACTTCTTTATTTAAAATCCTCAGCAATTCAGAAGATATAATCGATATAGGAGATACTTGTTTTTTATTAGTATATAATTCTTGATAGAACTCTTTTACTCATTTCATGTTTAGGCATTATTATATATGATATTTAAATATTAAATCAAATTGTCAAAGTAATTTTTTAAATTTATTTTTAAGATAATTTTTGTTTTCGTTAGCATGTATGCAGATTCAATTATATTCTATTAGTAAAATAAATATTCAAATATATCCATAGCCATTCAGAAATTCGTATTTGAACATATTTTTCACGTTTTTTCATGTGGATTATTAATGGGACAGGGGAATATAAACAATATGGTTCTTCATGTTAAAAGTTTGCCGATTGTGCTTTAAAGCAATCTAATAAAAACTTAAATAATTAATGGACAGCTTTAGTACCTAAGATTTTTTTGAATAACAGGATATTAGGTTGAAGTAAATAATGGCTTTTACATGTATTAGTTCCAGCTTTGAATTCTAGTCATTATTAATAAAAAGAAATATCTAGAAAACAGTTTAGAGATATGGATATCATAGCATTTTATTATCTGGTGTTGATTGATTATTGAAGCTTACAGTCCATGACTCTAAAATAGAATAAAGAAATCTGGTTTTGAAAGATAAAAATGTAGAATATGAATTTGGAGAAAAATAAAAAAGAGAATCAACAAGACAAAGTTATAAATCTAAAAGAATTGACAAGAATAAATGAAAAAAAAATTTACTTATTAAAGGAATTGAAAAAAAAATTGTATTTGATATATATTTAGTGACAGAAAATTTAGTAGAAAAACATTGAAAGAATTTGTGTATGGTAAGAGATTAGAAAATTTGATAAATGAACATGAGGAAGAAAGTAATTATATATTTTGAAAAACAAAACAACTAAAAGAATTGTTAGAAAAAAATGGTCTACAATTTTGTGCATGTTTTGACTTTTGATAAATGATGAAGAAGATTAAAAATTAGGAAAAGGACCATTATCTTTATAGAAATTTTTTTTTGAAGTTTATCAATGATGGATGATTCATTATATTTATTTTGATTATTTAGTTGAAATGATGAATATAATTTCTCAACATACAAGAATAATTTTTTGAAAAATTAATTTTGTTACTTTTATAAGAGAAACAGACTTACATGTGGAAACTGTTATCTATTTCTATAGTTTCATTATCAATTTGAAATCAATTTACTGACTCCATCTTTATAATCTTTCTCTTTTCGTATGTAGTCATAATCTCATCTTTTTAAATTATCATAATAAAAATATATATATATATTTTACTACAAATTTGTATTATCAGTATCAAGAATCTTTTCGGTCTTTCATCAATTTTCTTTCAATCTGTCTTCCTTTATTAGATCTTTAATAGGCATGTTGAATACATGAAGCCTTATCCAATTCCTTTGCAAACATTATGAAAATGGTTTTACGCAGTCATTCCACATAGAGATTTGTCTTAAGATGAAATGATCATGAGTTTATTATTAGTATGGGCAAATGAATCAAAAGCCATTCTGTAATCAATATTCCTATGATGTATTATGAAATTTTTTAATTATTCAATGCATACCAGCAATGATGACTCTATTGCCTTTGTTTATCTTGAAATTAAATTGTATTTCACATAATTCTTTTTCCAAAGTCAGGTTTTAATACATGCCTTTTTTTTTCAGAATAATTTTATTTTCATGTGATTTAAAATATGATTCTATAGTTTGGATATGTTTAATATTTTGATCATTAAGTAGACCTTCAAATTAATTGAGATAATTAGATATTTTATTAACTTATTTTTAGTTTTTTTTGCAAAATTTCTAATGCAATATCATTAATTCCAGATTTTATATGTTAACAGTAATCTCAAGATAACATGATCTTACCTTTCATTATTAAAGATTTTTTAAAATAGATTCTTTCATCAATAGCTTCTTGGATGAAATCTTTGTGATTTAACTTTCTGTATATAAATTTAACTTATGTTTGACTTTTATTACATTGGCTAAAATTTATCATTGATACTTTTAAATAAACCTATTTATGGCTGAAACTCATTTTGATCTCATGAATTTACTAGAAAGATAAGTTTGTTTTCCTTGCTTGTTTCATAGTTCTAGGATCTTGAAAAATCTTGTCATAGTACTGTTTCTTGTCTTTCCTGGATTTTCTATTCAGTTTTGTTAAATAATAAATGTTTTCTCTTTTTCTTTAATTATCAATATACCTAGAGTCATCTATTTTGTTTCATTTTAATAAAAATTTTCATACATATATCGCTTTAATTATTTATTCTATTTTAATTCATATTTTAGCTTGTTTACCAACAATTACATTCAAAATCTCAATTCATATTCTGATATTATTCATAAGAGTGATAGGAATGATTGTTCTCACAGTTATAAAAGCAATAAATATGTTCTCTACATTTTTTTCAAAGTCTACATATTAAGTCATGGTTTATTCCATAATATGCTCCTTTGTTTTAGCTGTTAAAACTGAAATCTTTCATATTGAATGGTTACATGTCACCTATATGAAAAAAATCCTAAGCCTTTTTTTGGGAATTTTCATCTACATGCAAAACTTCTAGATATCTTCTAGATTTAATTAAAATACATACATGAAATTGGCAGACTAATGCTCAAACTATTATATTATGTGAAGCTTGTATACAAAAACATATTAAAACGTGCATGTGAATAAACAACAACAAAAAGAATTAATAGACATTGTATATCTTATCTAAATCTTTGTAACTAAATGATTTATTTCATTAAATATTTTTTACCTGTATAAAGAAGAATTTTCTTTTTTTTAATTTAAAAAATGTCATAACTCCAAGTTAATTCTATATTTATGGTTTTAAATATATGATGAAAAAAATTAAAATGATCAAATATTGGAATATATTAATATATTTTAGTAAAATACATTTGCACACACACACGCACATCATATACTTGACTTTATTTAAGACTAGTCATAGGAATCTGGATTAACATTTCTTTTAAGTTTTATCAAAACACTTAAATTATTAAAAAACATATAATAATAAAAACACTTAAATTATTGCAAGACACACATTTAAAAAAAAACAAAATCGAGAATCACACTCAAAATATACCACATCTAAAACTCCTCTAATATTTTTTCAGCAGCCTAAAACACATTTTAAAAATAGATTTTAAAAGGTCAGATGTTAATTATATAGAGCATAAATATTTGATTAATTTTTAAAACTATAATAAAGTCACATTGTTGTGAATAACTTTATATAAAAGATGATTAATTTTATAAAGTAGAAATATTTTCCTCATTTTTAAAACTATAATAATTAATCACATTATCAGGGATAATTAAAATATAATAGGAAATAATTGTTTCTATTGTGCTAGACAGCACTGTAACTATTAATTGAACAGACATGATGATTGCCTCTTAACTTTAATTTATTCAGTACAAAAGTAGTATTTATCACTACTTATATATGTGACTATTTAATACATTTAGAAAGTGAGTGAAATATATCTATTCTATAAAATCAATATCAGTACTTTGAAAATCAATTTACATTAAAATATATAGGCTGATTTAAAATTGTTCTACAAAAATATTGTTGTTCTAGATACTTCTATATAAAAGAGATCAAAAATACAAAAGGAAATAGTAATTTTCCTATTGTAAAAAGTAATTGAACATGGCAACTAAGGAACAGTTTAAATATTAATTAAATAGAATTGGTGATTATTATGACTTTATATTTATTATAAAAGTAGTATTTATTGTTACACACATGTTTATTATTATGAATTAATTTACAAGTACACAATTCTTCTCAACCTTAATAATGACAAATAATTTTTTAGATAAATATATGTTATTAAGAATGATTTATTAGGCTAGAGATTTTTATATTATTATTAGCTTATGTACAAAATTTGAAGACAGTTGAAGACCAATATATCTATTATAAAAAACTACAATCATGAAGGTCATTATTGTAACTGCCTCTTTTTTTCATATAAGCATACTATTAAATATATATAATTAGATATCATTTATGTTTTCCTGATATCTTCATTCAGTTTTTTGAAAGAATTTAACTTTTTTAAAATTATATATACCTTTTATTAATATCAACATAATTTTCAAACATTATCAATCTACTGCAGGTTGAAGTTCTTTTGAATTTAATTCAGTTTTTCTGATCCATAGCTTCTTTTCTCGACATTGCTCCAGAAAACTTCATTATCTCATTCACTCATCTCACATTGTTTCTTTCAGGATTTTTATAATCTTTTAGGATTGTTGGAGCATGCCTAGCACAGATTCATTTAAATATCTTAACGTTTTCAATGTACTTGCCTATTGTTTCATCCAGGTATTTAGTTTTTAATTCTTTCTTGATATTTTCAATATCCATCTCTTCATATTTTACCGGTAACCTGAAATCTCTCTATTGTAAGGGTTTAAATCTCAGATCCATATCTTCAGCTTTTAAAAGCAATGCTTTTCTACTACATCCATATAGCATCGAGGCTTCAGCCATTCTTTTCTACTTTTATATAAACTACATCTGGGTTTACTGATAACATTTTAAAATTAAAATATCCTTGATCCATCTTTCAACCTTCTTTCTGAAAAGTTATCTTTCAAAATATTTTGCAAAAAAATATTACCTTCCTTAATTTTATTATGTTCAATAATTATCAAACTATACCAATTTCTCTCAATAACTAATAAATTAGCCTTAATTTCCATTCAACTTATCCTAGTCAACTGTCTCCCAAGTGACATTTTTATACCTTCCAATATAATTTTTTTCTGCTTTTCCAAAAACCAACTCTCACATTTATTTATCAGTATATTAAAAATAAAGGCTTAAATAAATTTCATTCTATTTTTGATATATTTATTTTGTGTATGGATTTTTCTAGACAACTTAATTTTCAACTACAACAAACAAAAACTAAGAAACCCAGAGATTGAACAATGGGAAATAAATTCACTAGTGACTTTATTAAGTTCTTCATTTCTGCACTGTAATTATAGATTTGACAGTCATTAAATATGTGATTTATGGTTTGTATTTATTCACATCAGAATAGATGTTGAATTTATTTTATGAAGCATATGAGCACAATAATCATATCCCAAATTTCTTGATGAGACTCAACTAATAGCTGAAAGACCAAATCCATATGACTTTCTTGTTGAATTTTGCAAAATAAATTTTTTTGGAATTTTCTAATAAGTCAATTTTTTATGCCATAATTCTTTGGTTACAGATTCTTAATTGAAAATCCAAGATTTTGATTTAAGACAAGTCTAAGGAACAAAAATATAATGTGAGTTATTGGCAACTTTTTATATATTTCCTGCAATTTTTCTTCTGGGAGAAACATGTGAAAAAACAAAACACCATTGCAGAGGAATGGATTTGAATGCACTAATATTTAAATGAGTATCTAGTATTCCCCAGTAATATATGCTAGTCTCTAACAATCTGTCTGCAAAGTACTTGTATCACAAGTCTAGGTACTATCAGCCATCTTTCAAAGGTGGTTAATCTTAGAAATTAATTTTGATGTAATGTTAAATAAATAAGGTAAATAAGTTGAGCTATTGTTTTCCTGAAGGTTTGTGGTGATGGTGTTCTAGTTGTATTTTTATATTGGACTACTTTGGCAGGATGACTCAATTGGTTAGAGTATTACTTTAAAATTCAATAATCAATAATCTAAAGATTCAGGTTCGAATCCCATGCTAGTGCAGTCACTAGTCAGGCCAGCAACACCTGAAGAAGAGGGGAGAATAATATCTCTCGAAACATTGTGCATATACTAACCTGTTTGATGTGCTATTACTAACAGTTGAATGTATTTGGAATATTTAAATAAAGTTAAATTTTTCTGAAGACATTCAGTATGCATATTAAATGTTGGAAATAGTTCAATATAAAAATATAAGTTGAGCTATGGTCAAGATTACTCCTAAATAACATGTGATAAAATTGTATTTGAGTCTATTGCTGTAAAGTTATGTTCAGATGTTTCAATGTTGTTTAGACTAAAAGTTATATAAAGTTTATTTATTAGCTAAATCTTTTCATTTTGAAAAGCCTGTATTATCATCATTATTTTTCACATGTAAAAATTAATAAAACACATTAAAAATATTCTCTTCTATTTCTATTATGAGTATTCTCCAAGTTTAATACAATGATTAATTTTGTCTCTTATCTTTCCATATTATTAATTCTTTATAATTCATTATGATCTATTTTATTTTTTCCTCATGTGAAAAAATCCTGAATATTTCTTTAGATTTTTTTTTAGTACTTTTTTGCTTTCATCTGATTATTCTTTTATTTTCAGAAATATTACCAAAATCACCTTTTCCTTTATTTTTGCTGTAATATCTTATACAAATCCAATTCATCCAAATTACTTCAAACACTTTTTAGCAAAAATCTTTCATTGTACATACATATATACACATACATTATGTTTCGACTATCCTGTACTTTTCTTCAGAGTCAATTTACTTTAATCTTTTGAAAAAAGGTTTTTTAACAGATTAAAGTAAACAGGCTTTTATTATTTTCTGAAACATTATCTGCAAAATCTAATTATTTAAATAATCATTTATTTTTGATTCAGTAGCTTTTCATTTTAATAGTCAAATATTTCCTGTAAAATTATTGTAAAAAGTTTTTTAAAATATGAGATCCGCTGTTATTCACCATTAACATTCTTAGTATCACCATACAATCTTATCACTGCTATGGCATTTTATACATATTTTCAAAATCTGATAATATTCTGGGTTTATAAGTTGATTTTCCAAATCTTTAAGTACCATTGAAGTGTTTTGAGTAGCATGCCTTTTTATAATCTATAAATCCAAAGGATTAAAAAACCCAACAACATCGATTCTTTTTATGACTTCTCTCAATGCTTGGATGTAGGCATTGATTTACTTAACACAAAGCTGTATTCACTCTTAATGCTAGTTTTCATAGGCATACTAGTAAATCTAAATTCATATATTTTCAGGATTAAAATGCATTAATATCACTGCCTCATATTTATCGGATTATATCATTATTCATGTTGATATAGGAATTAAATGTAATATCATTAATCAGTATTCAATAATAAATTAAAAAGTATGAAATATAAAATCAGTCATTAGAACTCTCTGCTAATAACTTTTTCCAAAGAATGTGCACTTCAAATCACATTTAAAATTCTATAAACATTGCGTTTTAACAAAGCCATTTCCATTTCAATAGATTTTATTTATTAATTAGCTAATAGCGGTAAAGAGAACTTCTCCTCTTATTCGAATAAAGTTTTTTTTTTATTTATCAAAAACAGGTTTATTCAATCATGTTTACAATAAAAGACAAAATTATAAAATAAGATTAAATTTGGCAATACATTTATAAACAATTAAATTACTTAATGTCCAATATTAATAAGATTCCATGTGGAATTTACTATAAAGTGAGGAGCTAACTTCAAATCTCTTTCTTTGATATCTTTTAATTTTTGTAAAAAAATTAATGTTGGATCAGGTATAACTGACTTGAAGATTAGGAAGCATCTGACAAACCATAGACAGAAAGTGATGAAAGTTGCACTTCTCATAATTGCAAAATCCCCATAGGCAAAACCTTCTATGAGGGTATTGATAATTGGATGTTTTGGTGTATAAATTTGATTAATCAATATTCTACAGCCCTGAAGAGAGGAACAATCATTGAAAATGTGAAATGTGGTATCATCCTCCCTATGGCAGAGTGAGCAAACAGGGTCCAAAGATGAAAAACCTCTATACATCACAAGAAAGTGGCTTGTTGGAAGAACATTGAGATTTAGCTTTAGAAGGAAGTCCAAATATTTTGGCTCTACATTACATCTTTTATATTTCTTTATAATGGCAAAGTTTGTACAGGTGAGAATGTTATGATCTGGGATAATTGTTGAAAAAAAAAGAAGATAGGCATCCTAATAACGAAGTTTCGTTGGTTTTATTTGAGTTAAAGGTGTGAGAATTTTTGCAATGTCAATTAAGACTTGTGTCAGCCAACCATCATTAATTGGAGGTGGAGTATCTGTAGGAATGAATAGATAGAAAAGGTGAGTCATCAGGAAAAATCCCATGAAGTATTGTAATGAGGTTATTTGATTTCTGTAGACAAAGAACCTGAATGCAATGACAAGCCATTAAGTCTTGTCAGTCTCTGCACTCTTCTTAAGCTAATAGCAACAGTTTTACCCTTCCACATTAATCTAGAGCAAAGAGAGTTTATATTCTGGATAAATTTTGATGAGAATTTAGTGAATGGCATGTAGTAAGCAATAGAATTCTGGGGAACAGTATCAGTTGAGAAGGGTTGCTTTTGCAAATAATGATGTATAAACTTTTGAAAGTGAATAAATTATTTTTCTTGCAGAATTCATGATAGTGTCTTGTATTAATTTCCTCATTGCTGTATGAGAGAGACTTATTGGTAAGCCCAAAAATTTTTGTGGCATAGCTGTGAAAAGGGATGGAATGGATTTTCCAGATGAAAGTCTCCATACAGCAGATTTTCTAAGGTTAAACGCAAGATATGACTCTATGGTGAAATTGTCCATAATTTGAATTAGCTTAGGTATGAACTTTCTAAATGGTAAGACCACTGCCACATCATCCATGTAGGATATGTGCTGAATGTATTTATTGATACCAGGAATGTACAATCCAGGAAGATTCATCTCTAAAGATTTAAGGAATGGATTTATATATAGAATGAAGAGTAGAGGACTAAGAGGAGAGCCCCGTGGAATTGACTTGGTAGGTGTGAATGAGTTGGAAATTTTGCCATTTAATGAAATTGCAATATGTCTGTTTAATAGAAGGTTAGTAATGATCTTCATTATACATGTGGGAATGTTTAGACCACTTAGGAGATGTATTAGTCGAGTAATTCTGACTGAGCCAAAAGAGCTGAAATATCAAATTGGACAACTATTGGCTTTGACTTTTTATTTTTTCTTGTATAATCCGTAATAAAGTTAACCATATTTTATATATTGGTGACAATATTCAACAGTTAATCTAAAATATTCTTGTACTGAAACTATGAAACAATTCAGCATAATAATGTTTTTTAATATAACATACGGGAGACAGAAGTATTTGAAAATTAAAATTATAATATTCAGAAGAAAATTTTTTTTTCAAAAAGTTTAATTTGTATATCACTGAAACACTAACTTTGAAAACAAATCCACATCAATATATTTTATATAAAGGCTTATTAATTGTAAGCGTATGAGTGTGATTAAAATTGCACGCAATCACTTCCCTCCTTTTTAAAAAAAAAATCTAGAGTTATTTATATTTCGAAAAGACAACTTATAAACTTTAGCGAAATTTGCTTCCCGAAAATCAATTGAGGAAATGGATTAATGAACAGGAAGTTTAGCAATCTAACAATGTGTACACTCCAAATAATTTAACAAAAAATCTTTTTAATTTTACAAAATAATCAGCATGAAATTTAACCAAAGTGAATGCATAAAATTAACAACAATAATAATATAGTAATTAAAATTGTGAATACGTAACTATTACATGAATCAACGTTATTGATTACATTATGTATAAACAAGATGGCAACGTACATAGGATGAATTTGTGAAATGTTAAACTCTAATTATATATTCGGCATTAAAAGCAAGTGATTTGTTATAAACAGTAAAAAAAAATGGTTTATTGCCATGACTATATATTTTTTTAAATTTTTGTTTAAGTCTTTCCGGTAAAATTTACATCAATAATGGCTTTTTTTGAAGAATCTCTGCATCGTTTGGATGGGTTGAATGATGAAGTTGGAGGTTTAATAATTAAAAAAAAAAATACTGTCGAACACCAGTTTAAAATACCACCAACTCCAAAAACTTCTCTTCTTGGGCTTGACAAACTGGCATTACAAAAAAGAAAAGCACGCGAAGAAGAAGAAACTTATTCAAAAAAATCCAAAATGTTACCAGTATCTTATAAAGACGATTGGGATAACTCTGAAAATATTGACGATTACGAAGATAAACCTCAAAAAGATGCAAAACATAGGTTGGTTAACCATAAAGTTATATTTATAAATATACTGAATCAAAATAAATATTTTTTTGAATGGATAAAAAAAATCAGATAATTTGTTGCTTTACGAAGTAATATCTATAATTATGCATTATTCTGTTTAATTTGAATTAATTTATTTAAACTGATTAACATAAAATTTATTTACGAAAAATTCAAACATGGTAATAATTTATGAAAATTATTCAAATTTGTTAATAACTATCAATTTAATATATATAATAATCTGTCGTTAATTTTGCAAAAAAATAATATACTGAATTTTAAATGAATAAATTTTAAATAATACGATGACATTTACATATAAATACAATGGTTTTTGAAATATTTGACTATGCGAAAAGTATGTATATATATACACACACGTATTTATAAGTAACCTTTGATATTCAGAGTCTAGTTTTTATTTTATTTTATAAAACGATGATAAGTCTATACATTCTGAGCAAAAATATTTTATTTCTCTTGGAATATGATAATCACTTTATTCATTTATTTAACATGTATAAGAATTTTATATACTATTGAATTTTAGACTTCTAATAGTGTCAATATGGCTTTGTGATATTTGTTTACATTTTACAGTTTTTAACATTACATATATTTTGATGTATGTATATATATAGGTAAATAAAAATTAAACATTTTGTTTATTCAAGGTGAAAGTATAGAGGAAATAAATAGAAATTACTCCAATGGATTTATTGCTTCATAGAATTGAACACTTCATCTCAAAACTAACATAAAAACATTGCAAAAATAGATATGTATTACATTTGAATATCAGCCTTTCAAGCTAATTGTGCATGCGCTTTTCACGAGTGTTAATAATAAATGAATACTTCCATTCCCAATACAAGATATAGTATTTATGAAAGAACAAAATGAATCCACTTATTCTTTCAACTCAAATGCTTATATATGAGCAAATCTTAAGTACTGGCAATGAAAGCGTGATGATAGACCATTCACTTCACCGACGTCATTCATGCAGACATCGTAAATAATAATTTAAAGTGAGTGGTCTATCCTCACGCTTTCATTGCCAATACTTAAGATTTGCTCATATATAAGAATTTGAGTTGAAAGAATAAGTGGATTCATTTTGTTCTTTCATAAATACTATATCTTGTATTGGGACTGGAAGTATTCATTTATTATTAACACTCGTGAAAAGCGCATGCACAATTAGCTTGGAAGGCTGATATTTAAATGTAATACAATTGTAAACATAATGCTATATAAAAATAAATGCTTATTTACATAAAAATAGATATGCAAAATGTTAGTACTATGATATTGAATTTATCAAAAGTAAAGTTTTACTTCAGGAATCTGAAAAAAGATAAATAGGTTGCAAGGAGAAAAATAAATAAGGATATGAGTTTAATAATCCAGCAGTAATGATTAACATAATATTCTTTAGTAACTAACTATAGATTCAAAACTAGAAAAGGATTATCACATGATCACATTCCCTATACTAGCACATTATTTGATGATAAACAGAGCAAAACTCTCCATACAGTATTGCCACCTGTGCTAAACAGAGTAATCAATGGATGCCAGAAGGCTTGTGCATAAAATCCCTATCTAATGCCTACTCATCCAATATCCCCAGACTAGTTTCTGGCTTGTGGCCTTCGTCAGTGAGGAGCTTTGGATCTGAGAGCATTGCATCTAGATCTTAGGATCTATTGCAACCCTCTAGCAACCACCTTTTATCTCTACTTAACTATAAAACTATGAGAATGAAATTGAAAACACAAAAAATATTTTCAATCTAAGCTCAATAGCTTATATAGTCATATGGGTCTGAACTCAGTTCAGCACCCATACATTTTGGTATCTTTGGCTCTTTTACAACCATAGCCACCACTATCCTATTAGGCAGGATTGGTGTTAAACCATTAAGCATCACATGATCACATTCCCTATACTAGCACATTATTTGTTGATACAGAGCGTGCTGAACTGAGTTCAGACCCATATGACTATATAAGCTATTGAGCTTAGATTGAAAATATTTTTTGTGTTTTCAATTTCATTCTCATAGTTTTATAGTTAAGTAGAGATAAAAGGTGGTTGCTAGAGGGTTGCATTAGATCCTAAGATCTAGATGCAGTGCTCTCAGATCCAAAGCTCCTCACTGACGAAGACCACAAGCCAGAAACTAGTCTGGGGATATTGGATGAGTAGGCATTAGATAGGGATTTTATGCACAAGCCTTCTGGCATCCATTGATTACTCTGTTTAGCACAGGTGGCAATACTGTATGGAGAGTTTTGCTCTGTTTATCAACAAATAATGTGCTAGTATAGGGAATGTGATCATGTGATGCTTAATGGTTTAACACCAATCCTGCCTAATAGGATAGTGGTGGCTATGGTTGTAAAAAAGCTAAAGACACCAAAATGTATGGGTGCTGAACTGAGTTCAGACCCATATGACTATATAAGCTATTGAGCTTAGATTGAAAATATTTTTTGTGTTTTCAATTTCATTCTCATAGTTTTATAGTTAAGTAGAGATAAAAGGTGGTTGCTAGAGGGTTGCATTAGATCCTAAAATCTAGATGCAGTGCTCTCAGATCCAAAGCTCCTCACTGACGAAGGCCACAAGCCAGAAACTAGTCTGGGGATATTGGATGAGTAGGCATTAGATAGGGATTTTATGCACAAGCCTTCTGGCATCCATTGATTACTCTGTTTAGCACAGGTGGCAATACTGTATGGAGAGTTTTGCTCTGTTTAGAAAAGGATTACTTATAAAAACCTCTCGTCTTTATAAATGATAAATTTTTGAGACAAAGGCAGAAAACAATTTCAAAATACTTATTGATTTAGATGTACTTGCAAAGTGTAATTATAATAATAAAAGATTTACAAATGTTTATATGAAAAATTGAAAAAGAATCTAAAAAAATTGTGTAATTAAAAAGCTAAATGAAGTGATAGTAGGTTGTAAGTTAAGAGTAAGAATTGAGAAAATGAAGAATTGTTTAGTTTTTATAGAGAAAATATCATAGTAAAATTGACTACATTGTTTATAATTAACAAGAGGATGATCCAAATATGATGATATAAAATTTTTTTATTTGGATGATGCATTGATTCATATCAGATTTAGAAGTAGTAAAATGAGAGTATGCGTAATCTCTTAGATTTATTAATAATAAAATTGAAATTATATTTTAAAAGAATAAGAAAACAAATCTAAAAAAGAAATAAGTATTCGATAAATTGAAGATGAGATTTTTAAGAATAAAAAGTGTTAGATAAAAAAGTAAATATAGATTGTAGATGACTAATTAATAAAGTAAATTCGAGTAAAAAGTGAGAATTAATCAAAACAAAATTTAAAAAAATATATAGCTTTAATAAATGTATGTAAATAAATCATTTTTTATAGCGCAATGTTTGTAAACTGTAATATTTAACACAGCATTACGCTGCTGAGGTAAAAGAACAAATAAGTTTTGAGTTAATACTAGTGATAGAAAAAAAAAATAAATTCAAAAATATAAACATTGATGAAGGCAAAAATACATATGTAAAACTAAATATGTAATTATAATATAAAATAAATAATATCAGACAAATGTGACTAGAAGGGGAATAGTAAGTAGAGATAAATTAAATATTTAATACAATAAATAATTAGATTGTAGAAATAGATTTGAAAGATGGAAGCAGTAAGAACAGAGAGTAGTAGTGGATTGTTAATGAGTATTGATATAAAAACATAAACAATATGAAGGCAAGGTAACTTAACAAGTCCCTTATATAATTTTGTCAAAATGAAGATCTTACATGTCATAGCCCAAGAATTTTATTTTTGTTTTTTTTCTTCAAAATCTGATATATATATATTCTTTTTTAAAGGCATCAGCACAATTTGTTTCTTTTATCTTTTTTATTCTCTTACATTGACTTCAGATTTTTGTTGCATATCTTTCATAATCATTTTATCTCTAAATATATTTCTCAGTTTAGAATCTTTTCCTCTTTATATTTTTTCAAAAATTAATATTTTTTCTTTTATATGTTCAAATTCTTCTCTTTTAAATTTATTTTCCATTCATTCTAATCTACAACTGTAAAGATTATAGTGTTTTCTTGTCACTTTTATTATCCTTTTTTAAAGATTTCTGCTATATATAAAGCTACATGCTGGAACACAATACTTAACAAACTTTTTTTGTTTGTATTTAATTTCAGTGAGTCGTAAAATAATATAAAATATTATTTTTAAAACTCAGATTAAAGATTGCAGTTTTCACTGTAATTTTTGTTATTGCTATGTTTGTTATTATTCATTCAATTAAAGTTATTATCTGCTTTTTAATTTTCTGTTCAGCTGATTGCCCATTTTCTTTGGTTTAGTGTTATTTCCATTTAATTTTGTCCCAACAAATTTTATAAATCCTACATAATATTGCATTAAATTTATTTTTATTATTTGCAAATACTGCCATATCAGAAAATCTGATGCTAGTTTTTATGAAAATAATGTACTACTTTATGTCAATTTTTTAAAAAATAAAACGAGATATACAGTACAATATATATAAGAGCTTATCCATAATAATGTCTTAATATACAGATTTCTTAAAAAATGTCTTCTTCCAACCCATATCCTTTATTTTCAATATATTCAACAAGATAACTAATTTCACTTTATGAAATGCCTTTTTAAGATCAATAAAAGAAATATTAATATTTTTTACGATATCTTTCAACAATAATTCTGACTATTTCAATTTCATCATTTTTAAAGCCACTATCATTTCTAAATTCAAATTGTTCTTCAGATAAAAACATTTCTATTATATTCATCATCAACATTATCATCATCTACCTCACATATTTTTTTGTCATTAGGTGACAGTGTAGGTCAAGGATGTCCAACTATGGAAGTTATGCTGAAGACTGCAAGATGGTAAAGAGATGGAAATTAAATTTAGTGAAGAAAAATCAAAAATAATGATGATAAATACTGGGGAAAGTGAAGAGAAAGAATTTTTATTGGGGGATTTAAAGTTAAATGTGTTGAATAGGTATAACTATTTGGGAATCGTCTTAAATAATCAGAGAAATTGTTTGGATGAATGGTAGAAAAAATTGATAAATGAAACAAAGGAAAAAAAGGGACTGATAAAGAAATTAACAATGTTTTCATATAATAAATATGATGTACTTAGAATTGTATGGAAGAGAGTCATAGTAGGAGGGTTAACTTATGGTAACAATGTTATGTGTCAGTAAAGGGGTGTTAGATTACTTAGAAAAAGTACAAAAGGAGTAGGATGACATGCATTAGATACAGATGTATAGATGACAAAGGAGGCAATTCGAGGAGAAATGGGATGGTCTAAGTTTTTATGTGAGAGATGCAAAAAGCAAAATGAAAAATGCTCGGTAGATTGCAATTACTTAGAAAAAGTACAAAGAGAAGTAGGAAGATATGCATTAGATACAGATGTGTGGATGGCAAAGGAGGCAATTCAAGGAGAAATGGGATGGTCAAGTTTTTATATGAGCGATGCAAAAAGCAAAATGAAAATGTTCAGTAGATTGCAATTTATGGATAATAAGAGAATAGCCAAAATAGTATTTAGTTGGATTATGAGTAAAGGACAGGCAACAAGATGGGTGAGAAAGGTAATATGGTATGCAGAAATTTTGGATAAAGAATTTATGTCAGTATACTTATACAGAAGATGGGATGATTGTGTTAGGAGAATTGTTGAATATTATAGTGGCAAGGAATGGAATAGAAGAATAAATGCATTAATAAAAAATAGAGAATTGGAGAGGCGGAGAACTACTATGGAGAGTAAAAAGAGTTTAAATATATATAGAAGTAAACAGAATATTGGGTGCGAGTTAATTTATGATAATAGCAAGGAAAGTAGTTTACTGTTAAAGGCTCGAACAGGATCTTTAACAATAAGGGAATATACACATAAATGGAAAAATATGGGTGATTCAGTCTGCAAGTTATATAAGGAAGGCATAGAAAGTATTAGGCACCTATTAATTGAATGTAAATGCCTACAAGCAGAAATGGGATAAATAATGAAGTTGTGGTAGAATAAATATAAACGAAGTGATTATACAGAAAGCAGATTCTTGGTTTTTATGCTGCGTTTGGGAAAAGATAAGGGGGATTTAGCTATAAAGGCCATAGAGTTGACAAAGGTTATGTTGCGGAAATGGGATGGAGCAGGATATTGAAGTATATGGGAAAAATTTAGGGTGGTGAATGGAAAGGGAAAGTAAAGTGGCTTCACTGTTTCTCTGGGCATAGTGGCTGAGAGATTTCTGACTCCAAAAAAGGAAAAGTCATAGTGCCTCACATCACATCACTTTTTGGCTTCTCTGAGCCACATTGGGAAAAGAAGAATTACTTTGGGCCATAGATTAAATATAACATTATCAAAAGTTAATGAGCATAAAAGGAAAAAAAAAGCTTAAATAATAATTCTAATTATGCAGTCACCATTCAGAGAGTCTTAAAATCATTGAGCAGGTTCCAAGTTTGTGATCACTTATATAGGAAATGTACATATCTAAATAATAAAACATCATTGATGTTTTATATATATATATTATTATATTTAATGTTTTCACGGTTGTATGATGTAGATAAATGGCGGATGCTAGTTCGTCGAAATATCGATATATAATAGAAAATTACACACGGTTTTACCCAAAAAATAATTTATCTATATATAAAAGTAAAAGAGAGAAACAAAATTAATTGGAATTGGACATTGTATTTTAATGCATACTTATATTTATTTGAATCACGTTACAACATGTTATCACAAAAAAAATCTCATAATATTTTAAATAAGTTTAGGTTACATGTAATTCTCCAGCTGCAGAATGGACATCCCTAGTGTAGATGAGCTGCTTCTAGACAAGCTCGCTTTTCCCCTTTTCTGCATACTTTTACTATACATTGTTAATCTTATTTATTCTGTGATGTTTTTTAACCATAAGTTTGGATTGGCCTCTTCTTGACCAATCATTGTCCCAAACAACCATTATCTCCTTTATCACTGTGCCTATCTGTTTCATAATATGTCCAAAATAATGTAGGTTTTTTTTGCTTTTTCATCTCCAACTGTTGTCTTTGTGTATCTGCTTTCACCAAAATCCATTCATTAGTTCTTTTAGCCATCCAAGGCATTCTAAAAATCTTTTGTTTATTTTACGTTGTAAGTTTCTATTCTATTAGAAATATTTATGATCTTTGACAGTGCCTTAGCAGCATTGGAGATTAAGCTAATTTGTTAATATTATATTTCATTGAATTAGGGTTTTCTCAAAGGAAATCATAATTGTTGAAAAGAAATCTATTAACTATTTTTCTAAGTTATAAGTTACATTATGAACATTGCTTAATTTTCTCAAACTTTTTTCTCATGGCTTTTAATAAATCAATTGGAATATCAATACCCTTTGTTTTATCATTTTCTTCTCAGTTTAAAGTTTTTGTAAATTCTTTCTTTATTATGGTTCATTCTATTTCATTCTTTTCTATCTGACTTTTTCAATTAATGTATATGAAAGCTTATTATTTTAATCATGCAAATTAGTCATATATTCTTGATATTTGTTTTTAGTTTATTTACTATCTTTATCAATAATTTAACATGTGATTCTACATTTTCTATTCATTTTTTTTTCATATTTGTTAAGTCAACCTATATTTACTTTGTAATTTTTTTTATTTCTCTACATTCCTTTTTTAGTCATTCTCACATCGTTTTATTTGCTTTATGTCTCAATTCAGTATTGATCTTTCTTTATATACTTCGATCTTCTATAAAATTCATATTTTGTCATCATTTTTTCTTCATATTTTTTTTTCTGTTATTTTATTTATTATCTTTCTTAACCGAGGCTGTTTTCTTTATTCATTACCTATTATTTAAAGCATCATCATAAATTTTTTTTAACTAATTCTTATTTTTTATTTATTTTTATTCATGCTTTTTATAGATTACAAATAATTTCCATCATTTTCAATCATTATTGGTCCAATACAGGTTCAAAATATTGATGTTTAATCCATTTTCTTTAATCTATATCTTCTTTGTATTATCCTGGTAAACTTTCTTATCCATTCATTTCATATTTGGTCTTTTTCTAAAACTTTGTACTGCAATCTTTTAGGATTGAGTTTAAGATTTTAACTGTCTGTCTATTGTTACCTTTTCCAGCAATATATACAATTCACATTTTAGTCTCTTATTTTTTTTCATTACTTTATTAATGCCTGCTTGTGTTTTTTTCATCCACATATTTTGATTATGATCTGTCTTTGTTACTCTTAAACATCACTTCGTAAATTGGTTATGTTATCTGAAGTCTTTGTATTGCATTTCTTTTGAGTATTCATGTTTCAAATCCATATAAAAAATGGTAAAAGATATCAATTAAAAACTTTATTTTTTAATTACAAAAGTATATTTCCTTTTGATATTAGGTTATTTCTATCAAAAGCACTCACTTCAAGTTTAATTCAAAATTTAATGTCATCAGTTATGTTTCCATCTGTGTTAATAATCTTATCAAGGTATTTGTAATTGTTAATTTCTTTTAATTCATGATTATCATTCTTTACTTTTTTTTTCTATGAAAAATCATTGAATTTTATTTAGCATTTAGACCTATTATTTTGCACCTAATAATTTTTGTAACATTTTCTAAAGCTCTGAAACATTATTTGCAAAAACAATCACATCATCTGTAAAATCTGAATAAAATAAATAATCGCCATTTATTTTTATTCTCTTAGCTTTCCATTTTATTCCACAAAATATTTCTCATCGAACTGTTGCAAAAAGTTTTCTAAATATGGAATCATTCTATCATACAGTCTTATCATTATTAATCTTAGTGACACTATAATCTAATTACTGTTCCTGTATTTTGATAAATATTCTTCAGAAAATAACAATATCATGGATTTTTATTTTGACAATCTAAAGCTTTAATTATTGTGGAAATGCTTATGGAGTCAAATAACTTTTTATAATTGACAAATTGCACTATGAAAACCCATATTCATTGATAACTTTCTATAATTTCTCTTAATATTTGGATATGATCTAATGTGCTAAAACGACTTTTAAATCTAGTTTATGCTTTTGGTTAGTTATAATCCAAACTTATCTTAATATGGATCCTGCATAGAACTTATAAATGGTTGATAGATCTATAATTTCCAATATCTTTTTTTAATCTTGTTATAAATATCAATACTGCATTCTTCTTATCAGCTAGTACATCTTAATCCTTATCATTTAGTGATTTAATTTATTGTTCTGCCAGTAATTTCTTTATTTTGTCATCTGATTCATTTAAGATATCAGTAATAATTCTATTATTTTCTGGATCTTTTCTCTTCATAAATTTAATTGCTCATCTCATGTCTTTATTAACAATACTTACCAATTCAGAATATCTTGTATAGTATATTTTTTTCTTGTAGAACTTCTACACATTTAGTGTCATTCTTTTTAGTAATAGTGCCATATTTTCTTTTTATTGCTGAAATAACTTCTATTATAATGCCCCATTGTTTTATAATTTTGAGTTTTTATTTTCTTCTATCTTTTAAATTCACAGTTATATATTTTTATTTAATTAATTCTTTTTCATATCATTTTATAGATTTCCAGATAATCAGTTCTTCTTAATAGATCGTTTATAAATATTTTCATATTTTTTTTCTTTTTATTCATTTTCTTGTCTCATTTTGAAAATTTACTAGTAAAATATACCATTTTTATATCAGTAACCTTAATGGAAGTTCATTGTAAAGTGAGTATAAGTCTGAACTATGTTTGAAGTCTGTTAATATTTTAAAACTATTTACAATTTCTAATTTAAATTCATTGATTTGTTTCTGAAGATAAGTTATATCAACAGTTAATAATGTATTACTTAATTTTTTTTTGTCTCTAGCTTTGTAATAATATGCATATCCCATCAAATGATGGTTATTTTCAATGTTGAACCTATTAAAAATATTATAATCTTTAAATAAACGTTTTTTATTAATCAAAATATAATTAGTTCTGTTATATGTTCATTTGGATGTTTACATTTTCATTTTTCCTTAAAGAAGGAATATGTAGATTTTTTTTTCCTGAAAATTCCACAAGTTTGATGTCTTCTGTTATACTTGTATAATCAAATTTATTAGCAGTATTTTCATTTTATTTTTTTGTTTTCCAAGTCTAGCATTAAAGTCTTCCATCATAATTGTAAAATGTTTGGTGAGATCAAAAACATTTAGTATATCTGTATAAATAAATATTCTTTTTCATCACAATAAGATCTTGTTGGAGTCTACTTTAATTGTCTGAATTTTGTATTTTAAAATAGGCAAAACTCTCCATGCAGTAGTGCCATTTTCCCTACTGTGTGGAGAGTTTTGCCTCTTTTAATAACAGTTATGTGCAAGCATAAGAAATGGTGATCATGTGATGTTTAGTGGTTTAACACCAATCGTGCCTAATAGGATAGTGATGGCTATGGTTATTAAAGAACCAAAAGACACCAAAATGTATGGTTACTGAACAGTTCAGACCCATATGACTATATAAGCTATTGAAATAAAATTGAAAATATTATTGTGTTTTCAATTTTATTCTCATAGTTTTATAGTTAAATACAGATAAAAGGTGGGTGCTGGAGGGTTGCATTAGATCCTAAGATCTAGGTGCAGTGCTCTCAGATCCAAGGCTCCTCACTGATGAAGGCCACAAGCCAGAAACTAGTCTGGGGATATTGGATGAGTAGGCACTAGATGGGGATTTTGTGCATTAGCCTTCTGGCATCCATTGATTACTCTGGCTGGCACTGAGTGGCACTACTGTATGGAGAGTTTTGCCTGTTTTAATAACAGTTATGCGCAAGCATAAGAAATGGTGATCATGTGAATTTTGTATTTTTTATTAAGTTGAATAACTTAATTTTGCTCTTTTATCTGATAAACATTCTCCGTAATATTGTTTATTCAATATTTTATTTATAATAAATTCCACTTCAGTTTCATTTTCAATGTTTGTGTTTTTATTAAAAATAAAGTTCAAGTCCAATTTTCAACTTAATTGTCTTTTCATCTAAGTTCACAAAATCTGACAATATCACATTTAATGGTAGAGACTTTTTCTAATTCATGTAATCTTTGCCATTTGAAAGTGATCTACAGTTGTAAATAGTTAAATAAAAGGTCATTATTGAATGGGAGCCCGGGATTGCATCAGAATTCTTGAATTCTATGCTTTTAGGGCTAACTGTTGCCTTGAATAATGTAAACTATAATTTAACTTGTCTGTCATTATTGTAAGTATAAAGAATTACTATTCACTTATGTATTCATATATTCACCCAGCTTTGAAGAAAAACTACTGATATATCAGTTAAGAAATCATATGAGACTGAGGACCATGGTGTTTTTTTTTTGTCTTAAAGTCAGACATAAAAAGTTAATAAATGCACCAAGGCAGCTAAGGTGTGCTAATAAGCCCTTCATTTACATTTACCATATGAATAATCATTTAGTAATAACAGCTGTAATGACAAGAACATATGGAATGGCCATTAGTAATTTAAATTATTTGGTTTCTGTAAGATCTCCAAGGAAATAAAGAGAGTCTTCTTTTAATTAATAGCAAACTTCTCTGTGCAAAAACCCAAATATATCCATTTGTGTTACATTCTGATCCCATAATCTGTTTCTTTGATATGTTGCAATGCTGAATTTTAATTTCTCTTGTGGAAATTTTTTTTTCTGATAGATTTCAATATCTTGACTAATTGTAGCTCTTTTATTCTATTACAAATCATATCCTTTCAATGCCAATAATTAATATTGCATCTCTTTAAAATATCTTTGATATAGTCTGTATAATGTAAATGGAATCTGTTTTTTCCATGATAACTATATTATTTTCTTTATAAAACATATCATTCTTTCTCTTCTCCTGTTTCTTAACCCCAATCCATAATCTTCAACAGTTTTATTCTCTCTTTCCTATCACAATATTTCATTATTTTTCATTATCATTGTATCACTATTATTATATTTCTTTTCAATAACTTTTTAAATTTTTTCATACATGTTTTTAAATTTATAATTACAATTACTATTTGGTATACATATATTTATTAGAATGCTACATATAAAGTCTTTTGTCTTTGGATCTAAAACAATACCTACCAATATTATTGTTTTACTTTTACCTTCAGAAAAGTTATAATACTTTTTCCTTTTTTTTTTCATCTCTGACAATAAATTTATCATTTTTTCTGGGTTAAATAGTTTTTACAGCCATTTGAATTGTATTTTTAACTATACCTTAAATCTCTCCATCATTTTTTGATTTAATAATATTAAAAAACAAAAAAGATGTTATGTTGTACATATTTCAGTAATAAAAAATAGTTTAGCAATATATATATGTAACAATTAGATGTTGTGAACATATTTAATCAATCTGATTAATTTAAATTTTGTTAGTTCTTATCTTTATTTTGCTTTAGATATCTCTAAGAAAATGTAATTTTAAAGATTTAAAAAAGTTTGTGAAATTTAGTTTAAGATGAATATATCATTATCATAATCATTTTTGACCATTATCAATTCACTGCAGAATGATTTCACCTCTCTTCAAGTTTAGTCCAATTCCTCTTTAGTCTAACTTTTCTACATCTCAGCAATAAATTTTCTTATTTTATCCATCCAACTCACATATAGCCTCTTTTAAAGTCTTTTACAATGTCTCGGAAACCAGTATAGGATTTCAGTTGTACATCTATTATCATCTCTTATAGCAATATGTCCAGCCCAGCTCACCTTCAGTCTCTTAATTTTTTCAATGATGTCAATAATGCTTGTTTCTTGCCCATGTATTTAATTTTCATTCTCTTCTTGTTATTCTTAACATATATCTCTCCATACTTTGTTGAGTGGTCTGTTTTATTACTGTCCAAGTTTTATATCCATGCTAAGTTATTTCTTCCAAAAGCATCCCATCTAAGTTTAATTCTATGATTAATTTTATCCATCATGTTTCTATTTATATTAATAATTTGATCAAGGTATTTGTAGTTGTTCATTTCTTCTCATTAAGTGACCAATCTTTTTTTTTTTGACTAATGAACTCTAAAATACTCTATCTTCTTCAATTAGACTTAATACTTCCTCATTTTTTACTCCGCTTGTGCCAACACCATATCAGAAAGACTTATAATTTGTCCTTTTCAGATCTGAATAATGCCATAAAGTGACAATATTGATGAAATATTTTTTTAATATAAAGAAATATAGTTTTAGATTTTAATAGTTTTTGTTTCTTGTTAAAACTCATTTGGCTTGAGTAATTTTAATGTTTATATCTGTTAAACATCTACTGATATTGAGATTCCAAAATATTTAAGGATCCACATAATATACTGTACCTCTAATTTTCTTCTCTGGAGCATTTCATTACTTTTGTCTTTTCTTTATTAATTTTTACATAGTACATTTTTTCCAGATTATCAAATTCATTTAATATCAACTATAAATACAATTTTCTTCTTCTTCCTTTTCCTATGTATTGATTTCTATATTTACATATTATACCATTTCCAACTTTCTTATATACTTCAACAATACTATTTTTATTTTTACTATTGTTGAAGCATATAAGAAAGTTGGAAATGCTATCATCTGTAGATCAGATTCATTCTCTGCTTTTAAAGTCATAACTGCAAAGTGTATAATACTAAATAGCTTTCCATTTATTTTCAAACCTTTTATATTATCAAGAAATTCTTTCAGGATTTTTTCAATGTAAATAATGAAAAGCAAAGACATTATCCCACAATATTGTTTCACATATTTTCTTATTTTAGCCATCGCTTTCTCTTTCAACAATAGTAGTTTTTATTTTCATGTAGATGTGGGTATTAATCTTTTTGTTCTCAAAAATCTATTTTCACATTTCTTAATGTTCCAAACATTATGTTCAAGTTTACCTTATTAAAATCGTTTTTAGATTAATAAAAATCATTACTAGTTCTTTATTTATTCTGAAGGATTTTTCAATCAGTATTCAAAGATTCAACATTGTTTCACAAATATTCATGTTTCTCATAAATCCAAACTGATTATCTAACAGATTTTTTTTCATTCCTATTTACAAATAACTGGTAAATTATTTAATCAAAATCTTCTACTATTTGTGAGAGTAACTCAAAGTTCTGTACTTTTTACATTATTTAACTGCATTTTTTGGGAAATTGTTGTCAATATACTCGTCTCAAAACCTGAAGGCACTTCTTCAGTTATCCTCTTTCATTGATTTTAATATTTCAACTGGAATTCCATTTATTCTTATTGTTCTTCTTAGCTTCAATTCATCAGAGATTCTTTTAAGACTTTAAAATTGGTGATCCTAACTCATTATAGTCTTTTAACCTCAATCATTGTTATCTATTTCACAATAAAATTTCTTCAATATATTCATGCTATTGTTCACCAATTTCATTTTGATTAACCAATACTTCACCTTCTTTGCATCTAATTGTATTTAATGCTTTCTTTCTAACTTTCAATTCTATTCTGATGTTATTATATGGCTTTTTACTTTATATAAGAATCCTCTACTATTTTTTTGTATTTCTGGTTTCTGTATTAAGATGTATTCTAAGTCTTATATATTCTGTTTCCTATTTTTGCATGTTCTCTGTTCTTTCATCATGCTTAAATTTTTTCTGATATCTATATAATGTATGACATTTTTATCTCTTTTTTCAAAGCATTTCTTTACTGCTTGAACAATATTTCTTCATTGTTACCCATCTTTTATGTTTTACTATCATTATCTAGTTTCCCATTAGATAAACTCATCCATTGTCTCCATGAAATTTAATTAAGTCTCTATATCTGATTTTGCCATTTGTCAGATTCCATCTTTTTTTATTCCTATGTATATGTCTGGTGTTTTAAAGTTATAGTTAGTAACTTGAAATCACTGTGATCACAATCCACATCTGTCTCTAGACCACCTTTACACAAATCCAATTAGCATTTTTCATGCACATTTTTTATATGGTTGACTAAAAAGAGTGTTTGTAATTATAAAATCATGACTTTCATAAAATTCAATGAGTCTTTTTCCTCTTTCATTTCTTATGCCAAGGCTAAAATTCCCCACTATCTTCCTTTTGATCACCAATCACAATAAAATTCAATGAGTCTTTTTCCTCTTTCATTTCTTATGCCAAGGCTAAAATTCCCCACTATCTTCCTTTTGATCACCAATCACAATATTTGAATTTCTCACAATAAATTATTTCATCCAAGTATTTCCTCAATTTATTCATATATTTCTTCAACTTATTCATCTGTATCATTCATTGTCCCCATATATATCTGATATATTCTTTGATTTTGATCTTATCTCTACCATGATTATTTTTTCACTATATTTATATACCTGTAATTCTCTGTTTCCATGTTTCTATCAAAACAAAACCAATGCCTGTTGATCCTTCTTGTTCTCCTGAGAAATTCATTGTACATTCATGATTCCAAATGTCTCCATTATCTGGCCATCTAAATTCATTTATGCCAATCACATTTATTCTCAATATTTATTTCGCTTCAAATTTTCAAGCTTTCTTTACTGTTCAAAAATCTAACATTTTATGTTTCTATCTCGCAAGGTTTTTTTTATGTGGGTGATGACACAAGAAACCCTGCAACATTTCCTTCTTACTGGAAAGTCATTTCATCCATAGTATCAATCTGTTTAATCTCCATGCTTATTTTCCTGGGATAAAAGTTTCTGAATAGGTCATTTAATCTTCCACTATTCACAGTAACTTTCTAACTAGGCTGATAATACTGCCAATATTAGCCAGCTGAAAACAATACTGCTGTTTTTCATCTCTGTTCACTTTGTTTCCAGTAATGTAGATCCACAGCTATTGATGCTTTTTTGTGAGAATATTCCTAAAGCAAGAGAGTATACTAGTATTGCCTTTTTTAAAAGGATGGCTCATAAAATAACTATTCTCAATCAGTACCATTACTGAGCATATATGGTTTTTGATAGAACTAGACTCACCAAAGCTAGCACTTCATGCTCTGTTTAGTACCGGGGTTATCAATCCAGAACTACTTGTTCATCAGATTTCTCTAATTATATCACAGATAACCTCCATATCTACACATTCTTTTTATTTGTCATCTTATAGACCTATCTATTGGCAGTCAGCTTTGCCTTAGATATCTCTTATCCTTATTGAAAAGTATTTAGCCATTACAATTTTCATTATATGCTTTTTATTTATTGCTATTTTCATTATTAGGTAGCTAACTCCCTAAATATCTAAAAGTACTAACTGTTTTATAATTTCATATCCAGTAATTAATCTTACTCTTTTTTATACTGGTTTTATTGTTTTAGGCACTTTTTTTTGTATTTTTTTTTTTAATTTAAAACTTTTTACAAGATTATTATCCTAAATAAATATGGTTTTAATTTCTCCTTATATGTAAAAACAAAAAATACTTAATTGTAATTATTAATTAGAGAAAATATAACTTACTATTAAAAAATTTTTCGGCTGAACGTTTTCGAGGAACCATGCCTCATACTCATAGCCTTATGAAAAGTGTAATAAATATATGCAAATGTAAATATTCAAATAAGCTACTGTTACGTAGCCCATTTTTTCGAGATCTCGAAGCATGTGTCCTTTCTGTTAATGGCATGGATGTCTCTATTAATATAGAATGCCTCCTTTATTTTTCTCAACATCGTTACACATTCAACAGAGGTCAAACGAACAGCAGCACATCCTCTGTATTTTTTGAACATAGTAAACAATCTGGGCACAACTTCATACCTGCCAACCCCATTATTTTATGTTCAGAACCAAATGATTACAGGAGAAAAATAAAGGAGGCATTCTATATTAATAGAGACATCCATGCCATTAACAGAAAGGACACATGCTTCGAGATCTCGAAAAAATGGGCTACGTAACAGTAGCTTATTTGAATATTTACATTTGCATATATTTATTACACTTTTCATAAGGCTATGAGTATGAGGCATGGTTCCTCGAAAACGTTCAGCCGAAAATTTTTTTAATAGTAAGTTATATTTTCTCTAATTAATAATTACAATTAAGTATTTTTTGTTTTTATCCTAAATAATATTTTATTAAGCTCATGCTCATTATTTAATATTACTGCCTATCATTAGAAAATTTTGATATAATTAAATTTTCTATCCAATGCTAATTTTATTTTTTAGCAAATAATCGTCATTTAGCAGCTTATCTAAATATAAATGAAATGAACAGATAAGCAACACTGATTTCTTTCTCTCTCTTTTGAACCTATCTCTTCTGTAAGATGTATATATTACTTATATTTTGTGATTTGTATACCTATTTTTTCCTTAGTCTATTTCTTATAGATTAACTCAATTTACTTTCTCAGATGCCACTTCAAGATTAATAAAACAAATTAATCTCTTACTTTTTTACTCTTTCTCTGTATTTTCAACAATAATTCTTACCACCCCAGTTGTATTTGTTATTCATCTACCTTTTCTAAATCCATATTGATTTTAGATATGAGTATATCTAATGTATTAGAAATCTGTGTATTTAAAATCCATATGGTCACTTTAATAACATTAATAACACTGCAGATTAAATACTAATTGTCCTAAAATCTTCACATTTATTAAAATAAATCATAAGTTTTGAAAGAAATCTTCTGGTCACTTTTCTGAATCATAAATTATATTAGAAACATCTCATATACTTCTATAGTTCAATTAAACATTATCAGTGTTCTCGACCTTGTCAGTTTTCATCTTAGTGCTTTTGCTATTCTGTTATTCATTTTTTCATACTTATGCACATCACTTTCTCATTCACTAATATAGATGAAGATATTCCCTCCATTTTTTCTCAAAATCTACTTTTTTATTTTTTATCCATAATTGATATAAATATTTTCAAGAATTATTATTGCAGAATTTTTTTCCATCCAAACATTTATTCTATAATTAAATCAAATGCACCATTTTTTTGTACTCCTCTATTTTCTTAGATTCTTTTTGTAACCATTCTTTTCTATATTTTATTTTTTGTTAGGTATTATCTCTACTTTCTGCAGTAATCACATTTTTATATTTTTTCTTTAATATTTTACTTATCATCTCATTATTAATTCAAATTTTTTTTTGTTCTTTTATTTTTATCTTCTGCTGGCCACACTATCATCTTAATTTTTTTATTTATTTGAATTTGCTTTATCAATTGCATTATGATTATTTATCATTAATTTTTTATCTGAATATTTTTCTTTCATATTTCCATTTAATAGATCTATTGCCTATTTTTTTTGTCTGTTTTTTTTTTTTTTAAAGATAATTTTAATTTTCAGTTATTAAATTCTGTGTCAGTTCCAGAATATGCACATACAATACTGTTTTTAAACTTATTTTTACTCAGATTTAATTGACATCTTTTCTTATCACCTGGAGCTTTTTCATATGTGAATTTGTCTCTCCGGATGTTTAAACCATGTATTATATAATTTATCCCTATACTATTTTTTTTCCAAAAACATTTTTTTTTCAAATCGTAATGTTTTACAATTTTGTTATCATTTCTCTATCCTACTATGACATTTCATTTTTTCATTACCAATATACACTTATTTTTATATTCCTTTTTATTCCCTTGATTTTTACTTAGATTATCATTACAAATACTATTTAGTATGTATACCTGAATATTATTTATAAAAATATCTTGTTTTTGGACCTAAAATAATATTTACACCATTACAGTTGCTTTTATCTTTAGGATTAATAATTTTCTAAATTTTTTCATTCTTCTATTCATAATCAATCACTCCTGTCTCACAATTTCAACAATATCTAACCAACTATTTTCTTCCTTTTTATATGTGGCAATAAATTTACCATTTTTTTTGATTTGCTCTTTGTCATAATATTTTTTGTGGCTACATAATGTTTTCTAATTTTGATGTCTCTTGATATTTAATCGTAACTATATAAAATCACTTCTAGAAACATAATTTTGCTAAAATAGTTTTCCATTTGCTTTTATCTTAAGATTCTTTTTTATTCTGTAACATTGAAGAAGAGTTTATAATTTTTATAATTTAAATTCATTAAATATTCTTTCTGTCTTTGCATTTTTAGTTTTAATAATTGTTTAATTTTTATTGTTTACATAATCATACAGTTATATCCATTTATATAAAAAATCAGCAAATATGCCACACTATCTATTTTCTTTTTTTAATTTATTATGAAACTTTCTAGACTTGCTTTTATATTCTTCTATTCACAGTTTTCCAGTTTCTTTTTTATTATTATTTTGTTTATCATTCATTAATTATCAAACTGCATATAAAAACAAATCTTACTTAGAAGCATATTGATATAAATTTTTTAAATATATGGTTGTAATAATACTTTTAAAAAACAATAAATTATTATTGCTTATTTTTTAACTTGTTAATTATATAGTAAAATTAATTAATATGCAGTTTTTTACAATTGCATTATTTTAAAAAAGATGGTCTAACATGATTTACAAACTAAGTTAAAGTAATATCTTGAAAGAAATTTATTCAAAAATGTCTTAGTAAAATTTTCAAAATTATTGTAGCTGAAGTTGTCTGATATTTTAAAATTTTTGCATTACTGTTATATATAAATTAAAAAATATTTTCTTTAATGATTCAACACATTTTGTTATTAAATTCAATACTTTAGACTGTCAAATTTTAAATTAAAAGTTTTTAAATTATGCTTTTTTAAAAAATAATTTATGATTTATTATAAAAAATATATGTATATGTTTTAATATATATATGTGCTCTGCACACAGATAATGAAGCTATTAATTGTCTGAAATTATTAAAATTTACTGCCAAGTGCTTTTGGGACAGTTTATGGTCCCATATTCATGGCGACTTGTATTAGATTAATAACTATAATATTAATGCAAATTTTATGCAAATTTATATGCATATGTTACGTGGACCATTTTCGAGATAGGGAAAAGCAGGCTTCTCTTCTGTTGATTGCTGATGGGTCACTTACAATGTAGTAAGCTTCCCTAACTTTACGTTTAATGTCATTTGTTTCAAAGCAAATGACACTGGCTGTGGTGAGTAGAAAAGCATGTCCAGTGGCTCTCTCGTGCTCAACGAAAACCGAATTACCTTCAAGCTTTGTTTTGGTTCTGTTATAAAGGTATCTGTGTTGAGCTACTCTGGTGGCAATGTTAGTTTTGGTCTCTCCATAATATGTTGCCATACATATATATATATATATGTTTTGTAAATACATTCATTAAATTAGCACACAAGTTAGTATTTAACACAATGTTTTAAGTGATATTAGTCTCCTTCTTCAGGCATTTGTGGCCTGACCAGTGACAATACTATCATAAGAATCAAACCTGGATCTATAGATTATTGAATATTGAATTTTAAGGTAATAGTCTAACCAACTAGTTTTTCTACCAGTTGGATAGAGTGTTAGTTTAAACTTCAAGAATCTAAAGGTCCTGTTACTGACATTGGTCAGGCATCAACACTCGAAGAAGTGAAGAGAATAATACCACTTGAAACATTGTGTTAAATACTAATCTCTGTGCTATTACTCACAGTTGAATGTATTTAAAAAATACATATGTGTGTTTAAATATATTTGAAATTATTTATAAAAAAACCCCAAAGAATTGATTAAATGCATGCTGCAAATTGTGCAGTGTAAAAAATTGAAGTATAGTTATAACATTATGTGTCATTTAAATATATCATAGATTTTTTTTTTTTCCTTTTGTATTTGTGTATGCCCTATCATTGAATGAAATTCCTGTTTCAGAGCTTTTTTTGGATTTGCAAAATTTTCACATTTCAATGATAAATCTTTATCCATCCTCATTATGAACCCAAACTCTGTTAAAAATTTACATAAGTGTTAATTTTACTATTTATAATTTGTGTGCATATATATATTTTATATATTTAAATTTATTTTATTAATAATATTTTAAAATAGAATATTATATACCTATATTTACATCAGTATAAAACTTTTATATAACAGTAATTTGAACAATAAATTAAACCAATATTTTGCAATTTAGATCTGATAATAGAAGTTTGTAAATTAGAGATATTTGAAGTAAAATATATAAATATTTACCTTGTTTGCATTTTCTCATTATTAACATTAGTATTATATAGGCATTTCTTTTACTACTCATCAGCTGTCATCTGACTAATAGAAGTCATTAATTTTCTGATTTTCATACATCTCTGTATTATCTCTGAATGTCCATTACTATTCAGAAATGAGTGATGTGATCCAGTTAAAATATTAGTAAAATGGTATTTTTAAGAATATGTAAATCATAAACGAATTTGAAATATAAGTTCATACACACATATATAATGATTCAAATATTATTGCAATAAGATTGTTTATTATCTGTATTATCTGTAAATACATAACACTTGATCTTATAATTTGTAATCCATACATATCAAATATATCTAAACCTTCTGTACAATTTTTTTTTGTCAGAATATATAATATGCTAAATCAAATCATCCAATGCCTTTTCATGGTTATTCTTGTCAATATATATATCTCATAAACAGTAGTTTTTAACATTCTTTCAGTCCTCTACATTTTGTAAGTATATTTAAAATTCTCAGTACTATCAGATTAACCTTAAAATTATAAGTTTAGAGAATTAACTTATTTAAACAAAAGAGCAGGATGTGTATAAATTTCACAACTACAATTTTAAATTAAAACTTTTATTTTTTATGAGATGTACTTGTAATATTAAGGTTTTAAAACTACTTTTAAAATGAAAATAGTTTTAACACATCTACTGTTATTTTTTGGCTTAAATTATTTTAACACTCCTCTTGATATTTTTCAATTTAAATTATATATTGTAATGGTATAAAATAAAAGCAATGGGAAGAACACTGTTATGTACCTAAAATGAGGTACCAATCTATCATGGAATGAAAATTGAATAAAATACAACAGAAAACCTTTAGTAAGGCCTATGAACTGAGAGATCAAGCCCAATAGATAGAAATTAAAGATTTGAAATTTATAATGCAAAAAAAAAAAAAAAATATTGAGACAAAAAAAAATAAAAAAATAAAAAAAAGAGTGTTAGCTCTTATTAATGTGCTGTAAATTATAAAATAAGAACTTAAAATAACACTATCTAAATAAACACATAATGAATACATACAAGCAAAATCGATAGTGCTATATCAGTTTTAAACTAAGCTATAATAGAATAAATGATGAGTGTTTAGCAGGTTTTTATAAATAAGATGTTCTAAAATCTGTGTTAGTGTAATATTCAAAATTTATTGTTAAATTTACATTGATATTTTATTTTAAGTAATTCTTAAGGCTGCTGTATGCTAAATTTATGTTATATTTAAAAACATGAAAACTACTAAGCTCAATAAGTAATATAATTTTATAACAAAATTTAATATTAGCTTTGACATCAATGAACATTCATGATAATATTAATTTTAGTCAATTGTTGAACACCAGTGTAATGATAATATTTGTATTACTCATTAGTTAGATCTTGTATATCCTTGTTTATTGTTAAAATATAAATTATGATTGTTATTCCTTGTATTTATCAATGTAAATAAAACTCCAGATTCAATTTAATGAATAATAATGATAATTTATTTATAAATGGATTATAAAAATATTTAAAATTATGAATATATTATAGGGATTAAAATTAAAATACTATATGAAGTTGTGTATGTTTGAATTATCAGGTGATGCTAGATAAGATACCCATTCCAGAAACCAGAGGAAAATATTTCATCTATATATTCATTTCAGATGGGCCACTTTACTGATGCTGAATAAACTTAGACAAGTTATTAAGTAAAATTCTATTTTTAAAATTCTATTTTAATCACTAATCATAAAATTTAATATTTGATTTTTCTTGATTAAGTATTCAATTAAATATTCACTCTCATATAAAACTCATGTTAAAATGATCTTTTTTAAAATATAATATTAATATAAAATTATAAATAAAACCAAACAATCTGTAAATTGTGACTAATGTTCATCATTGAAAGTTCTATTGCTCTTTAGATTTCTTTCACCAAGTCTCAAAAAATATAATACCTTAAGAGAATCTAATACTTAGAATGTAATGACCAACAAGATACAGCATAATATTCAATGTCTATTCCATTGAGCTAACAACTAGTAATTTCCAATAGGGTATTGGGGCATATTAATCCTTTTGTGATTATTATCATGTTAGAAGTTATTATATGTATCCATATAATTCTGTTTTATTGACATACGTATAAAACATGAATGCAGACAGTTATTAATTTTCATGGTTATATTTATTTAATATTTTAGCTATTAAATTTTCTATTTGAATTGTTATCACCTATCTTTCAATATGTCAACAATTCATAGGCATCAAGTGTAAATAAGCACACATATATAGGTTTACATCCAACATTTTATGAGCATTTTATAATTGTATTATTCCACTAGTGAATCATTATTAATTTTAAATCCTTGGCAATTTGTTAATTTTATTTCTTGGTATTCACACATATATATTTATCAGGCTCATGTGGATGTATACTCACATTGAACTCGGGCAAGTATTTTAAAATTCTCTCATAAAATCTTTTAGAACACTATAATAAATGACAAATTTCATTTAGCTGTTGTTTTTAAAGCCTCTCAAAAGAATTAAGTTTATCCTCCAAGATAAACATTGGATTTTTTTATCTACCCCCTCATCATATATCATTTTCTCTAAAACATTCTTAAAATACATATATGTTATATCCCATCTCCTCTAAAACATCCTTAAAATATATGTACAGCACATCCAAAAAATTTATTGTAAACAAAAATATTATGAAAATGAAGCACTCATTACAGTGACTGATATACATATAAAGAACAAAAGAATAAACAGAATAAGGGTCAGTTTAATATCACAGGATTACTTATACTATTTTTTATTTACATATTGTGAGGCTTTCAAGTTAAATTCCATTATTATCGATACACTCAAATTTATCTTTTCTGTTTTTAAAAAAAATATTTCTCTTTAATTTGAGTCCCATCTTTCTTTTATGAAATAAGCAGAATTTCCAACAAGATGTCTTAAAATTTTAGTTCGAAAACAAACACGTGTTAAATATTATTACAACAATAACTTGTAAATCTATTTTAAAATAATAAAAAAAACCCATTAAATTTGGTTTATTTTTAAAACATTAGTATAAACATCATCTTTTTAACAAGCACTTGTGCATATATAGAAACACACATCTACACTGAATTGTGATCATTGTTTAGCTATATAGAAATAAGCAATATTATTTTAATTCCTAAAAATGTCTTTAAATTTAAGTAAATTTATGGTGAGATTTTAACTTTTTCAGTGACTTTAAAACAGGATGCTAAGCTTTATTGGATGTTATTGTGTTTTAAAAGATAAAAGAAAAACAAACTGCAAACTTTTAAAAAATAACATAAAAACACATTGGAAATATTATCTTTTGTATTTTTGGGTATCCCTCAATAATTTAAAGATATTAAACATGGTATCACCATACAATTTTAAAATAATCAACAATCTTATAAACAATAAATGACTTATAGAGTTTTCCTTTCTTAAATATACTCAAGGTATGACCAAGATGGTACAATATATATATGGTATTTTTACTTAAACTTGTTTTTACAAATTCTTTTATTACCACACATACACACATGAAATAAATATTCATGTGGAATATTATTTCATAATCCCCTGTACAAAAAAGCACTTTTATTAGATTTAATGACTATTATGACTACTTTAGGGTGTTAGATTTGGAAAAAGAAAATTCTATCCTAAGTTCCTTAATGGTTGAAGACTTCATTCATTGTAGGATCCTATTATCTCTGCTTTGTCCTATAGCATAGAAACATCCCCAGTCTTTTATTTTAGTATGCAGACTTGATCACCTATTAATAACTATGGTTTACTATTATTTTTCTGCTTTTTTTGCTCTGTTATCTGGATTAATTTGAGGCATGCCTTTTTTCATGGCTAGTAATTTACTCAATGATGACTGGCAATGGTGTTTTAATCATCTGCATTGTTTCCTCCAACATAATTGATTATTTCTGATACTTTCTTAATTCATTCTTTATGATTGGTACTGATATGCAATCTAACAAGTCAGTTTAACTTCCTCATAACTCTCACAGGGGTTAGATTGTGGGTTTCTTATGGATGTAAAGTATGATTTATATTTTGTTGGCTTGTTCATGGATTCCATTTCCAGATTTAAAAGAGGTGCTGTGATCTATTAAAAATTGTTTTCAGTTTGCCAACAAGATTTATTGCTCCTGTAGTATTTTGATGGTACTTTGTGTATTTGTCTTCTGAAAAGGTATACAGTCACATATTGCCTAAATGCTGGAAATGGTCAATAGAAACTTATAGTTAGTAAATCATTGGGACCATTAGTTATTATAGCATGTAGAGTTCCAATGAATGATTTATTTTCTGGTTTGGTCTAAGAACAAACTTCACATGTTCATAGGTAGTTTATATATGATTGTATAAATTTCTGCCACTTTTGAAAGACTAATGTTTTGAGTATATTGTTTTTTCTGTAATGTTTCTTTCCTTTTGAAATCACTTTATAAGAGGGATCTTGAGTTGATAACTCTTCTTTGAGAAATGATATAATTGCCTTGTAGTTATCATTCCTTTTGTAAATATTGAATAATCTTTAATTTGTTTTCAACTAATTTGTCCATTTCTAGATTTATAACTACTATATAAATCATATATTTTAAGATTTGTGTAGAGGTATATGACAACTTGGATATAAACTGATGATATAAACAATACTCTTTGTCTTGCCTCCATATTGGAATCTCTATAGGAAGAGACTCCATCAAATCAGATGATCATTGGTCAGATCCACATTCATTAAAACTTTAAGCATTGTTAGTCAGTTATTTCACTGATTTCGTATCCCAGTAAAAAATTGAATTTGGGAAAAACCAAATAATGGCCATTGCCTTCTTTTCTGTGATGATATTGTTTCTTTCTACCTCTGCAGCTCCTTAAGCTGTGTATTACCCCAAGACTAAATGCACTACTATTAGTCCATATACAAAATCGTTTTTAAGATTAGGATGTGTCTCCATCTTCTTTAGTAAGTTTCTTCTGTAAAATCTCTTGTATGTCCTAGAGTCCATGTCCATTACATATCTTTTCTTAATAATTGTAACAGTATTTCTGTATCTTTTGTCAAGTTGTTGTAAAATGTATGGTAGTAGCCTAAGAATGATTTTAATTGCTTCTTGTTTTTGGATTTTGGAAAATTTGGGGGAAAAAATTGAATTGCTGATATTTATCAGAAAGGAAACCTAAGAAAGATATGTGATTTTCTTTAAAGAATATTTAAAGATAGTTATGGTATTCCTTTACATTTTGTGATGTGATGGTAATATCATCCATATATTGTATAAAATAATTTTCTTGATTTCTTCTGCTAGTATCCTATATGGATGGACACTTTAATAATTATGCTTCACTATTAATAAGGCCAAAAGTTATACATTTAAAAAGTAGATGTAATGATCTTATGCTTAAAATAGGATTTGTAAATTGCTTGATATGCAATCTTCCATGGTAAAGATGACTTTGCCTTGGAATTTAATTAATTTATTGATTGATAGTGAAATACCTCTCTAGAAAATTAATCATTCAATTTCCAAGCATCTAGACATAGTTATGTCATTTCATTTTTTGTCAGATGACTATCAATGGGTTTATATATCTATGTACTGCATGGAATAGGGTAGGATTGATTAAAAATGATTATCCTTTCTAATTTTTATCCTATGTGCATGGTTAGAAATGATTTCAGGCTTGTTGAAGAAGACTTTATAGCACTGCAAGAGGAGATTAGGAAATAGTCAAAGGGGTCATTGATCTGACTCTTCTAGTGATGATTCATGATCTGCTTCTTTTAGTGATAATTCATTCATCTCGCTCTTCATTTTTGTGTATCTCTAATCTGTTGAACATGGTTTTTGTCTTGGAAAGGCTAGCAAATATATGTCATTTTTTTGAATGAATATATTATTTTAATAAACCAAGTTGCAATGAGCTTATCTAAATAGTTTAATGCTATAATAAGATTCTGATTTAATTCCTGCATTATCATGAATATGTGTGAGATATTCTTGTTATTCATTTACTGATTATGTTCACACCTTAGTAAATCTTATGGCCCAAACTTTTTCGAGAAGCTTTACTGTTACCTGACTGAATTCCAATTGTTTATCCAACAACACGACTCAACACTACTTTGGTTAAATCCAATGCATTTAATAAATTTTACTCAATAACTTAATACATTAACTGACAATAATGATGACAGTAACTTTGCATTATATATATATATTATACCAACCGATCAAAAAATGACCAACCTAACCTGAACAACATTTAAAGAATACGACTAACTATCACTACTCCTTCTTAAAAAACTACCTTCAAAACTATTAACGCTATAAAACTTACACTTTAAAATCTACTACTTAAACTTGTGGGAAATAACAAACACTAAAGCATCGACAAATAAAATATTAACTAATATTTTTTATATTTTTGTCCTCCTAAATTTCCCTTTCAGAAAAATGGTTGGTTCTCAGGCAAAGTGTCAAATATCAATAGCGAACCATTAATAACATTCAACACTCGACTACCAAAATATATACCAATCAAATAAACACTTTATTATTATTTTTAAAAAGAAAGAAAATCCCTTAGGCACCAGCTAATTACTTTAGAATTAGCATGTCCATCTGATCAGCATAATCCGGTGCCTGAAATGTCCGCTAACTCAGTCGCTTCCATAAACAAAACAAAAGGTATCTTAAATGCCTGCCTGTTCTAAACTGCTACTATTTCCTAAAACTAAAATAATTTTCGCCCCGAACCATTCTAAATAATACTCCGCTCCTTTAAAACTAATAATAACAACATTATACTGAATGCAAAACATTTATAGATTTAACTTAGTGAATCTTTTCTAAAATACTATTATTAATGATTGGATTTTATTCCTCCTACTCTTATTAAGGAAATAAATATCTATACTTACCCGCACGCATCAGAATAAACATACATATTTTAAGAAAAATAATTTAAATGTTTTACTTTATTATTTTAAAATAAACGCATCATTTTATCTTATAATGAAACACATATACACTTCTTTTTTTTTAAAGATTAAAATAAGCATTTTAATATATTACTTGAGCAAATAAATTATACACGTTACATCACATTTTATTATTATCATTTTTAAGTTTAAGTTTAAAAATCAAATCACACATACGTGCATGCCAAAATATTATTTAATAGAAGCTGCTTTTACTTATTTTATTATTGAAAACATTATCTTCTGAAGTTTAAAGTTTATTCTTTTTTTAAAGTTTAATTCAAAAAGCTCAATGTTTTTTAAATAAAGTCTATTTTTATTTTTAAAGGAAATCGGAATGTTTATATATCAAAGTCAAATAATTACCTAGGTTTTTAAATACAACAGAAACAGTATAATGGAATTATTCCTTAATTCATTGATGTCCGGTAAATGATTCCTTTGGGGATCCTGTGACTTGTTATGATTTTTGTGGCTGGTTTGGCATTCCCTGCACTCCACTGTCCGTGTAGTCTATTTCAACATGATTACTTTCTGAACTAATCGCAGATCTTAAATGCGAAGTGAGCGGCTATCAGTCAACTGCAAATACATTGGTTTTTTAACAATGCATCATTTTTGGAAATATTACTTCAAAAATATTTTATTAAAATGAGAAATGTCTGAACAAAGAATGAACAAAAATTGAGCTATTTATACTTTTTTAAACAATGGGAAACTATTTTTAGCAGCAGCATTCTTCTTCTAGTGAAATAAAATCAGCTTCTAGCATCTACTTTTTATTAAAAATTGCATACACCCACGCACATATATTTATTTATTTATTATAAGATAAAATGAAGTCTCTTTATTATTTTATTAAAAATTCATTTAAAAATATTTAAATCATTTATTTATTACAAAATTTTTTACTTCTTTTAAACACAAAAAATTTTTTTTATTTTAAACAGCTTGTTATTTTAAACAACTTATTATTTTAAATGGTGTTTACACTTTATTTTATTCAATACAACCCCCCCCCCCCCTACTCTTTAGTTTTTACATTTTATTCTCTTAATTTTAAACTTTTATATTTTTAAATATGGAATTCATAATAAATTAATTACATAATGTACTTTGGTACAATATATATTCTAACCTGGACCGTTTGCATCCTCACTTCCGGGCAGTATATTATATTAAATAAAATGGGTTCTAGCTCAGTTAATAATTAATAAATAAAATATTCAGCATTAAAATTAAATGTTTCACTAGCTCAAATTTAAAATACGAATAAGGTTCAGTTTATAAAAAATAAATAAATATTTAATATTTTCATGAGACTTGGAAGTGAAAATACAGATGACAAGATAGCTTACATTGAGCCAATATCCTACAGGATACTACCTCAATGGCATAAGAACACTATCCCCCTATTACTATTTCAAATAAATAAACTTATAGTATTCTTATGGCTTTAATAAATCCTACTCACTAAGATTAAGCTAATAATTAAATCTTAATCTTCTATTCATAATAATTTAGCTCTATAAAATCTCAGGTTCATAAAATTTATTCTAAGTTAATTAAAATTTACGGTAGCAAAATATGAGAAGGGATTTTATGTCATAATCTACTACACTTAAATCAATAATAACAAATAATAATAATATTATTCATTGTATGAACTAATTCTGTATATCTTTTTTTTTCACTATATTTTTATTACGATAATAAAATAATAAAATAATTTAATATAATCTATCTTCGTCTAATAATGTAAGAAAAATGTGGTAGCATTTGATAATCTGACAAACAAAGGTGTGTGGCAACGATGGCATCTTATTTCAATGTACCATTATAATAATTAATTTATGACCATAAGATAATGTAAATGTGATTACTTAATAAATAGCCCAATTCTTAAAATAATTCTTTCTTTATTTCTGTGCAAAAAATATTGTGTTTAATTTTATTAATTCTGTGTTCAAATTCATGAAGATGGAAAAAATAATAAACCAACACACAAATTTTGAGAAAACAAATTTTAACAAAAGTTTATTTTAACATTAACAACGTAACAATTTATTTACAATATATATATTTAAAACATCTTAAAGATTTGTCCCATTATACATTCTTTATATTCGAACCTCGTTAAGTCTTTACTCTGACTTAAATAAAAAAATAAATAAATAAAATAATACAATATTATTAATCCCTGTTTGATCAATCTTATAAAAAAATTACATTTATTTAATGCTTACTCAAAATATATTTTACATCCTTTACTTATTATTCAAGTATGCTTCTTTTTTTTTTTTTATTAAACATCTATAGAAACATAGTACGGATAAACATAAAATAATACTAATCGAAAACATGGATATCTCTTTTTTTTTTTTACTAGACAATTTCACTCTAGCAATATTAACGATATCATGTAAAATATCTATTGATAATTTATTTCTAAATTATGGATACTATTGTTCACTACCCTGTATTTATTAACTATAATAACTACAGAAAAATAATAAACAAAATTAGATATATATGTAATGGCTCTGGAATTGTAATAACTAAAGAAGATAAAGGTTGTCATTTTGTTGTAATGTATGCTAAGGACTATAATGATAGAATAGATAGTGTAATAAAAAATGAGGGGTATAGTAAATTATCTAAAGATCCTACAAATAATATAAAAAATAAATATGTAAAATTGTTAAAAAAGATAAAGCTTAATAACATTATAAGTGATAATCAATATTATTCTTTATATCCTAATTCATATGAGAACCCATATATATTTTGTAAAGTAAAAACGCATAAGGAAGATAACCCTTTAAGATTATTGTTTAATTTTAGCAATTTCATTTTACATAAATTTTGTAAATATTTAAACAAATGGATAGCTGATATTATTGGTTATGGACAATATTGTATAAAAAATACAGAGGCTATTATTGATAAATTAAATATGATGAATATAAATAGAAACCACAGTATCTTTGTGATGGACATAGAATCGATGTACCCTAGTATCCCTAGAATTAAAAGCATTAGTATTGTCATAAAGGCTTTATCTGTATATATCAATGATAATAGCATAATTAGTATTATAAATGAAGCATTGAACCTAATAAATAATAGTTTATATTTTAAATATAATAATGAATATTGGAGTATAAATAAGGGATGGGTAATGGGATGCGCGATTAGTGGGCTTATGGCATCTATGTTCATTAATGACATGGAAATCAATATTATAAAAGGCAGTATACTTAAAAAAGAAGTACTACATTATTTTAGATAAGTAGATGATAGTTTGATAATTGGTAATAAAAGGGCAATATATAAATTATATAAACAATTTAATAATAATGTTGATAATATTAGGTTTACTATGAAAGAAATTGATAATGAAATAAGGTATTTAGATATTGAAATTATTTTAAATCAAAATAATGATATTATAATTAAGCATTTTATTAAAGATTATAAATTAAGGAAAATTATATCAATTGATTCAAAACAACCATGGACACAAAAGATGAGTGTAATTAAGAATTTTAAATATAAGAACGATAGATTTAATACAGATAGAAATATTGCTATGTTACAGAAAGATAAATTTAAAGAAACATATATGGGATATGGATATGCAGCGCATAGTATTGACAATATATTTTCACAACATGGAGTAAATAGCACGAATAATAATAGATGTAGGACTAGTAAACAAAAGAAGTGGATAAAAATTTCATATTTGCCTAGTGTATATAATATATTAAATAAAAAAAGTAAAAATTATATAGATAAAAACATTAACGTGGGATGGGCTAATAGCAAAAATTTGGATAAATATATAACTAATTGTAGGATGAAAGATGATATAAAATATAAGAGAGGAATATAAAATATAAGAGAGGAATGGTTTATAAAATTAGATGTAATTTTTGTAGTATGATTTACTATGGCCAGACATCAAAGCAATTGGGAGAAAGAGCTAAAGAACACAATGATGCTATTGCTAGGAAAGATGATAGATCTGCATTATATGTTCATTATTTACAGTACGGACATAAAATAAATTGTATTGATAATATAAGTGTTCTTGATTATATTAAAAATGTTAATAGACGTAAAATATATGAAACAAACTACATCATGTATAATAAAAACAACTGTATGAATATATATAAAACATCCATTAAGTTAAATAATAAGTGGTTAATGGATAAAGAATGGATAGCTAATTAATTAATATATGTGGATATATATCCATTCAATATATATAACAGAGTAATTTTGTAGTAGAATTGAGAAGAAAAAAAAAATCACATAATAGATCGTGTCAGATATCCATTTGTTTATCTGTCTTCTCTCATGTATTGATATAGATGTCGCTGTATGTGCTTTAAATCGTGGAGACATATTGAAAAGGGCAAAAAAACATAATTTGCTGAAAAAGGCTTTTATATAATAATTTTATAATTTGTAATCTTTGTTGCTTGTATATATGTATTTTTAAACATATTTGACTATTAACTATAATACATTCCATTATAACAATATTATAGTACTATATAATTATAACTACTAATACATTCTCTATTATTGAATAAATATAAATTGTACCTAAACTTTTTGTGTAGATCGTTTTTTACTTTATAGAATTATATTAAAAATATGCAGTACTCATTTTAAAAAAAATTGAAATAAATATTTTAATACTATTTAATATTTCAAAAGCATCTTTGCTTTACATATTTTATTCTTAAGATCTTATATTTATTTCCAAAATAAAATAAATCTATAACATATTTTATGATTCTTTCATTTGAAGTCCATTGGATTTTCAATTCCAATTCATACAAATTCTATTTCTTCATACAAGTCTCATTCCAAACAATTGCATATCTTTAACTCTAAATCATCTATTATTTTCTTTTAAGTATACCATACTGTATGATGTAGCTACTTTTTGGAAATCTAGATAGCGAATAGATTTGTAGGATAGGTAAGAAAAACTAGAGTATAACTCATAACTCATATCGAATAAAAATATACCATGACACAGTGTATTTATAAAACTAGAGGCAAGACCTATTCTGTCTAATGTCCTCAAATACTATAAATGATGTCAAGCTATTCCTTCAGCTTTATTGAACATCAATACTCCAAGAAAATAAACACTGTCCAAAATAAATATACAATTACAGGGCTTTGTTAACTGCATTGCACATCTACAAATATTATAAAATACTATTCATATCCCTAAATATCGTAACTTAATAATCTCCTGGATTCATGTTCATCATATTACTAATACCAGGTCACTATCCTATTCTTATTTCCTAAAGATTTATCAGGTCTTACATCGACAAATTACTAGCTTGCCTATTCAAATAATAAATAAAATTCAACTATAATTAGAGCAATCTTACTAATCCATAAGAAAAGTTTGCTTAATTCTTTATTCTATATTCTAAACCATATACAAAGTAATCAGATAATACTTGAATATCCAATAATATGAAAGTTTTTTTAGAAAGAATCACATAAATATTTATTATCATGTTGGGTTATATTACTAGTATAAAATCATAGTATGCATATTCCCAAATAAATCCTGATCTCGTAATGTTTTAAAATGTTGTACAAAATGCGTTTACATATAATTAAAACATTTATACTTCATTCATTATTATTCATAGGCAATCTAAAAAGAAAACAAAATATACATCGTAAAATTATCAATATTCATTAACTATTACCAAGTGACATTATCTGGTCATCACTTTTTGCTGTCTTCTTTCCATACACTAGATATAGCATTGCATACATAAAACAAAATATACATCCATACCTTTATTCAAAATGTTCTTATTTAAATTATTAAAATTATTATATTATAGAATTTTAATGTTATCAATAGATTAATGTTCATGTTCTTAATTTTTTAAAACAGAAAATTTACACTTTAAATTAATAAAAAAAAAAAAAATCAAGACTATAATTACGTATATCTTCAATTAACTCTTCAATTGACGAAGGTTCTTGATAAAAATGTTTATTATTTTCTCGAGAGTTTTTTTTTTAAAAAATGTTCACTTCAAGAGAATTTTACAATCTCCCCCATTGCTATGCTTCTCTTGCTTGACAATGAACAATTTGTCGGGCAGGCAGCAGTGAGCAATTTAAAAAACAATCATAGTAAAAAAAAAATACATCTTATTAAATCTTGAAAATTAAACAAAATAATTATCAATCCGTCCTATAAGAGTTTATAGATTAATAGTTTATGGCTTCTATAGTCCAGAATGATTATTATTGAAATCATAATAAAATTATATTATTAAAAATAATAACTTGAAGCTTCTATCCATAACATTTTATATTGGCATACTGATGCATCAGGTTTCTTTTGGTTTAGCTTAAAATATCCAGATAAACTTTTATGCAATATTTATTTCCATAATTCCATATTTTATTCATTAGTATGTTCATTTTCTTTATAAGTTTCTTTTTCAACAAATTTATTACCATTCAGAGGTTTTCTTGTCTTAAAATATCAGCTTTTAAAATAATTTTATATACGAATGCGTATAACCTATATATCGTTCAGGTTTTTTTAAATAACATACACTTTTTCCAAATATTTTCCGTGAGTCTTTTCTTAAAATAATTTCTTGAAAATACCCTAAATGTTTCCTTCAAAAAGGATATAACATTTACTCTTACAATATAATATTTCCATAAATTTATTGTAAAGTATATCTTGCCATATAAAATAATGCATCTTTACTTTTAAATCGGCAAACCGTTTTTCTAATGGGTTTCCAATATAATGTCCGTAAAATTAATTTATTCATTTGAATAGTTCTCCTGTTCAATATTATTAAAACTATATCAATAAACATTATATGCTTTCTTAAAGTATTATAAATTGAATATATTTTACTTCTTGGTATATCCATTTTATTATCGCGAAGTTCTAAATTAGATTTTGATAAAATACTCCTCGTAAGAAAACTTTAAAAACTAGCTACACATATTCAATGAAGTTATTAAATATATTTTAGTTTAAACTCTCTTTTGCAAATTTTTTTAAAATATCAATTAGCTTTGCAAATAAAATTATAAGAGAGCACTAAAATTGATTAAAATAATAAAATTAAAATTACAATCACCTTGATAGCTTCTGATATGATTCAGCTACTTTTAATACATTATTAATTTCCCACTGATAAATCAACTGCCACAGTATTTATACCCTGCAAGAATACCTTATCCTATTGGTTGATTCTTACTTTTAGTTTGATATCAAATTTGGATAATGTTGCAAACTTACACAATTAAATTTCAAAATAAAATTATGACGTATTAAAACTTTAAAAAAATATTATTTAAAATATAACTTTTAAATCAATTATTACTTTACTAAATTACTTAAATATTTAAAAAGACTTATAAAAATAATATTTAATAATTTATCCCACTTTTAATATTTAATTTATCTATTTTTATTTAAACAAAATATTTAACTTTTTTTATTAGCGGTATTCATCTATATTACTTTATTTAAAACATTTTATACAATAATTAACTTAATATTTATTATTTGCTTTATGATAAGTAATAATCCTATTAAGTCTATAATGCAATTTTACAATATTTTGAACTTTACTAATTTATACTAGCAAGCATGGGTGTGCAACTCTATGTTACACAAATCACATGACTAATATAACTAATGTAACCTAGACAGATTGTCCAATTTTTCTATGACTGGGAATACATAATAAATTGCTGCACTTATTGTATTACATAATATAATACAATAATATAAAATTTGGAAAATATAGAACTAAATATAACTTTTACTACCATAAAACTTACTTTTAAAATATACGATATTAATTATGATTATTAAATATAATTTATAAATTTAAATATAACATTTACTTAACTATAAGTTTAAAACTATTAAAATTGAACTTTTTAAACATTCTTTTAAATATTTATAGCTGAGTTATTTATTATGGTCATCTTTTGCAACCATATGAAATAATATTTTTAACTTTATTTAACTGTTCTTAAGTGATTCATTATAATTTTATGCATTACGTATTTTATTTTTCTTTAAATTGTACTTACATTCTAAAATTTAAAATTTTTAGTAATTGACTGTGATGAGTTATTTCTGACCTATAGAAAAGGGCACAATATATATATACACACACATACATAAGCTCATAGGTGTACAAAATAATAATATTGTTTTGACTTGTTTAGTACCTAGTTTGCTTTCTCTTGTCTGGAGGCAAGCTCTCTGCTCTAGAAGCTACTGGTCTCAAAGGGTAACATCTATTGCCCAAATTTTAGTCCATTGGTTCATTGAGCTCCTCATTAACTGTCTTCATTTTTCTCCAACTGCATGTCTTCTTTCATTGTTTTCTTCTTTATTCCCACTCATCAGATAAGATAGTTATTTCTCTAAGTGTATGCATGTTGGATTCCAGAATGTTTTACCTTTAGTTAACTTTAAATAATGAGTTACTATGAGATTCAAATTCTTGTTATCAATGACAGAAGTCTGACTCGCATTCTTTTAATTATTATAATTGCATTTTTACCTCATAATCACTAAGTTTACTTTTTTGCTATAATTAGAATATAATCTTTATTCTAATTTTACAACTTCTAATTATGTTTTAGTTTTGTATTTAAAAGATAAATCTTTTAATTCTACAATTATTTTTTATTTACTTACCATTACCTTTATATGTATGTACTTGTACCCACACACATATATATCATTACTTCCCCCAAGTTTGGAGATTAGTTTTTAATCTTTGAACTTAATATATAGTCATTGAGATACTTTTGGTTTTAATTTGTCTTTTAATATATTGTTGAGAGATAATTTTGCCTCACTTGTTATTTTTTCTCTTGATGTGCTTGGTTGCAATTTATTGTCAGGGGTATTGTTTGTTTGCATTTTATTTTCTCTTTACATCTTTGTGCTGGTCTCTGTTGTGACTAACATGGATATTAGATTCATGCTTTCATCTTTCCGTGGTTGGTTTATTTGCTTCATTAATATTTTCCCATTTTTCATGTGAACTGTCATGCCTTGTTTTGAATGATGCTGAATGACAACCCTCTGCATCCAAGGGTTATTTTTTTCATGACCCATACTATTTCTTGAGGTTTAAATTTATATGAACAGCTGTGCTGCTTGTTTTAATCTGCTGATGGTATTATATTTGCTAGTTTTGTGCATAACTTTTTTCCTAAGTATAATTCAGCCGGTTATTTTCTGGATTTGGCAACTGGGGTTGAATGTTGGTGGAGCAGAGCTGTAAGAACTGCTTTTTGTATTTTAGTTTTACCCATTTTTCTTATAGATAATTTTAAATTTTCTACCACTCTTTCAGCCAGTCCATTTGATTGGGGGTGGTAATTGGGGTGGAGTGAGTGCTTTATCCCCTATTCTTGCATCACTTTGCTGAACTTCTGTGATGTAAATGACATTTTATTATCTGAAACTGATGTTTCAGAAAATCCATGATGGTGAAATACATAATCTGTTCAATGTTTTGTCTGTACTTGTGTTTTTTACTATTTTGTATTCTTCCCACCCTGAATATGAGTCAACTACTACATAGAACAAATGATCTTTGAATAGACTGCAGTGGTCTACATGAATTCATTGACATGGTTGTCAGCTTTTGACCATGTTTCAAAATTGGATGGGGGTGATTTAGTGCATGATTGACAATTTTTGCATTTTTTTAATGTATTTTTCAATGTCTGCATTAATGTTCGGCCACCATATATAATTATAGGCTAGTACTTTTGCCCTAACTATGACTGGGTAACTCTCATGCAGAAACTTTAACATTTTCTGTCTACCTATGCCTGGTATTAGTACCTGGTCATCCCTCAAGATGCATCCTTTACAGACTGACATCTGTTTGTGGGCATTCCAGAGTTCTTTGTGGAGAAAGATGGGGCATTGATTAGGTCAGCCCTCTCTGATTTGCTTTATGATTTATTGGTAGATGTCATCTTCTGTCCATCAATTTTGCTGTTAATGTTTTGATTTTTCAGCACGTCTATATAGTTGATTTCGTTTTTTTTTTGTCTGATTCACTCTGGTCAGATATACATGATAGCATGTCTGCATGCCCTATTTATTTTTCCTTTTTATATTCAAGTATCATAACATTGTTTATTTCCTAGAATTCCCAGTAGGGGTTTATGATCTGTTACTATAATAAATTTACAACCATAAAAATATTGATGAAATTTTTTTACTCCAATAATATTGCAAGAGTTTTCTTGTCCAGCTGATTGTAATTTCTGTTTTGGACAAACTGCGCAAAGCATAGGTTATGGGTTATCTTTTGTGTGGCATAATACTGCTCCAACACTGACTTCTGATGCATCCATGGTCAGAGTAACATCCGAGTCACTGTTGTAATGAACCAGTATTTTTTTGAGTCAACAGTGACTGTGCACTAGTTCAAAGAAAGCTTGAAGTTGTTTCACATTTGTAGGTCTTGGTGCCTTTGCTACTGCTTTCGTTTTTTTGGGTGTTGGACATGTGTCATTTTCTAATATGATGTGGTTCAGAAATTTAATTTCAACTGCCTTCCAGATGCATTTTTGGGTGTTCAGCTTAGCCCTGAATTTATCTAATTTTTTGCATACTTTGTATAAGTGACTTCTAAATTCATTTTCAGTAGTTGCTATCACAAGGATTCAAAATATGGTATAACATCCAATCCACTAAGGAGGGTTTCAATTTTCAACTAAAAAATGCTAGGGGCCAATGTTATCCAAAATGGGAGGCTTTTACATTTATATAGCCCTGGGTGTGTGGTCAATGTTAATTCTTTTGGCTGCTGCTTCCTTGATAACTGGTATCTGATGGAAGGCAGCATTAAAATCTAATTTTGCAAAAAATTTTGATCTCTGAAATAACTAGTCAGCACAGAGTATGCATTTTTGCTATTCACTTTATATACTGATATTCTGTATTCACTACTCAGATGAATTTGACTGTTGAGGTTTAGTTATCATTACCAGGGACGTAGCTTGCTAAGATTTTTCAATAGGTTCTAAAATGCCTATTTAAAATTAGGTCATTCCATTTATAGGTTATAGGTAGCATGCCCATGCTTACTTTTAATGATACAAGCATCATTTTAATTATCTCTAGTGCTTCCTTAAACAAACTAGGAAATTTATTTTCCATTTCCTTTTCAACTTCAACCGTTTTCATGAATGTAAGTTTAATTCCTAACTTTCTGAACCATTGATGGCTGATTAGGGAGTTGATGGGGGTGAATATTCTATATAATGGTAGTTCCTCTAATTTACCCTCAATTCTACATACTGGGTCTTTAACCCTTAATTGTGATAGCTTTTCCATTTACATCTAATGCTTTCATTCTGTTTTTAGTTATTACATTGATTTATGTACAATTCAATGTTCAGCGATATACCACTACCACTGTTGACCTCCATGATATAGGCTGATTATATATTTTAATATTCAGCATTATTTTATCATCATCAAGTATTTATCATATTTTTAATAATAAGTTGCTTTGCCTGATCCTGAAATGTACAGTTATAATTAGTTATTTTGTTACCGTTTGCATTTTTTTTCTTGCACCTTATTTCCACATCCCTCTTTTTTGCAACTTTTACTCTATTCCCGCCTGTGAAAGCAGTTATTGGCCTTGTGACCATAGTTTTTTTGCTGTAATTAGTTCAGTCATTACATTTTGTAACTTCATGTTTTACAGGTTTACATATTTTGCAGACTTCCATTTGTTTTTTTTCACTACTATTGAATTGGGAGAATTGATGCGATTGCTCAAGCATGAGTTCATAAGCTGTGCTATGCTTTATGGTTACACTGTAGTCTAAATTGGTAATGGACAATAATTGCTGCTTTAAATTGTCACTATTAATTCCCCTTAGAAATTGTTCAAGGAGGGCCTCATCTAGGAAGGTACCGTAAACACAATTCTTTACAAGATTCTGCAAATAACAATGATAATATTTAATATTCTCCTCCCTACCCTGGCAGTGGATGGAAATGCTGTCTGGCGACATGTCTAGAAAGACAGAGGTTGAAATAGTTTGACAATTGCTCTTTAAATTGAATGTAAAAGAGCATTCCAATGGAGTCAGGGGCTATGCAAACCTGTTTGCAATCTCTATTGCCCCTTTTCCAGCCAAACATAATGCTATCATTATTTTGAACTTGTCATCTTTGATTTTATTTATGAATAAGTATTTTTTTTATGTTGAACATACAGGGACCAATTACTTGCCTCACTGATGTCAAATTCTGATTTACCTTGATTCTTAGTTTGAATCAACCTTGTTAACTGTCAATGTTATATTCGCTAAGTGTTGGGGCTTATTTCCACTGTGACTGTGCTAATTGTTATGTCTGCAGTTTACTAAATCTTACAGTTCGGACCCCTATCAGGGAGTCTTATTGTTTCCTGACTGAAATTTCAATAGTTATTCAATAATGGCTCATCACTATTTCAGTTAAATCCAATGCATTTAACAATTTTAACTCGCAATAAACTGGCAATAATCATTAGAGTAACTTTACATTTTATATGCATATGTACACATAGGCCCATAGGCATACAAAATAATAATAAAGATCATTCTGACCTGCTTAGTCCCTAGCTTGTTTTCTCACATCTGGAGTTAAGCTTTCCACTCTAGAAGCTACTGGGAAAAGAGTGACATCCAGCACTCTTTGTTAACTGCCTTTGTTTTTCTCCTCCAACCTGCATATCTTCTTTCATTGTTTTTTTTCCTATAACTGATTGACTGGTATAACCACTCATCAGATAAGGTAGTTATTTCTCTAAGTGCACACATGTTTTTTTGTTAATTTTAATTAACGAGTTATTATGTGATTCAAATTCTTGTTATCAATGATAGAAATTTGACTCTCATTTTTTAAATTATTATAAGTACATTTTTCTCTCATTATCACTAATTTTACTTTTTCACTATAATTATAATACAATCTTTATTCTAATCTTATAACTTCTAATTATTTTTTAGTTTCATATTTAAAAGATAAATCTTTTAATTCTACAATTATTTTTTTATTTATTTACTATTACTTTTATATGTATGTGTGTCACTGGTCAAGCATTGTTTGATTTCTAATAATGCTTTGCTTGCAATAGCCAAGGTTATTCTAGTGTTAATTTTTCTAATCTTCACATTCATTTTCCTAGTCTTCACATGCAATGTTATAGAAATGAGTGAGTCATGGTTTTAGAATGTATCAACACTTGTAGACATATATCTTCTTCCATTATGGGTATGAGGCAATATTTGTATATTATTTATTGATGCAATTTTCAGCTCTTATTTCACTATCATGTTTGCGATGTTCTTAACTAGGGTATTATTTTGGTTTTATTTTTTATGAGGATCTCACCATTTGCAATTCCACAGGGAAGCTCATATGTTTTACAGCTGAGATGAAGACTATGGTTCCAACTGACTTCATTCGTTTTATTAACCTTACATACTTGAATGAGTGGCATAAGGTCAGATCCTTTGTGATTTCCTTTATGTGGATCTGGCCAATTCCATGAATAAATGTCTTTGTCTTTGCTTTTTTGTATCTTTTGGAATATTGGATAGCTGCTTTATTGTGTCTATTCTGCTCTTCTTTGTCATATTTTTATAACTATTACTTAAAATCATGGCAGTAAAAATTGCATCTAATTTTTAAAGCTACATCTTTTATTTTCTGGCATGATTTGCTGTATACTCATCAGTAAATTATGCCTTATTGTTTGAATGATTTGTCCTTCCAATAAAGTAAATGCAGTGAGAAATCATAATGCTGAAACTAGTTTGAAGAAAAACTGTATTATGTTTCTCCAAGAATAAGAGAGTATTTTTCATGAGAGACTTGGTACATGATTCTATTCTGCATCTATTTCCTCCATATATTTAATTAAGTAACATTTTGATAATCTTCAAATGTGTGTTTATTTCCCAAAACATGCTACCATTCTTACCTGTATCATGAAGGTGATTATAAGTTACTGCTATCTGCTCCTCATGCCTAACACTAATGGAATCTAAAATTTCCTTTAAACTCTCCATGTTAGAGGGCTATCATCATCATCACCTTTGAAAGCTCTCACTTGCATGCCTTTAGCCATTATTTGGCTGGTTGGCTCATTTTGACTTGTAGTTCTTGGCTCTGTGCTTCTGATATTCATACTCAAATCATTCGTTTTATTATTTAATAGCATATCCTTTTTTTTCTTTGGAATAGTTTGATGAATCAATATCCATCCATTTCTTTCTTTATATTCTTTTGGATCTGTGTTACTCCTGAATGCAATTTATTAATTTTATCATTGATTGTTTTTACTTCAGAATCCAATTATGACCCTGTAATTTTCTTTTAATTATATCTATCATATCTTCTATTCTTTCTAAGGTAATAAGTGTTACTTGTTTTTCCTAATATATATATATATATATATCTTTTCTAGTCAATTCTCTATTTTTTTAAAATTTTAGTTTCTTGTAACTGTTCTTTTATTTCCAATTGGATTTTTCCATTTTATCCTTTTGGTTGATCTTTTCCTTTCATTTCTTGCTACAGATTTTTCATGATTATTCTCTGGTATTTTCTGTTCAGGTTTTCATTCATTTTTTGTAATTGTTGACTGAGTGTTTCCTCACCAAATATCTGATCATTTTTTTTATTCTTATCTATCTTTATAAGTTTAATATCTTGGATAACTCTTTGAGGTTCTATAAAGATTACCTTTGAACTATCTGCTTTTGGCCATTGATTTAGATTCCAACTTCCCTTTCTTGGAAACTTTCTTATTCTCCATTCTCCCATCTTTCTCCATTATCTTTACCTATTTTCAGAATTATAATTGGTTCCACCGTCAGATGGATACAAATCTTAAAGGAATTCTCTTGTTCCTTCACCCCCAAATTCAACACTACAAAATATATTTTTTATTAAAACCATAGATTTTGCTTACTCTGCTGCTTAGATTCGTAACAAATTTTTAAAACTTCCCAGATTCATAAAAAATGTATTTTATAATAATTAAAGGAAGAATATATAGTCCTACAAAGATCCAGTCTCATATATTTAAAGCACTAGTGACATTGACAATCTTCCATTCCATGTACATAATTGAAAGCAAATGGTAGCATTGTTATGGAAAATAACTTGAGAAAATGTTTTAATTTGGTGTGTTTTCTTTATCCTTATGCTTTTACACCAGGAGTGCCATATTTATAAAATAAAAATGGTTTAATTACCACTTGTTATAATGTATAATCCAATGCTGAATTGTAGATTAAATAGTCAAATAATTAAACTTTTTTACTTGAATTCCTAAAAAAATAATCAACTATCTCAAGGTGTTTTCTTTCATATCATCCTCATATTAATAGCGCCAAAATTAAAAAAAAAATTCTATAGTATCTCAGGATGTTTTTTTTCTATAATGTGCCCTACTTGTTGGGAGCCTGAATTAAAAAAAAATTGTACTTTAGTATCTCAAGTACTTTCTTTCTTTACCAAGTCATGGAATGAGAATTTAAAAGTTGTTGGTAGAGAATTGCTCCTTTAAAATAAATCTTTTTACCATGTTTCTCATTCTTTTTGAACACAATCTTTCATTTATTCTATAAGTCTATTATCCTTTTTAATCGCAGAATAATCTTTGTACATATAAATATAAATTTTTCCGAGCAGTTAATATTATATAATAATTAGATTAACAACTCAACACTGGATATAGAGAACATGAAATATTCTCAATCCAAAGCACATGATAAAACTTTTGAAAAGATAAAAATGGTCATCTTATCTCTTTTATTAAAGCACTTTGGAAAGAAAATATGAAGATCTGCATTATATTATTTTATTTGACATTTGCAAAATTTTTCTATTTACAGCCTGTCAAATAACAAATCACATTTTATGAAACATGTTTTCAGGAATAACCATGTTTAATAAAATAAAATTTACTGACATTTCGATACTTGTTATCCTCAACTGGATAGAAAAAGTAATCATATAGTTATAGTAGATAGATATATTTTACATGGTTGTTGAATAATTTGATTTATATTTAACAGTATTTTTTACATTTATTTGTGTTTAAGAAACTTTTCCAAATAGTTAGTAACTTAAGCCAACAAACATCACATGACCACCTTTTCTTATGCTTGTGTATAACTGTTGTTAAAACAGGCAAAACTCACTATATATATATTGCCACACACAGCAAGCTAGAGTAATCAATGGATGCCGGAAGGCTTGTGCATAAAATCCCCACCTAGTGCCTACTCATCCAATATCCCCAGACTAATTTCTGGCTTATGGCCTTCGTCAGTGAGTAGCCTTGGATCTGAAAGCACTGCATCTAGATCTTAGGATCTAATGCAACCCTCCAGCAACCACCTTTTATCTCCATTTACCTACAAAACTATGAGTCTTAAACTGAAAACACCTTAATGTCTTCAATCCAAGCCCACTAGCTTATATAGTCATATGGATCTGATCCCAGCTCAGTACCCATACATTTTGGTGTCTTTACTCTAGCTTGCTGTGTGTGGCAATATTAAGTGAGTTTTGCCTGTTTTAACAACGTCATATACAAGCATAAGGGGAGGTGGTCATGTGATGTTTATTGGCTTAAAACCAATCCTGCCTAATAGGATAGTGGTGTCTATGGTTATTAAAGAACCAAAGACACCAAAATATGGGTACTGAACTGGGTTCAGATCCATATGACTATATAAGCTAGTGGGCTTGAATTGAAGACATTAAGGTGTTTTCAGTTTAAGACTCATAGTTTTGTAGTTAAATGGAGATAAAAGGTGGTTGCTGGAGGGTTGCATTAGATCCTAAGATCTAGTTGCAGTGCTCTCAGATCCAAGGCTCCTCACTGACAAAGGCCATAAGCCTGAAACTAGTCTGGGGATATTGGATGAGTAGGCACTAGATGGGGATTTTATGCACAAGCCTTCTGGAATCCATTGATTGATTACTCTAGCTTGCTGGGTGTGCAATATATATATATATATAGTGAGTTTTGCCTGTTTTTAGTTAGTAACTTTATTGTTTCATCACACTTATTAATGCTATTTGTGTTTTTAAATTTTTTTATAGCTTCTCTAAATATTTTTTGGTCATAGTTTTTGTATGTGGATTTGATTTTAGTACTTAGGAAGTTTATGGGATCACTAATATCCAAAACATAGAAAGCAAGTGCTGAAGATGTTGAGAAATTGATTTACTGCATTAAGGTTGTTCATCCCTTCTAGCACCTATATGTCAATTGCTCCTTACTATGCCTGTAGTTGGGCACTTGACACATAGAATTTCATAGACTCCTTGGGCTTCTCGAAGAATTGCATCCTTAAGTTTGATCAGAATGTTATTAATTTTTTGCTCAGTAGAGAATATTGTTTTTATGTTGTGGTGTCTTAATACCTTTCCAATTTTATTTGTGGTCTCTTTTATATAAGGAATGCATGTTTTAGTAGAAGTATTTGCTTTTTTTTTGGGGGGGGGGGGCTTTTGCTTTGTGCATTAAATTTATTTATAGTTGTGGTATTGTAATTGTGCATTAATAAGACTTCACATATGTGTTCAGTCTATTTTCTTAATGCAGATGTATCTGGAAATAAAAAATGCCCCCGGAAAAAGTGATTTAGCTGTAGAGAAGATTTGGGCTGGATAGTGATGTGATTATGCTTTTAGGTATCTATTACTATATATATAAAAAGGATGATATGGTACTATTGTTCGTTTTAGAAACAAGAATATCAAGAAAAGAGATCTTTTTTTATTTTCATAGTGAATTTAATTAGTGGATGTAGGTTATTAATATGAATAAAGAAGTTACTTAGTTTTTCTTCTCCATGTAACCAAATAACAAATGTGTCATCAATATATTTGAGTCAAATAGATGATTCATATTATGTCGAGTTTAAAGCTGAATTTTAATCCAATACTTATTATTTTACTAATAGATATTTATAAAAATCTTAAGCTGTGTAAATAAATTCATTTACATTATGTTTTGGAAATCATTAAATATATCAATTTTTTTATTTTAAAGAAAATATAGGGAAACAAATACATACAGTTTTACAAATTGTTTTGATTGCTAAATTTGTTCAGTAAATAAAAATGTATTAATAAATATATAAAACTGCATATGTAAATATATGTATAAATTATATTTTCATTTGTGCATATTTATTAAAATTTTTTTTTTTTTTTTTTAAGTCGGAATTATCGGCCTGCTCGAATTGAAACTCCTAGTCACCCAGGTGGTGTGAACGAAGAAGTAAAAGAAAAAGTATACAGAAAATATAAAGACAAGGAACGTGGTGTGTATGCATCATCCAAAAATGATAAAAAAGACAGAGAAAGAGATAGAAAAAGGGACAGACACCGAGATAAAGGTAAGATTTTAAAAAAAGAGTAACATATATAGTACTTTTTTTTTTATTATAAAAATAAATATGTTTGTAAAATATGCTTCCTATTCTTTTATAAACGTATGTATAATTTTTATTAGAAAAATCAAGATCTAGTCATGATCATGACTGTAGAGATTACAAAGAATCATCTCGCAAGGAATGTACTAGACAAAAAAGTAGCAGAAGTCATCGTGAAAGCCCTTATCGTAAAGAAGAATTAAGAACTCCAAAGATTAAATCTGGTCGTAAGTAGACAAAGTTTTTAAAATGATCTTCAAATATAATTATTTTGAACATTTTTTTTTTTAATTAAATTGGGGGGGGGGGGTAAATTTTTTAGTTTTTTGAATCTTTTTAAATTTAGCAAAATGATTTGTAAATACATTTTATAAATTTTGGGTCAGTTAGTTAATTGAAAAAATATTTTATTTGAAGCTATTTAAACAAATGCTATAATAATTTTGTTGAAAAATGGCAGAAAGTAATGGTTTTTATTGACCTTTTTGTATTTGTCATAATTTTATCTGAAATAAATCCATGGAATTTAGGCAAAACTTAAGCTTATATATATATATTTAATTTATTGTTTATTTATAGAGTGGCGTTTAGTAAATTCTAGAAAATTTCATTGGCATCATTCATACAGACATTATATATAGTAATTTAAAGTGACAATTATGTAGTCACGCCTTCGTTACAACTACTTCAGATTTGCTCATTTATAAACATTTGAGTCGTAAGAGTAAGAGGATTCCTTTTTACTCTTATACAATTACTATATCATGTGGTTGTTCGAAGGTATTCATTTATTAATAACATTCTCACAGCGTCTGCGCAATTAGCTTAACAGGCTGTCATTCTATTGTAATTATAATCGCACGCAAGACGTTATAAAAATAAATGTTTAATTTACATATATTTAAATTGATAAAAAATCAAGTCAGATGTCATATGACCTAATTTTAATAAAGCTCGTATTTACAAATGTTATATATAGAGTTCGCAAAAACAAACTCTTAACAAGCTTTAAGAATACCCTCAACCCCAGACCGCAGTTTCTGCATCTAGCATCGTCAGTGAGGTGTTAGGGATTAAAAATACTAGAACTAGACTAGCACTTTATTTAATGCCTAACTATTAAGAAGAAAATCTGAAACTTTCAGACATTTAAATGTCCAAAAATCCAGCTATCTAACTCAAATAGCTGTATGGGACTGAACTAAGTTCAGATACACCATATATTAATAGCTCTAGCAATATAAAATCGCCAAAGCCTTAATAGCAAAAACTAAAATTAAATTGATAAAAAATGTCTGAAAGTTTCAGATTTTCTTCTCAATAGTTAGGCATTAAATAAAGTGCTAGTCTAGTTCTAGTATTTTTAATCCCTAACACCTCACTGATGATGCTAGATGCAGAAACCGTGGTCTGGGGTTGAGGGTATTCTTAAAGCTTGTTAAGAGTTTGTTTTTGCGAACTCTATATATAACATTTGTAAATACGAGCTTTATTAAAATTAGGTCATATGACATCTGACTTGATTTTTTATCAATTTAATTTTAGTTTTTGCTATTAAGGCTTTGGCGATTTTATATTGCTAGAGCTATTAATATATTAGTTCAGTCCCATACAGCTATTTGAGTTAGGTAGCTGGATTTTTGGACATTTAAATGTCTGAAAGTTTCAGATTTTTTTCTCAACAGTTAGGCATTAAATAAAGTGCTAGTCTAGTTCTAGTATTTTTAATCCCTAACACATCACTGATGACGCTAGATGCAGAAACCGCAGTCTGGGGTTGAGGGTATTCTTAAAGCTTGTTAAGAGTTTGTTTTTGCGATCTCTATATATAAAATTTACATATATTTATGACCATCTAATACTATTGTAAACAGCATTGCACTTTGGGTTCAACTAGCAGTTAATGTGAGATTCTTTCAGATGTTATTTAATTAGTAATTTCTGACATATAAACAATTAAACATGAAGGATGATTTTCAGCTTGCATGCCTTTACAACAGTATCATCTGCTATTCAGAAAACAATAGAATTTTATTTATGTAGGAGATCTATCTGTCTTTTATCTTACCTTTCAATGTGAGAAATATCATTGCTTGTTATATAGAGAGTACTTTAATATTTTATATATTGCCTACTTAAAAGTTTAATAGCTTATTATACACATTATTGTTACAATTTGATTAACTTATTTATGTATATATGTATTAGTTATATAAGAACATGTAAAGTGTTTATTTTTATTGGACACCCATTTTATTTAAATCTACAGTACTCTGAAATTATTAATAATTGTATTGTAATGGAATGAAAGAATGTCATAAAAAATGCAGTTAATGTCAACTATATATATATATTCGACCTTGCCATATGTTGAAGTACTGTAATAAAGAAAGATATTTTATAATATAAATAAATACTATAATGAGCCTGCCTCATGTCAGCTATCATTATAACTAAATGTAATAAAGAGACATAATATTGATATAAACACTTAAAAATATACATATAAACCTGGATATATATTGATTTGTAATAGAATGTCCATACCATATGTTCTTGTCATTGCAGCTCTTATTACTATGTGATTATTCATATAGTATACGAACATGGCTGGGCTGCTCACCAACACACATTAGCCAGCGTGATGAGTTTATTGGCTTTTTACTTCTGAGTTTAAGATCAAGAAACACCATGGTCTTTCTTCTCAGTTGCCTGATAAGGCAGAATGAATGTTTGTGTAAATGATAAATATTTTTTCAATACATATATATAATTATAACAGACAAAAATAAATCATGGCCCTTATTCCCAGGAGGCTGTAAAGTCACCAACCAAGGCAGCATTGGTGGCTGTAGGCGGAGGGTGCTAAGAATCCCCTGATTGTGGACCCAGGCTGCCATTTGATGACGACTTTTTATTTAGGCACTTACAACTGCAGATCACTTTCAAGTGAAGGAAGATTGTGAGAATTAGAAGAAAAACTGTCTTATATTAAATGGGACATTATTGGACTTTGAGAAGTTAGAAGGAAGGGTGAAAAAACAATTGATTTAAAAAGTTGACATGTACCCTATTATAAAGGCACAAATATTGGAAATACAAGTGGAGTAGGATTCATTATAAATAAAAAGTGGAAGAACAACATTGTGGAGATTGATGATGTATCGGACAGAGTGGCAAGATTAATTATACAACTTAATAGCAGATACCAAATGCAGATAATTCAGGTTTATGCCCCAACAAGTTAATAGTAGAAGATTTTTATATGGATGTACAAAAGGCTTTTGATCAGAATAAACAACATTTTAAAATTGTTATGGGAGACTTTAATGTTAGAATTGGTAAACAAATGATAGATGAAAGTGCTGTAGGTAATTTTGGTTGTGGTATTAGAAATGAGAGATGACATAGACTTGTGGAGTTTGAAGAAAAAGATAAACTTTATATTATGAATTCTTTTTTTGAGAAAAATGTTAAAAGGAAATGGACATGGAAGCATCCAAATGAAGGTACAACAGAATTGGATTATATTTTGACTAACAGAAAATACATATTTCAAGATTAGTAAGATGTAAGATACGTGTTAATGCAAAACTAGAGAGACAAAAGTTATTAAGAAAAACAATATTTACAGTTGATATTCCTAATCTTCAGAAACATTCTAATGAATTTAAATTAGAACTTACAAATCAGTTTCAAGTATTAATAGATTTTGAACATGATTCAGATTTGAACGAAATTAATATGAAAATAACTGATACACTTTTAAAAACTGCAACAAAGATAGCTGGTAGAAAAAAGCAGCAATTGACCAATAAAATTTCTACTGAGACTAGAGAATTTATGAAGAAAAGAAAGAATATGAAAATATACAAAAATGCTGCATTAAAAAGGATTGAATATCTCAAATTTTGTAAAATGCTGCGGAAAAGAATTGAAAATAATATAAGAAAGTATAACTGTGAACTAGCAAGGAAAGCTGTAGAAGAAAATAAAAGTCTCAAGAATGTAAAACAACATTTTGGTATTGGTAGGAAATTTATATCTACAATAAGAAAAAAAGATGGAATTATTACTAAAAAGAGAGATGACATCATGAAATGGGTAGAAGACTTTTATTAAAAATTATATAGTAATAAAGAACAAGTACCTCCTCTATCTATTCCATCTTCCGAATTGCCCAGAATTTTAAATGAAAAAGTGAGATATGCAACTAAATGTATGAAGAAAGGAAAGGCTCCAGGTAATGATGGAATTATAATTGATATATTAAAAGAAGCAGGTGAAGAAATAGAATTTTTTTTAGCAAAGTTATATACCAAATGTCTAAATGATAAAGATGTACCAGATGATTGGAAGAATGCAGTAATAATATTAATATATAAAGAAGATATTAGAAATTATAGACCTATCACCTTTTATCAGTTTTATACAAAATTTTTACCAAGATAATTACAACTTGTCTACAGAGAACATTGGATTTCCACCAACAAAAGAACAAGCTGGATTTAAAAATGGTTTTAGTACAGTAGATCATGTCCAGGTATTGAGAGAAGTTATAGAAAGGATAAATGAATATGAGTTGCCATTATGTTTTGGATTTGTAGATTTGATTTTATAAACATTTCTTCAGTGATTAAAGCATTGGATCATCAAGGTATAGATCCAGGATATTGTCATACTTTAAAGAATATTTATAAAAATGCAACAGCAACAATTAGATTACATAATAATACTGGGCAAATCAACATTGAGAAGGGTATAAGACAAGGTGATTCCATATCTCCAAAACTTTTTACAGCAGTGTTGCAAGAAGTATTTTGTGGATTAAAATGGGAAAGTAAAGGAGTGAAAGTAAATGGAGATTATTTAAGTCATATAGATTTTGCAGATGATGTAGTTGTTTTTGCAAATAATGCTCCAGAGCTGTAGGAAATGTTGCAGGAGTTATCAGATGAACATAGGAAAGTAGGACTAAACATAAATGTTACAAAGACTAAAGTAATGTTTAATCAATTTGCTCAAAATATGAAAATAAATATTGATTATGATGAATTAGAAGAAGTTAACAGTTACAAATACTTTTGTCAGATTATTAATACAGATGGAAACATAATGGATGAAATTAATCATAGAATTAAACTTGGTTGTAGTGCTTTTGGTAGAAATAACTTGATACTAAAAGGAAATATGCCTATGTGTTTGAAAAGGAAGGTTTTTAACAAATGTGTTTTGCCAGTTCTTACGTATGGATATGAAACTTGGACACTTAATAGAAGAGCAATACAGAGACTGTAGACCACTCAAAAAAGTATGGAGAGATGCATGTTGGGAGTAACAAGAAGAGATCGGAAATGCAATGTATGAGTAAGAGAACAAACAGGTGTTACTTATTTTCCTGAGTTCTCCTGCGAAATATATTAATTCATTGGTACAGCAATTATTTATTTACCCTAAATTGATAAATTATTAACATTATCCAATGATTTTGTTGATATAAGATATAATATATATTGTTCGAAGATTGATGTTCTTAATCTCCATTTTCTGTTAGACATTCTACACAATAAATATCTTAAATTAGCATGAAAGTTGGTTTCGAAACCTTTACGATACAACATTGTTTTACTCACTACACATTGTAAGATTCATTATATATTTATAATTATTTTCAATATATTTATATACGTAGAAAAACGAAGTATTAAAATAAAGAAGTTTCCAATAACTCAAATAGATGTTCTTTTTTTAATGTTACTATTCTCTTTTAGTTTTAGAAGAAAATTAAAATATTTTTCTTGTAATCTTTTTTAATCCATCGGTTTCAATTTCCAAATGAATAAATTAATATTTTAATTTGGAAAAGTTAAACTTTTCAAATATGATTAAAATTCAATTCCCATATAGAATAGTAATATTCTCCTCTTTTCTATTATTAAGAGACCGAATGAATTGTCTGTTCTGTTTGTTTTTGTTTCAATTTTCCATGCTTGATTTAAATATTCATTGTTATAAATAAATATTAAGATATAATAAAAAAAATATATATATATAAAATTGTTTATTTTTCAATTTCAAATTTGGATTATCTAAAATTAACATTAAAGTACGTATCATTTTAAGGTTATTTTTATTAAAATAAATGGTATATATATATGTATGCATATTAAAATAGTCAAATTCATTTTGATTAATAAATAGTTTAATTAGAGATAATTATAAATGAGTGTATAAGTATTTTAGTGTATTCATATGTCAGGTTAACTGAAAGTTATTATTACACTATATACATAAATCTTAGGGGTATGACTGGACAAGAAAAGTTGGTGAGGATTAGAGTTTAAGATTTGGAATTAGTGATGATGTGGACCAACAACTTTATTAGTCAATGAACAGAATAATATTGGAATATACAATTGGATCTTAAAGAAAATTACAAAGTGTGAATTGACCAAGCCTATGCTGTTAAATCCAAAATATCAGGAAATATAGTATGAAAAATAGAGACTATATATGGTTGATATGAGGATATTGCATTGGATTTATGATATGACAATAAAGAATAAAATTAATAGTAGAATACTCTTATTAGTATGAAAGAAAGTGAAACCAGCGAAAGGAAAGTTGCAAGAATGTTGACTGTATGTCATACAGATTGGAAGATCTGAAAATAAATGGAGTACAGGTAGTGATTTAAATTGAGAGAAGAATAACTGTATGCAGGCTCATATAGACCTATGTAAAAATAGAAATTTATTAGAAAACTGGCTCTGATTTGGAAAGAATGTATGCATATATTTTTAAAAAATAAAAATTTAAGTGCAAAAAAAAAAGTAAAAAATTAAATTCTCTGTATGTTTGATAAATTTTCATTATGAATAATTTACATAAATTATAAAAACCAATGCTTTTAAGTTATTATTTAATAAATCTCTCTAAGGAGATATTTGTTTATTTTCCAAGGCACATTATATTTAAACATTCAATAAAATAATGTTAACATCACAATAATATATACTACACAGAAATAAGAGAACTTTAAATAAATTACAACTAGTAAAACATTTGAACAATTAAATTAAAAAAGTTTGTAAGTGATACAATCTTTCAGGAAGGAAAAATATTAACAATAAGTCAATATATTTTAAAAAGAAATGATATGGATAATTTAAAGATCCACAAATTTTCACTAAAATTATAAATTAGGATGCAAATATGGACATAATAGCATTATATTTGGTATAACAGGCTCTGGAGCAGAGTTCTGAAGAAAACTGCTCTTAAAAGAATAGATTAATTAATAGATAATATGGGTGAGATAAAAAGCTTACCAAAGAATATTAACTTTATAAAAATTTATGCCAACTAGTTAGTGGGGTAATGATAAATTTGTAAAAGAAATTGGCTGAAAACTTAAAAGCAATGTTGTGTAATTGTAATAGAAAATTAATATTGTGAAAGGGCATTGTTGGAGGTTTTGACCCAGAAATAAAAACTGATAAAAATGAAAGATTGTACATTTTTGTAAAGAAAATAAATAATAAGTTATTAATAATTATGAAGTTAAAAAAATCTTTAAAAAAATCAATTTGTTCCATGTAAGATTTCAGACTATAATCTTAGTTAATAATTGGTTATGTATTGTAACAGGAAGTATAGTAAGCTAATGAAAATAACTTAACTATAAGTTGAACATTATGTTCGGGATATCAAATGTGACAGAAAATGGTATCTAATAGAATATAATGATAAAACTTAGCAAATGTATATAAATAGTATCTTATAATATTTAGATAATTTTTATTAGAAAAACTAATTGTGCTGAGTGGATTATATAATATTGTAATTAATTTTCAAGGTACTGATGAGGATCAAACCAAGCATTAGGCAATATTTTAGAATTATTCTATTACAAAGTCTTTTTCAAGTATTGGTTACATTTTAGTTGCATTTTTTGATGCAACTGGTTTCTAAAAGATGCAGTCTGTTAAAAGTAGCTTTTATTAATATCTCGTATTGGTTAGAGTGGATGCCATCTTCTGATGAGGACCCATCTTGCAAACTTGGTTTGTACCTTTCTGCATTTTTATTATTAACTCTTTTCTGCTTAGTGCTTTCAAGTTTTAAATAGCATAAAGCATAGACTTTGAGAATGACAATTACATACACTAACTAGTCTTAACTATTTACTCATAGATTAAAAAAAGGTTATATATATATATATGAATGAAATTAAATTGAGAATTAGCTGGATTAACAAATTAAAAGTATATTTATTAATGTAAATAAAATAGAAATCAATATTATTACACTTTGATTATGTTTGAATATATTATTAAGTGATTTGAAAGCCCAAATTCATTAGGTATATATTTGCCTTCTTGCTAAACCTTAGTTTTTATTTTTATTTTCCTTCAGATTCATCCATCCCACAATTTGAATATTAATATATGTTATGGTAGAAGGGGGGGGTATTAGTTCAAAGAGTGAAAAAAAAAACATTAAATTTTATATTTATGTACAAAATCTTCATTTGCTCTTATATGAAGTGAGAATACTCTCTCCATACTCTTAAAATAAAAATAAAAAACTACATTATATGTATAAAATCTTCACATTAAATTTACAAATTTTTTATATTTTAAACCTAGGACTTTTTAAATTGAAAATAATTATAATTATATGTCTTACTGATTATGCTGGGGTGGTTTCTGCACTTACTATTTAAGTTTCTGATATAAAAAATGTTTTAAAAGTAAATATTTTTCAAAAATAATATATAAATGTAGAAGCTATAGAAATATTAGTTATATATGAAACATTTAAAATTGCTCAATTTTAAATTTAAATACAATTAAATTGAATGTTTAGGCACATGTGATATAATATAAAATTAATATAAAAATCAGATTTGAATTAAATTATTAGATTATTTTTTTGTTATTTTAAGTATGTATAAACAATTAATTATTCATTATTAATTTTAATATGGTAATGGTACTTGCATTTATTGTGAGAAGGCTGTTGGGCAGTTAAAATTTTCAGTTATTTTTAGATGTTTAAATATAATAAAATATTTGTATTTTTATATTGGACTATTTCCATCATCTAATATGTGTGTTGAATGTCTTTAGAACAGTTTAATTTTAGTTAAATATTCCAAATGCATTCAACTGTTAGTAACCTGTTTGCTGTGATATTACTAACAGTTAGTGCATATACTAACCTGTTTGCTGTGATATTACTAACAGTTGTTGCATATACTAACCTGTTTGCTGTGATATTACTAACAGTTGAATGCATTTGGAATATTTAACTAAAATTAAACTGTTCTAAAGACATTCAACACACATATTAGATGAGGGAAATAGTCCAATATAAAAATACAGATAGAACACCATCATCACAAACCTTCAGAAAAACAATAATAAAATATTGTATTTGTATTGTTTAAAGTGTGTAATAAAATAGTATCTTATATATATTGTAATGGCCTGAAATGTGAGCAAGTTAGGAAAAATGAAACCACTACAAATATATTTTTATTAAAATGTTATTATATAATGAGCATGTAACTATACAACATATGTTTACTAATTAACACATAAATAAAATAAATTAACAAAGAAAATAAATAGTTTGAGTATCATATTGTAGCTCTAAAATTACAATAACTTATAAAGAATAACTGATTAAGGAAGACTGTCCAGCTCCTAAGACATGGTTTGAGATGGCTAGATGGAAACATTTTGGCATCATATGAAAATAACTGGTATAGAATGAACAATGGTTGGCCAATGGGCCTCCCTCTAAGTGGGATTGTTTCCAGCATTGTTCTAAATCATTTTGAACAACAAGTGCTTCCAAAATTCCAAATAGCAGTACCAGGTACAATTTATATCAGATATATGGATGACATATTTATAGCAGCACTGGAAAATGCAAACGAAGATATTTTACATGAACTCCACACTTTTTCTAGCCTTATTTTTAATTGTACATATGAGATTGAGCAAAATGTAGTCAAGTACCTTGATTTAAAAATCAATAGAGAGAATGCTGCACTCAACTATTCTATAATGATCAAGCCCATGTGCATTAGAGGTTACTTCCATCCACTCTTAAAATCCCCCAAATCACACAAACTTGCAGGGCTATCTGCTTTCTTATTTCGTAATCACCATCTATGCAAATTAGAGTCGGACAAGAAAAACAACATCACCAGCTACATCAGGGATTTAATAAGTGTGGGCCTTAATTACAGAACAATAGCCAACAGGATTGAAGGCTTTCATAAAAGGCTTCAGCAAAATAAAAAAGAAGACAGACAACATCTGACTGTACCATATATACCTGCAGTGGCAAAAAACTTCTGTAAAACTTTACAGAAAGAATTTAAACTAGGATTTAGAACTCCTCCAAACACCAATAGGCTTATTAATAATACCAAAGATAAAAGAAATATTGAAGCAACCCCCCCCCCCCGGTAGTATATAGAATTGTGTGCCCTCAAATGGGGTGTGATGCTGTTTATTATGGTGAAACTTGTGCCACAATTGGCAATAGATTGGCTCAACACAAATACACATATACAAGAGCAATAACCAAAAAAGAAGGCAGTTCTGTATTTGCTGACCACCAGCAAGAGCTCAACCACAGATTTGAACCCTCCAAGGCTGATATATTATGCACAGAAAGGAATGACCTCAAGAGAAAAATCAAGGAAGCTTGTTTTATCACCAATGATATCAACTCAATAAATAGAAAAGACATTTGTTTTGCCATTTCCAGAAAATGGATAATATAGGAGATAGTTTTGCATACATTTGCATACAATGACGTTAATAATCTAAAAGACTATGGTTATAGAGAAACAAAACTCTGAAAGCGCTTAGTCTGCAGAAATTATGATATTGAAAGCCTACAGAAATTATTATGTAAAAAAGTTTCACCACAATGCATCAGCATGTTATTAATAACTTATTAATGTTTATTAGCAATATCTGTAAATACCCAGCACATAATCTGAAAGGCAAAATCAGTAAAATATATCCAGAAAATTATATAAATTAAAAGAAAACCAAATTTTATAATTGTTAAATTATATGATTTTACTTTATAAGACTAATATTTGAATTTCAATTTTATAAGGACAATATTATTTGACCTTGCTTATGTTTCAATGTATTACATAACATGAGTATGCACAAATCGTTTAATCTAGATATCTAAACATAAAAATGAGACAAGATCCTTAAAGTTTAAGATTCATAACCAAAATAAGTTATCATATTATACATGTGGAATATAAAGCAAATTTATTATCAACAATTTAGAATATTTTATGCATACCCTTGAAGGCAATCGAATGTACTGTTAAGGAATAGTAGTGTTTGTATCGTACTGTCATTCATCTGATTATGTCTAAATATTATGATTAGTATTGGTATCTTTATCCAAATTTACATTAAGTAGCAGCAAATGAATTATATGCTAGGATCCTCACTTCAATGCATGGAATATAAAATCTGTATTAATAAAATGGCATGAATATCCTTATTCAACATAATGCAGGAATAAGCATGTCTATCATAATAACAGTTTAAATAAAGTAGAAATTCCACACCTGCAGTTTTATATATATTCATTGAAGCTCTATTATTTCCTTGTTGACTACAAATAATTTTAATCCTGGTTAAATATTTGAACTTTATTTAAACATTTACTGTTAATCACTTTTCATGTATTTTTTTAAAAAAATATTAATGAAGTTGCTGTAGAGGGTGAGAATTCCTTGTATTTTATTTTAATACATCTTGGAGAGACTTAGCTAGGATATGCTTACATATCTAGGCAGAAATCTTGATGTTTTAAGCTATCATCTAAGTAAAATTCACCTTACAGATTTTAGTTATAGCCATTTTCTTCTTCAGTTTTAAAATACACAGAGTATTCAATTGACAAAAGTGGTTTATAAGGTTATTTATTTTTGAAAATAATAATAGTGTGCATATCAACTTAACAACTAAATAATTATTATTATCTTTTTTAATAATTTAAATCACCTTAATCATTATTAAAAATTAAGTAATAAAATATTTTAAATATTAAAATATAATGTATAAATAATAATATTAATTATTCACACACATGCACACATGTATTTATGCACAATATAAGACATGCTTACTTATTAGAGTTCTGAATCAGTTATTTATGAAATCTGTTTTATTTTATCATGTTTAATAAAATAAATATATTTGCTGGCCTCCCACACCCACATTTTACCCTGCTATAAAATAATAGATGATTACAATTATGTGAAATTATATAATTTTAATACCTATATATGTTATATTTTGAAGTTTTTCAAACACTTATACAAGTCACTTATTCTTATGAGCTGGAAAATTTTTTTAAATGTACAATAGGGTTTACTTTTTGGGTCTTTCTAAATTCTTATATGAATTATTTATATGTATTTTCCCACATTTTTCTGTTTTGATTTGTATATAAACACCAGAGCATCAGAGCAGCTTAAATTTGGTCATTGTTAACACATATTTTAGTACAGAAGGAAACAAGCTATAATTTTAATGTTCCATATACTAGGTTTTTGGAAAATTATAAATTTTCCCAAGGTACTATATTTATATCTGTTGGTTATTACTTGGTCATTTTAAGAAATCTTACAAGCATAAATGTGCTATTAGCTGAATCATCTTGAGAAATTTGTAAGCATAAATTTTATCATTGTTGCAATGGTGCTATGCTAAACAAGTATGCTACCTACTTCTGTAGACTGAAAAGTATGGTGCTTTTCCTTTTTGATGCAATCAGGTTTCTTTTTTATTTAAAAGACTTTGCTGCCTGCTGCAATTATTGATTGGATTCTGGTAAGATTGAATTATTTTTGAAACTCGACATCTCTGAAGTTTGAAATATATATTTAAAAAAATCTTGAAATCTCTTCATTGAAATGCTTTTATAAATGTTTATTTCATTAGTCACTTGCTTATTAAAAACTTCCATAGCTCAAAAGATAATTTGTCCATTTGTGCTAGGCATTTTTTCACTTTATTTTCCAAATTTTTAATTACCTAATGCCTTTGTGGTAGTTTTTAATATTTTTCTAATTTTACACAAATTAAAAATTTATCAATTGAAGATATTTGGCTTATATGGCTTGACAAACATCAATTTTTTTTTATAAAGAATTCAAGCCATAAATTAAGATTTTCACTATCAGTGAAATATCTTTTAATATATATTTTTAGCAATTACATTTTTAACAGACCAAACTTACCACTTCAAGATGCCTGAATGCTTTTACCAAGTCTAACCTCTCTGTCAAAAGTGGTAAAAGATGGAATTTCAACTAAACAGTTTCTGCAAGCACATAGTGCAGCCTTGAACAAATTGCCTATCTAACATTTCATTCAATTTTTTTTTATAGAGTAAAAATGCTCTAAATAGTTAAATTAAAGGACAATGGAAATTATTCAGAATTGCAAATTTATACCTAAACTCATACCTACCTGTCTGTGATATACATGTGTATTAATTTATTTTTATCTACATTTTGTTCAAGTATTTGTGTAGTTGTTGTCATAGATCAAAATCTTAGTTTTTAAATTACTTTTCTAATTCAAGACTAATTTAGTTTTATACTATTTAAGACTTTAATGTATATTGGCATTATGTCCTGAGTCACAATCATCATAGCATTAATTCAAAAATGATTTAGGATTGTTACAAAATATGTGCATGCTTATCCTAGAATAAATAATCTGTTTATTGGTTTTTAGAAATAAGGTTCTAAATGAAAATAAAAAAAAGTATTTGATTTAAGAAAGAAAAAGATATACCAAAAAAATTAAAAAAATAATTTTTAAATGAACAATTTCTATCAAAAATTTATCCTTTACAGAATTAATTTTATTAATAAATGGATAGTAATTAAAATTATTTTCTAGGATATGTAGAAGACACTTATACATAAAAGAAATTATAATAGAAATATTAGGATTTGAAAAGAATAAAGTGGGAAAAAAATATATTTAAAATAAGAAAAAAAACCACCTAATAATGAAATGCAAAGAATGTAAATACAATTTTTAACATTTAAAATGTTAAGGAAAAAAAGGTAAAAAGATAAAAGATTTAGAAAGATTGATTTGTTTTGATATTTGGAAATTATTAGTTAGATAAAATAAAGAAAATGGAGAAAAAATAGTTAAAGATGTATATAATGGAAAGATGATTGCAAATTCTGTATGTAAACAAACAAAACTGTGAAATCAAAAGCTGAAAGACTAAGGAATAACTTGATAAATAAGAAATTGTCTTTGAAATATAGGATTAGTTTATAAAGGCTATAAGTATAATGAAGTAAAGAAAATTGTAAGTATTTGATGAAAATTTAATAGGAATTTTGAAAGGATTAAATTAAGAAAGAAGAAAGAACCAGAGTTTTTACAATTCACGTTTATGCATAGATTTGTACCTCCATTTTTTTTCTAGAATTAAAGAAAAGTGATTGTTCAACTAAATAAAGATTATTATTGGTGAATGCATATAATATTACATGCAAATAAAATATTACTTAGAATAAATATTTTTTTTTTATTAAGTTGTATAAACTTTTATTTTAAAAGAAATTTGAATTTAGAAAAGATAAATGAATGAGCTGCTATATTATGTATTAGTAAGTCAAGAAAGTGTGCTAACATATTTCTCAGATGTAGAAAACCTTTTACAAAATAGAAATGTCACATTAATGGATATATTGAAGCAAACATAATTTATGTATGGCACAAAAAGTTTTTAAATTTAGAATAAATGACTTAGATTCAAATAGATAGAATTTATATATAAAAACCAAGTCTGCAGATTGTTTGTTATTTTTTATCACACTTTTCTATTTTTAATTTTTATGTTTATATGTATTCTTAATGGCAAAAGATTAAATTCAAACTTGAATCTAAATGGTTAGTTTAACTTAGATGTCCATATCTAGTTTTAATATTTTCTCATTTACTTCAAAATTCTTTCATTTCTTTCTTTTTAAGAAACTAGAAATACTAATCCATTTTAGAATCAAACAAAAATTATATTTAGATAATAAGTAAGTCACTGTATCATTTACAAAAAGATGTATTAACTTTTATATATCTTTCATATTATATAAGATATTGCAAATCTTTTATAAATCATCAAGATCTATTCTTAACAATAGTTTTTTAATAATCAGCTAAAATTATATTTTAATGAATGGTCAGTCCAATTTACTGCATACCTGTGGAATGTACAGCTAGCTTTTGGTATAAAATAGTTGTTTGTCTCTTATATATATTATAACCTTTAGCTTTGGCAAAAGCTAAATGCCAAGTTAACTTTTGTGCCAAGACATCTAAAAAATATATGTTGTTAAATTCTGTCATGAATAGATTTTTATTAGTGCTTTATAATGCCACAATTTTTGCCTAGAAAAATTACTGTATCAGCATTTTTATAGATTGTACAGCTGTAAAATAAAATTTACACAGCTTAAATTATAGTAGTTTTAAGCTTAAATAAGTGTTTATTTTTCTAAAGTCTTTAAATTTTTAAATAGTTGGTAATGTAGATGATAAATAATGGATTTTAAGTTAATAATGCAAATTTAGTTATTAATCGTTTAACATGTTTCAAAAAGTTTGTAATGATTTTTGATTGAGAAACCAGGTTCATACTCTATATTTTTGCTTTTTCTGGTACGTAAATTAAGGTTATAATATTTTAATTCATTTAATCTTAACACATAATATTTTAGTTAAATATTTTAAACTTATCTGTAAAGAAAGTGTTTAACAAAGCTAATAATTAAAGATATAATTTTAAAAGTAATAGATAAATGAATTTTGAATGAATGAATAAAATATATTTATTTAATATTATTTATTTTAAAGTATTCTTAAAGATAGTTTTGAAATTTATATTCTGAGAAACTTGTCTAGATTTAAATAGTGGTAAATAAATACATTAAATATTATTTCTAATATTTGTTTTATTAAAGATGCAATATAAATTTTAATTATGTAATATTTTTATTTTAACCTGAAGTGTGTAAATTTAAGTAATTATTTTGTTTGCAACCATGAAGTGTTTTTAATTAATTTTTTATATAAAAAGTGGATTTATTTAAAAATATGAATAAATAATTGCTTTTACTTGACCTTTCCTAGTTACACTAGATCAGGGATTTGAGGTTATATGTTAAAAGATTAATCAAGTCTTGTGATGTGATCACATGACTATTATTATAAATAGATGAGATTGTTACCTGTTCAAGTTCTTCAGTCAGTTTTAATTTTATTTTTATTGGTAGCAGTTGAATTTTAAAAACTGTAGTTAAATTTTAAAAGTGTAATTTTTAATTTTTTTTATTATTTTTTAAATTTAAATATGTTAGAGTGAACTACAATATGTAGGCACAATTATCTGAATTGAAACAAGAAAGGAACTGAAATCTTCATACCTGGTAGCTTTATTGGTAATTTCATTAAATTATTATAATGTTTAAAACATTATATTTCAAAATATTTGGACTTGGAAGCTTTAAAAGTCATTACTATTATTATCACTATAATGCTATAAGAACTATTGTCATTTTCAAGGCATATTTTAATGTCTGATTTAAATTGAAATTTTCCACAATATATTTACAATTCTTAATGGCAATAATGACATTAAAAGTATTAATAATTTTCTGATATTTTTATTTAAATATTCATTTCAGTCAAATATCATTCGGAATTTATTTACTTTGAGTAAAGAACTTTAAATTCCTAGGTTAAGAATTATATTTTATTATGACAAGTATATATCTTATCAGATGATTAAAAGCATTTATTTAATTGTACAAAAGAATACTAATAATAGTTTTTATACATCAATAAAAACATTTGTGCTCATTTTAATAAAAGACAATATATTGTTAATTTATGACAGCCCAGATTAAAAAAATTAGTTATTGTGCCTTTCTGTTTTCTCCCCTTGACAGAATGAAATTTTTTTTTAAAGATTGGGTAATAATAAAATAATCAACTTATAAATAAGTGTTTAATAAATATGATAAAGAATTAAAAAATTATTCAGTTTATAAAATGGAAATATTAAATAGTTTTGCAAATAATTTATTTCAATTGACTTTAAATGAACTTTTCCTGCAATATATAAAAAAGAATATTCTGCAAGCTCTTTTCTTCTTAAGTGTTACTATGGAGGATGTTGTGGTCATAAATATGACAATAGAAATAAGTATTTTTCTCCTTCAAAGACTTTATAATGTCGGAAGTATTTTCCTGTAAAATATTCTCATTATTATTACAAATTAAAATCATTTGTATGATGGATTAATTTGAAAAACTTGAATTTAAATACTAGTGAACTATTTGTTGAAACTTAATACACATATGATAATTTAAATTCATGGATATTTGTTTGAATGGCCACATATTAATTTTATTTTTCTAGCATATAATCATCTAAATTTTATTAAGCATATTCGCAAATGCTTTTATATTTCATAGTTGATATACTACATTTTGATATTTTAATTATATATTTTATGATAAATATACCTACTGTCTATAAGACTTTATATGCCAAATGTACCTACTTACATTGCAGTATAATTGTTATGGAAAAAAAGAAAGAAAAAAGCAGGACATTTATTCAATTTATTTATTTGATGATAGAATAAAAGGGTTGAATTTTATTTGTATTTATGATTTTTTTTTGCTTACCATGTTTAAGTTTAGATGCACATTATTTTCATATTGTATGCTATATTTTGAAATATTTTAAATTAATGTTCTCAGAATAGTAATTTATCATATTTGCATATTTTGAAATAGTATGTTTTTTTCTTTTATACGCATGAATTATTTATTTATAAAGATATATTGTTATGCTGTTAACTAAATAAGTAAATGTATGTTTCTATTATTTATTTTATGCTTATTTATTGCACAATGTTAATGGAACCATATTTAGCATTGATAATTATTATTTCTCATCTTTCATCTTTTGTATCTATAGTATTTTAGTTTAGGGATAGTAGCATAGAATCTTTCTATTTAAGAATGCTTATATAGACCAGTATATTTAGAATGGTAGTGTTAGTCTTTATCATTATTTTTCTAGCTTATTTTAAAGAAGATTATAGGTGTTGTCTCTCATATTTATTGTCTTGTTATCATTCATATGCTCATAGCATATATTTTTGGCCATAATAACTTAGACTCTCTTATTTTAAGGCAATCTCTATTTAATATTTTGTATCTCATGCACATTCTCATTATTCTCCTGGGTAGTTAACAAAGTCCTAGATCTTTTATTAGCCCTCAAAAGTAAGTATATTTTTATGAGTTATGCCATTATATTTTTCACTTTGCCTTAGTTAATTATTTGAAGATGGATTTTGTTTGTAGTCTGTAGTGCTTTACCTGACACTTTAATGATTTTTATCCAAGTATTGAGGATTTTTTCCTTACTTCTACAGAATTCTTGTTTGTCTTAGATGTGAATGGTTCATTGTCAATGTGCAAGTCCTATAATTGAGGTTTGCTAATAATAAGGACAAAATATGATAAATAATTAATTTTAAAGTTGTAAAGTTTATTATAGGCATAAATAAGCAATATACATCTATCTTATCACTCCTTCATCGATGGATTGGTATGCTACTATTATTAAGTATATGAAATATTTGTAAATGGGACACTTCTTATTTTAATCTAATGGATTATTTTGTTTAATTCAATTGAATTTTTATAAAACATGATGTAAATTTTTCAATCCTTCTGTTTAAATTTTGAGGAAGTAATGTTGTGAAAGTCTTTGATTTTGAGGATTCATATTTAGTATGTACAATTTTATATTTGTTTTTCTGTTGAATAAATATTTGTTTTTGTTATTTAAGAAATTTCTCATAGTCATTTGTTCACATCATTCCACTTATCAACCAGAAATCATTCCACATATTGACTAGAATCTAAATACTTATAAAATATTTTAAATTATTTTGTGTATCTGCTAAAAGAGTTAATGAACATTGAAACTAATAAAAGTCACTTTATTGAATTATTTAACCCTTAGAACATCTAAGTAAGATGTATTTTGCTTAATAAAGAATTATAATATGATTTATTACTTTGGATCACTTTAATTAATGTGATTTACTTATTTCAAATCATTTGTACTTATTTATTTTAAATCATTTTCATATTTTTAGATCATATTTATTATTCTGTGATGAAATTTAATTTTACAAGAACTTCATTCATATTTATAAGATGTTTAAGTAGATTTATTCTAGGATATTTAGAATGGCTATTAAATCTCTTATCCATTCTTACTATTGAGTGTAGTCTTAAGAGATCATGTTTTATTTTATTTAAAATATTATTAATATCATAATTATGATAAGACATTAGATTAGGGGAAGTGTACATCTTATTTTATTTATTTTCTAGCATTTTATTTAATATTGAATAAACCTGAAGAGTGAAAGAGAATTTATTTTATAATTTAAACGAGATTTTATTACCCTGAGATACTCTGATTTGTTTCATTGACCATATTATTTGAACTTATTTTGATAATGAAGAAATTACATTCAGAGATGGATCTTAAATGGCATAGATTTTCAAAGAATATTTTAAGTTTTATAAGAATTAAATAATATTTTATCTGATCAAAGCAATGAGAAGCTTAGAAGATACTGAAAAGAGGGATTTTTAGAAGAAAGAAATTTAAATGGAACCTCAATGGCATATACTTAACAAGATTAAGAGTTTTAGTGTGCTGGAGTGAGTTGAGATTTTTTTTCCTCTTGAGTTATTAATCATGTTGCTTTGTGTTTTCATAATATTTTATTATAAATGCTTCCCCTGTATATCTTCTTATTGTAGCATATGACATATATATTATAAACCCACTGAGCTTAGCTATCAAGAAGTATTTTAGCCTTTGCATCTGCATTTTTTTTAGATTACAATTTGGCCTGCCTAGCTTATTGGCTTGTTTGGTTATTTTTGTAGGTCACAATATATATTAAAATTTTATCCAGAATTTTGATTTTGCTTTAAAAACTATCTTTTATAGCTAAATAATACTTAATTTTCAATAATTCAAAATTTTATAAATATGAAGAAACATGCCAATCATATTTATTTAAACTGATTTTAAAATGACATCTGATTTTGTGAATTAGTGATTTATAATCAAATGTTTAATCTTCTTATTGCTTTCATTCAGATCAAATATGTTATGAATAAATCAATATTTTCTGAAACTTTTATTGGATTATCTCCCTGATAAAGACTTCAGAATTATAACTCAAGATCTCTTGGCATCTATTCTCTTTGCTCTCTCTCTATATATATGTATTACAAAAAAAAAAATCAAGTCAGATGTCACATGACCTAATTTAATAAGCTTGTATTTACAAATGTTATATATAGAGCTCGCAAAACAAACTCTTAACAAGCTTTGTAGAATAGGCTTGGCCTGATATTTTTAATCTAATGATTGAATATGCTAACACCTCACTGAGGATGCCAGTAGCAGAAACTGGTCTGAAGTTGGGGGTATTTTACAAAGCTTGTTAAGAGTTTGTTTTGCGAGCTCTACATATAAATACATATATATATATAAGAAATACTATAACAGGGTATTACATTAATGATCTATTCATAGTTATCAATTTATAGCACTTTAGCTTTAAACAGTATTTAAAAAAATTCATTGTTCATTTATTTGAATGCGATTGGCTCTCAGATTCATCCTTTTTTTTTTTTTATGCAAAAATCGTTTATTTTAATTTTAAATTAAGAAACATGGTTTATTGCACAAAAAGAACCATTAATAAATTAGAGAGATAATAGCATTCAAATACATAAACACTTCATTTTTTAAAATGTTATTTAAAGTTGAAGTGCTATAATTTGATAATCATGAATAGAATGTTAAGCATTGCAAGTATACTAGGCTTATTAAAATGAAAATTAAATTATATGCTCTGTTACAGTGGTTTTTATATTACATTTATTGAGGAAAGTTTCAAAAGATTTTCACAGATTTCATAATTATACACATTGAAAATATAATGGTGATATTCATATTCATTATATATTTATCTTTATAAATTTCAGTTCTAATTTAATTAGACAAACAATTTATTAAAATTAGCAATTGCAAACTGAAATCGTGCTATCTTGTAAAAATATTTTTGTCCAACGTACCTTTAAGCTAACCTTGATATAAGAATTGAAAGCAAGAAAATATATTTTATATGGATGAAAACTAAAAAATCACATTTTCTTAATTTTATAAATAAACAAGTCTCCCCTTTAATGAATAATATATATTAATTAGAAGATTTTCATGAACTTTATAGACATAAATTTTGAAAGTATAATGCAAATTTCTGTGTATTTACTTAGATAAATTTCAGTTATGATATAATTAAATAAACAATCTTTTAAAATTGGGAATTGAAAACAACATCTAGTAATAATGTTATTGTCTGACTTTTAAATTAAAAGTGGGACCATTTTTAATTTTCTAAATCTTATAAGAGTCAAAAATAAGACATAGCTACTTTATATGTACAAAATGTAAATCAGACAAAAATACTATTACTAGATGGCATGATTTCCATTTTATTTTGTCAGTTTTAAAAGATTGCTTGCCTAATTATATCATAACTGAAGTTTGTCTAGGTAAATACGTGGAAATTTCCATTTAGTTTTAATGTTTCATATATAAACTGTATGCACATCTACTTAATAAGTCTCACTCTGTACAAAATAAATTTCTTTACATTATGAAAGATATTTAGGAAGTTATGATCTTCCAGGTTTCATATGTTTAAGGTATATATATTGAACTAGGTCCACTGAAGTTGCACATTTATTGCAACTTTTAAAATTTTGTAACTAACTTTTGGCAACTTACTATATTTTTAATACTATGGGAACAGACTGGCCTTTCAAAAGCAGAGGGGAGAATACCACTGATGGCATAGCCATCAATGATACCCATGGTCAGATTGGGCTATGCAAAGCATAACATGATAACCTTTTCAGACCATGGCCCACCTTGACTGCTGGATTCAAACCCTGCCATCCAAAGTATTTTATTCGTTTTGAGGATCAAACTCAGGCACCAGCCAACCATATGTTATATAGTCAGCATGCTTTGAATGACAGACACACAATCCCACACTTGACATATCCCAGGCTAGTTCATATTCTTAACCAGGGTCCAGCATATTTACTGAACACATATAACATTTATCTCTTTAAGTAAATGGTGATGCAGTAATGAGAGACAGAGGGGGAGAGAGAGAGGGAGAGAGAGAGAGGGAGAGAGAGAGGGGAGAGAGAGGGAGAGAGAGGGGGGAGAGGGGGAGAGAGAGAGAGGGAGAGAGGGAGGAGAGAGAGAGGGGAGGGAGAGGGAGAGGGAGAGAGAGGGGGGAGAGGGAGAGAGAGAGGGGAGAGCAAATAATATTTAAGCAAACATTAATATTTATTCAAGCACACACATATCTAACATAATATAACAATATAATATTTTACATATAGAAATATAAAGGATTAGTTTCAAGCTAAATTTTATAATAGTCCTTCATTAAAGTTCATTTAAAATAAATATAAAGCATCTATTAGACAAGTATCAAAATATCTACCTAGTTTTTCATGATTTTCAGTTTCCAACCGGTTGGCTTTTTGGTCTCCATCAATGGTTTCGAGGCTTGTTTTCCATTTCTTTGACTTGATAATGGGAGAGAGTTTGCAGGAGAGTCTATTTCACCATTTTGGCATCAGTTTCCAGTGAGGGTTTAGGCAGGAACAGTTAGTTTGTGAAGGAGTTTTGGGGCCTGAAGCCCAATTGATGACTTCTAAAATAATTTATCAACACATTTTGCTAGATCTACAACTTCTGCAATGATATTCTCCACAGCAATAATGCTATCAAACTATCAGTCAAACTGAAAAACATGTAAATGTTTTCAATTTAAACCAACATGCTTGTATAGACATATAAATCTGAATCCAATTCAGTTTCTAGTTATGTCCTTAATTTTTTAATAACCTAGGATCCTCTATCATTTGTAGCTTAATAGTATAACAGAGAAATGATAATAGTCAGAAAAAAGGCACATTAGATCTAAATGTTTACGTTAAGCTGGTATTTTTCAGCCAGCTCATATAAATATACACGTATATTTATTAAGTTATTTTTAAATAAAAAATGTGTATATGTTACTGTTAAAATAAAAATAAATTATTTTATTTTTAATATGATTTTAAAATAAAAGTTTTTACATATAAATCAACATTTTTTTAAATTGAATTATATTAAAATAGAGATTAGGATGGAATTTTAAAAGCTTTTCTTATAAAAGTTTTCTTTTGTTTCTGATTTTGGGAAATGGAAGGATGGAAAGGAAAAGAAATATAGATTTTTTTTTCTAATTTATTCTATTGTTCAAACTTTAAATAGGGAAGGTATTTTGCTATCTATTGCACTCGCCAACTTGGAATGTTGCTATGAGATTAAAGGTGTGAATACAGACTTTGAGACTAAAAAAGACTATGAATTGTGTGATTACCTTTAGTTCAAAATGTATTGATATTTTGGCTGCCCGTCATAACCATTTGCCTGAGTTCAATTCGATACAGGTTTAACCAGAACTGCAAAAGCTAAATAAAATATAAATAATATTTTAGAAAATGCCGAGAATATGCTGAGTGGCTAGTAGACCACAGAACTTTCCCCATTGGGAATGTCTTCACCGGACACTGCCAGGGACTGCCATGGAAACGACGAGCCATGAAAGTAGTACTTTTAGAGCTAGCTGAGTGCATAAGACTAGAATGGAAATAACAGACAATCTTTGGATGAAGGAAACCTTATTACCATGGAAGGAATCAATACACTGATCATTCAGGGTAAATAGACTTTTTGTTTTTTTGTTTACAAGCAGTATTCTTGATATGATATATAAACTATAATAGCACAATAGAGTGGTGAAATGCCTTCACTACACCCTGAGGAAAAAAAAAGTTTCAACAATAGAAGGCGATGTTTAAATTTTTTTGGATTACTTATTAAATGTTAATGCAAATAATTAATATATTTTAGTATGTGTGCTTTTCTTAATTAATCTAAAAGTAAAGATATATATCCAGAAATAATAATTATACCCTGGTGATAACATCAATAAAAAAAAAGAAATTGGAATGAGTAGCAGAGTTTCCAAACAGGTTTAACGCTTGCAGGAGAGGGTTTGAAAATGTTATTAAACATATTCTTATAGTAAGTCGCCTTTAAAATCATTTCTTGATTTTATTCTCTTTGAGTATTAAGGATTGTCAGTACACTTGTATTTAGTGAAGGAACGTGTTCCTTCAAGAACGATATATTAAACTAGCAATAAGATTGATTAAAATGGGAAGGGAAAGAAGGGTTGAAATGGGAATAAGAAGTGGAAAGAAGGAAGAAAGAAAAAAAAAACTTGGGTATAATTATAATAGTTATATGAATGAATAAATCATAATTCAAAAATGAAACTGCTGTTTGTTTAATTCTGTTATTTAAAATTTTAAGTGTTATTTAATTTTTTTTTGTTAGTCCGATTATGTTCCTGACATATTACATTTTTAAGTTGCCATTCATATATAAATAAAAATACCATGATTGTTGAGCGTATTTCATAGTCTGGTTCTAGGTTATTCCTAGTGGCGCCCTTGTTTGGTGATTTTGGATTGTAATTTTGGGGAGAAGGATCATGACAAAATGTCATGGCACAGAGGGGATGGGCAGAGAAAATGAAAGAAAATGGTGTCTCAATGTGTAGGGCTTGTTAACTAAATAAACGGCCCTAGATCAGGATAAAAAAGGGGATAAGGCAGGTTTGGGTGGTTAAAATGGGGAGTTAGCATTCCAGTGAGGGAAAGTTTTGAGTTTGAAACAATTTTAAAAAGAAATAGAATGAGTGAAAGATGAAAGTACCATAGAAAGCCTCGTGGCGACATTTAAAAACCCTGAGTGTTTTCAGTTCCAAGAAATACTAAAAGCTGTCGCTGATCTAAAAGAGATAGTAATCAGAGATAGGGAAGAAATCAAAGAAATGAAAGTGATGATACAAGATCTTAGAAAAGGCATAAATGAATTAAAAAGTATGAAGAAAAAAGAAGTGGCGAGAAAAAAGTTGAAAGGGATCTAGTGAGAGCAGGTTCCGAAGTTATTAAGTTATGGAAGAAAAGATAGAAAATGAAGGGAAAGAACAGTCTGTAAGGGAAATAGAATCGAGTCTGAAAAGAAAAATGAACACAGGAATAGACTTGAGTAAAAGCATAATGGAAAAGACACTTAACAAAGCAGAGGAAACTAATTCTGAAAGGACAGCATTAGCAAAATTTATCCAAATAAGAGTATTTAAAAGTATTGGGGAAGCAAACCCATTTGATTATTTGGATAGCTTAAGTGATTTTTATTTATTTCCATAAATCAAACGAAAAGGAGAAGGTTATTATAGCGATGAGCCCTTTAAGTGGTCCTGCTCGGGAATGATGGAAGGCGGTGAACTTATAACCCTCAAACATTTCAAGAATACAGAACGATGATTCTGAGGGTTTTTGGAGCGTGGAAAAACAAGAATCTATATGCATGAAAATATTGCAAGAAAAATGTAGAAAGGATAGAAATGAAACATAGCCAGATTTTTCAATGACAGGCAGCAAAACTGAGAGTGCTGGAAGCTTACTCGATGGATCAATTCCAGATTGTAAAGACCATAAAGTATAACCTTCTGATAAGGGTTCAATGTAAGTTAGATGAAAACTGTTGTTTGTCCATAGAGGAAGCACTAGAAATATTAGTCGATATGGAATATAGTGATCCAAAGAAGGGGAAGATTCTGAAGTCGTGGGCAAATTGTAATGAACTCATGGGGAAGAGTAGCTTTAACTTCAAGAAAGAATGGGAAATGATCCCTCAGGGTAATTAAAATTTTTTTTTTTTGTTTCTGGGACAGACTGCAGTGAGCTGGTATTTTTCGGCCAGCTCATATAGATACAGATATATATTTACTAAGTTATTTTTAAATCTAAAAAAAATGCATATATGTTACTGTTAAAATAAAAAGAAATTATTTTATTTTTAATACTATTTTAAAATAAAAGTTTTTATATATAAATCGACATTTTTTTAAATTGAATTATATTAAAATAGAGATTAGGGTAGAATTTTAAAAGCTTTTCTTAGAAAAGTTTTCTTTTGATTCTAATTCTGGGAAATGGAGGTGGGGGGGGGGAGAAATATAGATTTTTTTTTTCTAATTAGTTCTATTGTTGAAACTTTAATTAGGGAAGATATTTTGTTATCTATTGCGCTCACCAACTTGGAATGTTGCTATGACATTAAAGGTGTGAATACAGACTCTGAGAGACTAAAAAGACTATAAATTGCATGATTACCTTTTGTTCAAAAAGTATTAATATTTTGGCTGCCTGTCATGACCAATTGCCTGAGTTCGATTTGGTACAGGCTTATCCAGAACTGCAAAAGCTAAATAAAATATAAATAATATTTTAGAAAATGCCAAGAATATGCTGCGTGGCTAGTAGACCACAGAACTTTCCCCATTGGGAATGTCTTCACTGGACACTACCAGGAACTGCCATGAAAATGACGAGCCATGAAAGTAGTACTTGTAGAGCTAGCTGAGTGCATAAGACTAGAATGGAAATAACAGACAGTCTTTGGATGAAGGAAACCTTATTACCACGGAAGGAATCAATACACTGATCGATCAGGGTAAATAGACTTTTTGTTTTTTTGTTTACAAGCAGTATTCTTGATATGATATATAAACTATAATAGCACAATAGAGTGGTGAAATGCCTTCACTACACCCTGAGGAAAAAAAAAAGTTTCAACAATAGAAGGCGATGTTTAAATTTTTTTGGATTACTTATTTTATGTTAATGCAAATAATTAATATATTTTAGTATATTTGCTTTTCTTAATTAATCTAACAATAAAGATATGTAGCCAGAAATAATAATTATACCCTTGTGATAACATCTATAAAAAAAAAAATTGGAAAGAGTAGCAGAGTTTCCAAACAGGTTTAAAGCTTGCAGGAGAGGATTTGAACGGGTTATTAAACACATGTTTATAGTAAGTCACCTTTAAGAACATTCCTTGATTTTATTTCCCATGAGTATTAAAGATTGTCAGTACACTTGTATTTAGTGAAGGAACGTGTTTCTTCAAGAACGATACGTTAAACTAACAATAAGATTGATAGAATGGGAAGTGAAAGAAGAGTTGAAATGGGAATAAGAAGTGGGAAGAGGAAAGAAAGAAGAAGAAAAACTTGGGTATAATTATAATAGTTATATGAATAAATAAATCATAATTCAAAAATGAAACTGCTGTTTGTTTAATTCTGTTATTTAAAATTTTAAGTGTTATTTAATTTTTTTTGTTAGTCTGATCATGTCCCTGACATATTATATTTTTAAGTTGCCGTTCATATATAAATAAAAATATCATGATTGTTGAGCATATTTCATAGTCTGGTTCTAGGTTATTCCTAGTGTCTACCTTGTTCGGTGATTTTGGGGTATAATTTTGGGGATAAGGAGTACTGAAATTCGATCATGACAAAATGTTGCGTCACAATATGTACTGTTCTAGGATCCAAAGTACTTGACAGATAAAAACCATAAGCTGGAAACTAGTCTGGAATTTTGGACAGAATAGGATTTATTAAACACTGTTATCTGCATCTATGACTGATCACTAAAGCTTACAGTAAATGGCATAGATAAGGTGAATATGTATGTTGCTATATCTAGAATACAAAGTTAAAATTAGTTCTATGTTTGTTTTAAAGTTAAGCCAGACTAAAATACTATTATTAGATAACATGATTTCAGTTTGCAATTTACTAGTTCTAATAGATAATTTGCCTAATTACATCATAATTGAAGTTTAATAAATGTAAATTCTTATTATATTTTCAATTTTTATGAATATTAAGCTTAACATGTTCCAATTTCAGCTTAAATAAATCAGGCAAGTACTATTGTTTTTATCAGATCATATGCTTTCAGGTTGCACTAACAGTTTTAACTGATGATTGCTTGATTACATCACAGCTGAGATTTCATTTGGTTTATTACATGGGAAAATTCTTGATATTTTATATATAAAATTCCTAAATGTTTGTCTGTAAAGCTAGCTCATGATATTCAAGTTAAACATTTCTTTGTTAGGGTGACTATTTGGAAAATACAATTAATTGTTCTGCCATTAATAAAATGTAATTTTTTTATGAAGCATTTTATGCAAAGGAAATAATTCCTTTCTTATATTTAAGAGGCTCAATTGAGAATTTTACTCAAAGCAAGCAATTTCGTAAAGGAAAAAAAACTTGTTAAAGCAATCAATTAAAAAAAAAAAACAATTACAAAAATGATGGCTTTTCTATACGTCAGGTACATTTTTGGATTCTAAAAAAAATATAGTATTTTGCAAAAGTTATATGGAATAAAAGTTTTTGAAGGAAAAAATGTTTGGACAAAAATCAGTATATGTAGTACAGAATTGAATAGGTATAATATTTTTAATATCATGAAGAAAATGTGATTATACTACATAAATTCATGTGACATTTAGTGAAAAAGAAAAAAATAAATGTTATAGTACTGTATTTACATTTAGTTTTGATTAATATATAATTGAATCATGTAGTTCATGGCTCCACAGTAATACCATGCATGATTGAAATTTGTTAATGCAATCAATTAAAAAAAATATTACAAAAATTATGGCCTTTCCATAAGCCTGTTACATTTCTGATAGATATATATAAATAAGAATATTATTAATGTCATGTAAATTTTTGTTTATATTTCTAGTACTTTTAGTTAAGAAATTTATGAACTACATTTTTATATAATGAATGTTCTGACAATTTTTCAGCAGATCATTTTTTCATTTTTATTTTTGAACAAATCAGTCACCTGCTAATCATTCCAGGAAGATCCTTGTAGTGGCTTGCCAAACTTTTTCCAAATTTTTTTTTTTATAATTTCTCATTAAGACAAACACTTTGTAATTTTATTTTATAAGAAGTATCAAATAAAAATCAGATTTGATCTTCAAAAACAATACTTTATAACTAATTATCCTAGTTTTTCTAGAAAATCTGACAATAATAGAATTAAGAAAATTAATAAAAGCAGAATTATGAAACTCTTTTTTCTTATTACTTTTTCCCCCAGAATGCCTATAGAAAAAATGTCTTGATCTAATTCTCATTGCACTATTAATGTGCTTGTATGTATTATCACTCTTACTCTTATCATTCTGGAATTCCCATTCCATTAATAATCTTTTTCTTTTTTGTCATTATGCTGATTTTTGGAACAATTTAAATTTAATTTTTCATAAAAACTTTAAATATCTTTCAATAATTAAACAAGGCAAAACTCTCTCCATACAGTAGTGCCACCCTGTGCCAATCAGAGTAATCATTGGATGCCAGAAGGCTTGTGCATAAAATCCCTATCTAATGCCTACTCATCCAATATCCCCAGACTAGTTTCTGGCTTGTGGCCATCATCAGTGAGGAGCCTTGGATCTGAGAGCATTGCACCTAGATCTTAGGATCTAATGCAACCCTCCAGCAACCACTTTTTATCTCCATTTAACTACAAAACTATGAGAATGAAATTGAAAACACAATTATATTTTCAATCTAGGCTCAATAGCTTATATAGTCATATAGTCATATGGCTTTTGCCTTATTTAATAACAATTATGTGCTAGTATGAGATAGTGATCATGTGATCTTTCAATAATAATATTTTTATTTTTATTAATCACTATGCTCTTATAATAAAAGTCAAATCAATTGCAAAAATAATTATCATTAAATGTTGGACATGCTCATGAATTTCTTTTTGCTGTACTTGTGACTAAAATAATCACAATCAGATTAAACACTTCAGTTTCAAATGATATGTGGAAATGGTCAAGAGACCATTAAGTATGAAATAAATTTTGCTCATTTTTGCAGGGAGCAGTCTTAAGGATAAATTGTAAAATCTTAGATCTTTTTGTGGTATATTTTATACTGTAAATTAGGTTTATTTTTAATGGACAAGCAGTGTTATTCATTAACAATTAATTCAATTTTTTTTTTCTGCTCATCAAGCAGAGATTCCATGATATTGGAAATGAGGTATCAAATTAATAAGCATTCTCTCTTTGATTTATCATTACTTTCTGTTAGCTAAGACATTTGCAGTATAAACTGGCATCATTCTTAGGCATGTTTTGATTTACAAAAGTATCCAGTATATGTTTATAGTCTTTGTTTGAAATAACTTATCATTCTCAACAGAAAGACAAAGTATTAAAAATTCTCTTTCAGCACAGGTAGTTTTTTTTTTGTCATGCACTCCAGATAATAGTATCTGTAATGAAAATGCTTGAAGTAAAACATAACTTTATTCATTATTCTTTCTTTATTCTATCTTTATCTTGCTTCTGCTTAATAAATACTTAACTGTTAAGCTGCAGGATTGATTGTAATGTAATGTGTAATTTCTATATAGATTTTATTTATTATTTATTAAACTAATCATTTTACTATTTTCACATTTAAACAAGAAAAATTTATCTAATAATCAATTCTGGAATTAATTTTTTACAAATATATAATTTTTATTGTATAATAATAGTTTTAAAAATAAAATAAATAGGAAAAAAAAACATGTACTGTTAATAGACATTAAAATAGAGAAAAAATATTACTATTATTATGGATTTGAAGCATTGAAATATAAATTTAAAAAAAGCAGGGCTATTTGGAGGCATTTGAATCTAAATATGGAAGAAGATGAAAGAAATGAACTGAATTAGATAGTATTAGACCCATTGAAGTATTGACAAATATATAGAAAAAATAATCATTATAAAAGGAATATTAATAGGAAATTGAAATTGAATTGGCCAAACTATATCAGAAATATTTTGAAAATTACATTAGAAATAATTATGATGAGAGACAAAAAATAGAGTGGAGAAATAAAATGATCAGTGATTTTAAAGAGAAAAATGATTATGGTTACTGAGTATAGAAACAGTTATATTTAGCCCCTAAGGGTTAATTAAATATAAGTTGTAATACTTAAAAAAGTTTTTTTAACAAATAAATGTACCTCTGTAATAAATAAATTTCATTGTTGTTTACTATATAAAATCTTAATAAATTAAACAGTTTATTAAACATGTTTGACTATTAATTGCTTAAGGAATATCAATTAACTAATTTAATATTTGTTTAAAAATTAAATTTGATAGTTTAAACCTGATAAAGAGTTAGTTTGAAGTGGGATGTGTTTAAAATTAATTGCAGTAAATAAAGTTGTTATTACTATTTGTAAAATATGGTTATTAATTTATGTTATGCCAGTTTTCAAAATAAGATTCATTTAAAATAGTATTTCCTAAAGTGTTAGTGTAATATCTATTTAAAGTTAGAATTTGAGGCATTAAGCTTTAAGGTAATTAGTTTGGAATATATTTTAACTTAAAGAAGTTTTAGCCGGTAAAATTTACCTTCATTGCTTTTAAAATATTGATTATATCTAGTATACGTATGAGTATTTGTGCATGTGTCTTGAAAGATTGGAAAATTTAATAGAGATTATTAAAAGTAATATATTTTATGAAAAGAGTACTTTAAATAATTACAATCTTAAAAAACTTCTAAATAGAATGATAAGTGTTTATTCTAAAAGGAAGATAATATTTTGATTAAGTAAATAATTTTTATTAAAGTTAAATAAATGGTTTATTTGATAATTAAATAGAGTTAATAAAATTAATTTTGTGTTAATTATCCATCTAGACATCACATATTGAAAAATTTATTCTTTTATGTCTTGACAAGTAAAAGTCCAAGATCAATCAATTAATAGGTTAAAATTATGCTAATATTGGAAAATCATGCTCTAATACTTAAATTTGATTGATTAAATTATACCATGTGATAAAGTATGCAATAAAAGTAGAGCATGCACATGTGTATAAAAAGGGAAAACAGAAAAATAAAAACACATTCAGATCTTTTTTATTTTCACTTAGTCAGTTTAAAAGTTTTTTTAGTGTATCTTATTTTAAACTGCTTATTATTTTTATCAGTTTAAATGTTGGGGTAAGAAGTTACAAGTTATCCAAATCAAACTACTTTCCTGTACATGTTCACCTATTCATGAAATAATAAATCATTGGAAGATGCAAAGAAAATTATAAAGCATCATGAATGAAAAAAGTTATTCGAAACTTACAAGTTGTTAAGATATGTGTATGTTTATTTTATTCTATTATAGAATTTTAATTAATTCAAACTTTCTCGTATAACTTTCAAATTCATTATTGACACTAATTCTAATTATTAATGAATGTTGCCTGTTATGTTTTGATACAGCTCTGATCTTAGAATAAATAATTTATGCGAATAATTTAATTAATCTAAGACAGTTGCTATTAACTTATTATAAATAAGTTTGAAAACTGTTATATTTTTATCAAACTAAAAGAATTTGCAATCTGAATTGTCTTAAAAATATTGATAGTCTTAAAAATAAGATAACATATGATAGTTTTAAACTGCTTTATGTAATTCTAATGAATGAAAATGTCATCCTGATCAACTTTCTCAATATTTTAGAAAAGTCTTTGTTTATCTGTTTTTTCTGCTAATGCAAATAAAATAATACTTTATTGTTATAATTATTCATCCAGAATTCATCTACCTATTTATTTAAAGTATATTTTATTGCTTTTCTAAGGAAGAAATAATTCATATTCGCTTCATGCTTTAATATTAACAGAATAATATTTAGCTTTATAGTGCAACTGTTTGTTGCTGGTTTATTGTCAGCTTTGCTACAATTTACAGACAATACTGTCAATGAATTTCTGCTTTGGACTGTTGTGTGCATATTTATTTTATTGATTGTAATGAAAGACTGTGTTGTGTTATATTTCATTAAAGAAAATAACAAAACTATTCCTCAATTAAAAGGGTTAATTTCATTTTAAAAATAAAAGAATTTTTATTCCCTTAATTTAAATGGGTAAACAAATTTAGTATATATTATATGCTTTACAAATTTGAAATAATTCTTATTATTGGGTAATTATAGTGTTTTAACATATACTTTATTTTATTACAAGTTTATTTATGATAATATTAGATATATGTGGTAAGAAAATATCTAGGTAAAAGGTTAAAATATCTAGGTAAAAGGTTTTATTTTAAGCATAAAGTATTAAGTATTCTCTGAATTATTATTCCAGTATAATAAAATGTATTATCATACCCGGGGTTAAAAGCAGCCTTTTTATATTTGGCATATAATTATGATTGAAAGTGTTCTGGCAGTTGGTATTTAGATAGTGCATAAAATTTTAATATTTAATATTGTTATGGAATCATGATGTGTCAGTTTACATTTAGTGATAGGCCAAATAGATGTGTTATTATATTTATGAATGCATGTGTGAGTTGATTATTTATTATTAATAAATTCATGCCTTGTGTAGTAGTTATTCATTGGTATAGTGTTTGGAGACAGGTATCAATTTAGGCATTTGTATATGAATATTTTATTGATTTTTGTATGTGTTATGCCTCTCCATGAGAGAGGGTATGGTGTGGCTTATTTGCTTCAGCATTGCCAAGTTACAACATACCTATTCATATATTTTCTATAATTCATTTTCCCTATAACTTAATATTAATGTATTTTTTGTATGTGAAAATATTATAAGGCTTGTCCATCTTTGAAATTATTTCATTGACTCTACTACAGTTTAATTTTAAGTATATTAGTATAATTGTATGTATTGAGCTTATCTATTTTCTTGCACCTCATAGGTATTAATACAATTATACTGTTTTGGTTATTTTGCATAATATTAAGCTATCTTTACAATTCTACGAGAAATATGTTTCCACACTAATTTTCAGACATCATTGGTTTTGTAATGTATTTAATATTATATTAGTGGCCTGTGTATAGGTGTATATGTGTTATTTTATCCTGTGTATATAATAGTAAAAGAGATAGTATCAAATAAAATATGGGAATTTTTTGAATAATATAAATGCTATTATTATAATTTTTGTAGAAATATTTGAGAAGGGAATGTTTAATTTCAAAGAATACCACTATTTCTATTAGCACACTTTAGTTGTATTAAAATTTTTGGCTTTTTGTAAACATTTAATTATATTAAATATTATATTATTTTGTAAATAAATATTTTTGCTATTTATTAAATATGTTTCTGTTTTCATTGTCATTGTTACATTCATTTAGCCAGCAAATCTAATCTAATGTAATAAAGTTTTATTATTCATTATTTTATAAAAGAGTAAATTTCAATAATCACATAAAATTTATTTATCTATTTTGTTTATTATTTATTTCATACCTACATTGAATAAGATACATATTATGCTGATTCATCTTTACTTCAAGTGTAGTTTGTAATACCATTGGTAGCAGAAAGTTTACCCTTTCTACATACTGCATTATTTTATTTTAGTATTTGGTGCAAGTTCATTTTAGAAGACAATAGAATTAGATATATTGATAAGTGTTACAAGTTAAATATTTTTATGAGAAGAAATTTTATAATATTCAAATAGTATTTTATATTCTAGACATGTGTTATCTAAAGTGTTGAGATATTTCATTTTGTATATTTTCATTTTTTGTTTGCCTAAGACATCCTATGATAGAGTCATAACAAGACAGAATCGTTAATGTATAACTTAAGTAGCTATTGCATTTAAGAATGGTAAAGCATTTATCACAAAATCATTTTTTTGTATAAAGTACTTGAGTGAACCCAGAGATATAGATAGAGTATAGACCTAGTATATAAATTTGAATTTTAAGAAAAACCCTAGATAAGATTTTAAATATGGTGTATATAAAATCCATAGATATTGTGATACTGCTTGGGTGACCTTTGTTCCAACCAGAATTGCTCCTTTTGGAAGATCACATTCATCAAAAATGGAAATTATTGAAGCCCATTATACTGTTCTTTCATATAAATTTATAATAAATAATAAAAAAATTATATACAATGGCTATATAAATCTATATTAATAATAATTATGCATAAAAAGTCCTTTTCAACTCCTGGTTTTGTATTCTTTTCAAATGTTAGAGATTGAAAAGGGCACAAATTCATGTGCTGAAAAAGAGTTTTTATGTATAATTATGTTATACATGATATTTTTATTATTTATTATAATACATTGTAATGGAATGGGATTTCGCCTGATATGAGAATAGATTAGCTAGATCATCACGATGAATAAAAGAATCTATGATTGATCCTTGTGCCTATATACTTACATACATTTTAATTTCATTCTTAGGAGAGGAGAGGTTAATGATCAGATAATTATTAAAATATACACCTAAATTCAACTCGTCCTTACTCTCTTGTTTCTGCTATTCCCAAGTTTCAACCTCGCGGAGACTCTGCATGATCATTTAGTTCAAAGTATATTAATATCACTTAAAATGCGGGTGTGCATGAATATGTATAGGTGTTTAATGATAGGTGTGGATAAATGAAAATATATGTAAATGTGCCAAATATATATAAGCATGTAAGAAGATATGACCAATTGAAAGTTCATTATAGAAAAACATACCAAGAATTTTTAATTTAACATTTGAATATATTTAACAACTATATTTACAGCAATCAATATTTAAAGAAAATTTATAATAAAATTATAAAACCTTTAATTTATTTTTTGCTTATAATTAATTCCAATTATTATTCCAAACCCAGTTTGCTACCTTTAATTCAACATTTATGGCTACTTTTTGCTTATAATTGATTCCAACTATTATTCCAAACCCAGTTCGCTAGAGGGTGAAATCCTGAACAGTTCACTGCATTTCTAGTGCTAACTTTGGTAATAATTTTTACCTAATGCAAGTGTTTTTAACTCAAAAACCAAAAGGTTTTTTCCCTAAAAACCCATTCTTCCTTCTAAATAAAGGATGATGTCATCTTTCAATCTGGAAGAGAGAATCAGCAGCGATTTAAATAACCCAATGGATTTTACAGAAACAGCAGCCATTTGTATGCATGATCAACTCTGAATTTCCAAATAGAACATGAAAAAACAATATAAAAGGCTAGTCCTAAGAATGAAAACAAAGAGAGAAATAAAAAGCAACATACTAAGAACCTAACCATCAATTTTCATAAAGAAATAAAAAAAAACTTAGCAGGTAGCGGGGATCATTAAAACAGAAGAAAATTCCTTTATTACAGCCAAGTAACATTAAAAGAGCTTGCAAACTATCAGAAGCTCAATTGTGTCAAAGAAAAACAACAGTGAACACCAATTATATGAATGAAAACAAGACTAATAATATGAAGTCACCTGTATTGGACCAGACCCTGGAATTTCAAGATGATACAAACAAGTTTGAAGACATGGATTAGAAGCAAAAAATGGCAAAAATTCTAATAACATTTTTAATAATAGTAATAAAAAAATTTCTAATTAATTCTAAGATAGAAAATAATTGTTCTAATGATGGAGGCCATTTGATTTCTGGCCCTCATCCCTTTCAAACTCTACCTAACATTAATATAGCTAGTAAAGTATCTTATGCTAGTGCTCTACAGAGAGAAATCAACAGGCCCGACACTGAAACAATGATGGATCCACAAAATGATAAAAAACATTTTCAGCATATATGAATATGACATAGCAGCAACTTCCCAAATGGAGACTGCAAAAAGTCAACTACTCCTTGTGAGTTTGGACCAACAAACTATAAATAATTTAATCTACAAATTTAACCCTACAATACCATTTCAACTCCACAGGTCATTCCTAAATTATAGTAGTGAAAAAACATTGATTCTGGCAGTAACAAACCTAAACTGTGAATTGTTTAATTTTCCAGTGGAAGAATTTATGAGCTTACAAAAAAAAAAAACTATGGACTCATGTATTTAAACTGCTAAACCATCCGAATAATAGATACATGATTGTGGAGTTTCATGAAACATTGCAAAAGCAAATCTTCCAGAACTCAATCAAACTTATAGGTAACAATGATTTATGTATTATTGAGATGAATAGGCCAACAACATTTAGTGGCCAAATTTGCAACTGCTATATTAAATTTAATGAGGTAGACCTCCAGCGGCTGCTCAAACCATATGGGGCTGTGACTAATTTTCCAATACTTACTGGAAAGAAGAGCTGAAATACTAGTGCTGACAAATACAGCCACATTTAACATCACCCTCAATAAAGGGATAAATCCAACTACCATCCCCACAATGCACTTTGCAGAATCTGCCCCATTAATAATATTGTTTTGAGGCAGTCTGCCACAGTGTTTCTTCTGCAAATTGAAGACATATCTTGTGAGGGACTGTCCATCCAGGATGCAGCACACACCATTCCCCCCCCCCCACAAATGAATATTTAAAAAATAATAGTATCAGCCCCATATCAATTAAATCTTCTGAACCTACCAATAATGGTCAATGTATGGTGGCCAGTACATCTATATCCTCCTTGAGAAGCATCAGTACATCCCCAATATCTGACTCCACTATCACAGAACCCCCCCTACCAACAATAAAACAAGCAAAAGAAAATCAAGGAGAACTAATAGAGACCCCAGCAATTCTTGGAATGATGGACAGAGGCTGAAATCTGAAAGGTCCAATAAAAGCTCATCAGATCATGAATCTCCTGGAGGGAATAAAAAAAGAAAAAAAATGAAGGCAGATGCGCAAGCTGATAAGGACCCACCAATAGACCACAGAGTGGATGCGTTCTCCAGTATCAGTGTGAGGGAAACAGTCACAACAGAGCAGCATAAAACTGGAAAAATAGGGTCTGCTGATAATCTTCACACTAGTGGAGATAATCGTTAAGATAGATGGAAAGGAAGCCAAAACCCATGGCAAAGATGGCAAGGAAAAAATGAAATATCAATAACCCTGACCTCTGATCCCCAACCGACTCCATACTTACTCTTAATCTAGTAGTGATTTGTTATTTGTTATATCCTATCACATGAAACTAAATATTGTAATGTGCATGGTTTAAATTCAACTAAAATAATTGATGCTGTTTCCAACTGGATAAATCAATACTCCCTACACATAACATGCTTTGCTGAAACAAAATGACATACAACTTCAAGCCCAGAAATATCAATTAAAGCCCAGAAATATCAATTAATTATTCCATTTTGACTCACCCATTTGTCGGGGTTGCTATTTTCATCCCCAATAACTCTCCATTCAAATTGTATAGAATAAATTTCATGAATCAACATCTCCTAATTGCAACCTTACTTCATCATTCCTTAAAACTAAATATCATCTTTGTATATTCAAAGAGAGACATGTCAATGATCCACTCTATAATTCATCAAATTAATCTAATACTTGGAGCAAACTCATATTCCACAATAATGTTAGGGGATTTCAATACCTCTTATCACCATTTTAATTCCAAAACATCCACCTAATAAATACTCGACTAATGTGTGCACAGGGCTTCTTTCCCAGAGATGCTTTCTCCTTTTACACAAAACAAAACAATACGCTACCCTCATAGATCTCATATACTATTTCCCTGATCTTCATTTTATAATATATCCTTTCCTCCAACTAGTTCCTTTTTCTGACCATCTAGCTATTTTCTCAGTCCTGTGTATACATGAAGTTTACCACTAGGATCCTGCTAAAAGCCTTAGCTCCAGAAGCAATAATATCAGAAGCTTATATAAATTTCAGAAAAATAGATATTACTTCCCTGGCAGAGGCATGGTTAACCTTCATAAACATTCTAAACACAATCATTTCCTTCTACACTTCCAGAAACAAGGGGCCAACTTCACTTCTTCAAAAGATGGCCTCTATCAACAATACACTGAAAAACATACCCACAGTCCCTTCCTCAATAGATATGATAATAAATCTAAAACCACAATACAAACACACATCTCCCACCCCCTCCACCTCTCACAACCAAAAACATCCCGCAGTCCCTCCTCAATAGAGATGATAATAAATCTCAAACAACAATACAAGAACAGTCAGCAGGTCATCATCGATTATTTATCTACTAAGAAGTCCAAGATCTTTTTAAGTCAGCCACACAGCTGGTCCAGGAGCTATATTAGATTCACCCAGGGCCACAAAGATAAACTAAATACTCCATCTGCCATCAAAACTGGGAATAACCTATACTCTGGCAACAATATCATTAACCAAATTTTCAAATTCTTTAAGGGCAAATCAATAAATAGTCCAAGCAAGACAAATCATCACCTATTCCTCGAATCAACAACATCAAATCACAGCATCTCTGTAAATGACATAAAAACCAAATTATCCTCAATGCCCAACAGAACACATCCAGGTCTCCATGCTATCCCTGATTCATATGCCTTCACCTTGAAAAATTTACTGCTCCAATCATACAAGGGATGGTCAATCTCATCTGAACCAAATTGCTTAATATTGACTGCCTGTACCCCATAGGGATGGTGCCTTTTTAAAAAAATTTTTTTTACCATCTTCGCTTGAAAATCTTAGGCCCATCTCTATGATACCATTAATGATTAAGATAAATAGAATCAATAGTGAAAGATAAAATTCAGGATAAGGTTCTCCCATTTATATCACACTATAAACCAAAAAAGATTTGTCTACCACCGAACCAATTGGACTATTTAAAATGATAGGGGATCACACCAGAACTACTAGAAAATCCAAGCTGGTTGTTGTCCAACTAAACATTGCAGGGGCATTTGAATTCATATGGGCCGATTGTCTCCACCTACTTGGCGAGTTCGATATACCAACTGGCATAGTTAACATTATTGGAAATCTCAATAATAGGAATATAGCTATTTCACTAAATGGGGGAATTTTATCCTCGTTCATGCCTACAAATTCCATTTCATGGGGGTCTCCACGGTTCATAATTTATTTACATAAATCCATTACTAAATAAACTCGAGCAGGATCTTCCTGGAGTATCTATACCTGCCCTCAACAAATCAATCCCCCCATGTCTCATACATGGATGAGCTGGCAGTGTTTCTCTCCTCACAAAAATTTATCCCTAGGGAAATTAATCAAGATACTGTAGACTTTTTCCTTGGAGTCAGGGTTAAGTTTTAACATGGACAAATCATAGGCGTGGAGGCTATCCTCAGGGAGCACAATTAACTCACCATTTACCACTAAACCTCAATAATTTCTAGGCTTGCCAATCTTTAACTCCCCCCTAGCAATGAGGAAGACCATCCTAGATTTCCTTCTCTCTAACAAAATAACAGCCTCATTATCAAAAGTATACATGTCCCTATTTGCCAAAACATCACTGCTGAATATCTTAATGTTCCCTAGGATTTCCTGTTTTATGCCTTTTATTAACTTCTCTCAAAGATTCAATAGGAAAATAAATTTCCTGTGCTCAAATCTATTCTGGAAAGGTAATACTGTGGATATCAGCCTGAGAAACCTCCAAAAGCATTCAAAATTCTAATGGTCTGTCTCTATATTTTATAAACTCATTCCAATTCCAGCCTTCATATAATACAATCCAAAAATTTTTTAAAAATTTCCTGAAGCTTTATTTTTCTCCCTGGTGAACCCGACAGACACCCATCCACCTCCTGAGAAGAGCTGGCTATCATCCATATTAGGGTACATATCAAAATGTACTATACCACCTACTCAATCAAACCCTCAAAAAATCCAAGTATTGGGAGGCATATTATCCTACTAATAATGATATGCCTCCAGGTAATTCCCTCCTAACCTTCTCCAATCATTCCATAATCAATAAATTCAAGCTGGAATTTGGAACTGAAATATCTAGACTTTCTTAATAAAAATAAACTTAAAACGCTCTCCTGACATGACATTTTCTGGTCACCCATAAGAGTTTCTCATGCTTAGACCAAGTCTGCTCTTTGTGTCTTAGGGAAAGATGACACCAGGTTCACATTTTTAGACACTGTTCCTCACTGCATGAGTATGGGGATCTGATAGCCTCCATCCATACAAATAAGAAGCCATTACTCACAACCCTAATTACTAGTAATACCAATGGGAAATCCATTGCAATTAGGAGCTCTATCTTCTTGTTTTTCACCTATTGGTCAATCAGATGTACGATGATTTACAATCCCATAAACAACAATCCATGTCAAATATTCATGTCTAAGCTTAAGTCAATACAGGAAAGAGACAAAAGATTAGCACTGACATTTCATCTACAAAATTATATGGGACTTGATATCCATGGACAATTGAGGTGGGTGAAGCACGAATTGTACATTTCTCAGCCCTGACAGTAGAGAGAGTCACAGACCTTCCTCTTAACTCTGTAATAAACTTAGTATCTCGCATCATGTAATCAATGTAACTTCTTTATCTATATATAATAAAGCATTTATGAGGAAAAAAACTATTATTCCAAACCCTTACCCTCTACAAAGAGAAGCCATTAGATGTCCATGCCAACATAAATGAAATTTAAATTATATTTATGATTGTCTCCATCTTTCTTGTTTGCTGTATGATTATTTGGAGATCATAATTCATTTTATTTTCATTAACTTGATACGCAAATTTCTGTCTGCCATACTGATGATATGGAATCCCCTTGTTATATACTGTAATTATAATACAGACAAGAAAGACTATTTATGACAGAAATAGTTAGCCAAGTATGCCAAAAACATTTAACACAACTATTAGTATAAACAAACAGAGAAAAATATATGTGGTGCAATTGTATACATGTTTGGACTAAATACATAGGTAAAATCTTACTTTTCCCATTTGAAGATGATCGGATTTGTATGCAAGCAAACGCTCAACATAAACTATATTTTATTTTACTTAAACTAAAGGCAACAATATTTCTTCATTATGTTATGTATTAAAACTCATATTCCTCTTTTTGCATCTATATTTGCAAACAAAAACATTTATATCAAATATACAAATAAATAAAATTAATGATGTCAACCTAGATGTATTTTTAAAGTTCATAAAGAAAAATATCTTAATGAATTATTTTGATAATCCTCATTACTCCATTTTGGGTATAGATGGTAAATTACGAGTGTTCTAGAACATCCCTTAAGTCATTTATCCTTTGTATTTGTAGAACTTTTGCCCTGAAGTGTGTTTGTTGTTATCCATTTCCTAATAGTAAGCTTGACGTTTCATGGCACAGATATTAAATACTCGGTCAATTTTCTTCCAGTTCTGACGATTATAGCTTCATGAGCGGCACCTTTCTTTGCCCAATGTCATTTTTGCTCTTAGCAATGAATATTTGTCTGTAACATTATTTATATGTTTTGAGTGAATTAATAGCAGTATTTCTTTTATTATTAAATATCCACAAATCTAGTCACTTTAATTATAACTTAGAAGTACAAACACTTTGGGAATTAGAATGATCTGAATTTACTTTCAAAGATTTTAATTGGCTAACTAATTTTATATGCTTGTTTTTGCTTTCTTGATTATTCAGATACTGGTTTTTAATATTATTTCAATTCAAAAGTGGCTGGTGTTTGTATTCAAATTGTAAATTCGAATTCTCTACTTAAATTTTTGTAGGTTATTCAGTAGTTGAGAATTTTTTTCTCTCTTTGGAGACGAAGCTTGTTTTCTAAAACTAAAGCTAAGTTCATTATTGTCATTTCTGTTCTGTTGTTGATGTCATTATTAATGAATATTATCATATGCAATGTCTTAATAACAAAAAAATTTTATTTGCTATTTCTTTACTTTAATATGAAATTTTCATTTCTTGCTTGCGTTCATTTTATCCAATTATATTTATCACATATTATTGTAGTGAGTTGGAGTTATATCACAATAAGATAATAAAATTTAATTACTAAAGGGTAGTTATTATATATGTGTCATAATTTAATTGGAATAATTATTTATAGTATGAGTAAGTTGGTGTTTAAATGCGTATTGCAATTAATAGTTTGTCAATTATAATGCTTTAATCTTTATTAATATAGTGATAAATAAAGATCGTTACCATCATAGGTCTTGGATTCAAATTAGGCCACAAGGTATGTGTTTAGTACTAGAAAAATGTAAGGCGTATCCGTTACAATATATACGAAGTAACTGAGTTTGCATACTTCATGGATATTATCTTAGGATAAATTTAAATGAAAATCACTAGTAACATAATGCAAAATTCAGATTAATGAGTTAAATAGAAGTTTTTGCAATATTTTAGTCTCATGGTGTTATATCTATCTGCCACATTCATGATCTAGTGTTCAAATCTGGGTGGAACTTGGATTTTTTTTTCAGGTAGTTGAAGTTTTTTTGATATAAAATTGTGATTTTTGTTAGGTAGTCACTCATAGTTGATATGGTTAACTGGTCACATTTTATTTCATAATAGGTATCTAGGTATTTTTAATTACATGATAAAGCAAATCATAAAGTTTCACCATTTAAACTTTGATTAGACTGATCAATATTTCTCTGAAGAGACATTAGAGTGGCATCTCTACCTTGCAATATGTCATTTAAAGACATTTTGCCCTAAGTTACTATATACATATTTGTACATGGTTAGTATTACAAGAACACATATAATTTATAAAATTGATATTTTTGTAATTCATGTCGAATATCATTTTAAAACATATATTTTTCTAGAATAAGAAGCAATTTATAATGAAATAGATAAGTGAAAGTTTCGATGTTTACGATTTATTTTAGTATTTGTTTAATTTGAGTGGGGTGAGGGGTCTGTTTTTATTTTGTATAAGAATTCACTGATTAAGCATTTCATTTTTTGACAAAAATATTTTGAACAATTGAAATAATAGGGGGAAAAATCATAGTTTGAGATTAATTTATTAACATGAAAATTAATGGAGAAATTAATAATTTTGATTTTAAGATAATTGAAAATTGTTAATTGATGAAAGTTTTTTTTATATATATAAATAATTCATGATTTTATTTTGTTTGTTTAATAATAGTCCATTTATTATGCGGTCATACATAAACATGTGTGATTGTATTTACAAATTAAAAGCTAGTGTTGTCTAATATAGTGACTTTAAATTTTCCTTTAGTAAAAAGTCATAAAAATGAAATTTTTTACATATACTGTTTGATAGTAGCTTGCTATCCATTATACTATATTCATGTTGTACAGTTTGTACACTAGAAAATGAGAGAAAATATTATTAGATAGTAAAATATGAAAATAATATATTATAGTCAAAACATTTATGACTACCTTTAATAACAGCAAAGTAGATTCTTGCGACTTGTGGTATCCTGGGTTTTATGAATTTTCATTTATATATCTGCTATATATTAAAGCTAAATCTTTCTCTTTGAAAAGAATTTCATTTTATCCAATTCTAGATTGGTTTGGAATTTATCAAAAGTATCGAGTCATTCCAAAAAATCATGTTACTGCTTCAATGATTAAATTTTACTAGTATTTTAGTAACTCTTTCTTTAAGCCTGAAAATATCTGAGTCAGTAAATTATCTTTTTTGCACAATGATATAAACTTTAATATACTAAGAAAATAAGTTTTGGTGATCATACAACTTGATTAAACCATGAATGAAATGTTAGTGTATATATTTTTTTCAGTCTGGAAAGGAGTAATATTACATATATTAAAAACGTGATGTATTTCTGATAATCATACATATTTTTTGAAATAGCTTTTGTTTTAAGTTTTTTAAAAATAATTTAAGGTAAAATAATAAAATCTATAGTCAAATTGCCTTTATCTTAGTCTTATTTTTGTTATTGTTACTAAAGATAGGATATTGAATTTTTCTTCTATCTTGGATTATATAAAGACGTAGGAAGCTTATATTAATGACCATATCTTTTATTATGTTATTGACAGTTTTTGCAGATTTGTATACATATATATCTTAGTAATTGGAAATGTATTTTTTTCAATCTAGAATTTTCCAATGGACAGTGAAAAAATATTTACTTGTAAATATATATATATTCAAGAATCATATTATTATTGCTTATAGATAAAGATTAAGTTAATGAAACAAAAGACAATAGTGTAGATAGGTAAAACAGATTTAAATAACACATTACAGAATAAAGGTTTCTCCATTAGTTTTTCATAGAGGAATATTGAAGGAGAAAGCTATATTCACTTGTTTTTTTCAATTTGTTGGGCATTAAAAATTTGAGCTGTCTTCCATCCTTGTTTATAGTCCATTTTAAAATAATTAAATACCTGTTATTTCCCTTTCAATATAAACTGATTAGTTGAATGGTTCTGGACATTCTATCTGAAAGAAAAATCATAAACCTATAGAATTTTTTTTTAAGATTTTCTTATCAGAATTTGAACCCAAGCAGTTGTACTTCTAGATTATCTGAATGATTATATTAATCAATAAGTTACAAATTAATAAGTACTATTTAATCATTTTATATGAACTATGTTTAACTTTTACTTTTTAGGAGTTATAATTATGATAATAAAAGAAAAAAAAATTGTGAATTAAAATGTAAGTTCTATTTTTTTCTTTGTAATAATAATTTTTAAGTATATAAAAAATAATTTTTACGAAGAAAAAAATCTTATAACTTTTTTTAATGTTTTGTTTATACTTATAATATTTTTATCTTTAATAATATTTGAATTTCAAGAATATATAATTACTATTATGTTGACACTGTTGGAGAATTTTATTTAGAAACTTATTTATTTAGAGCATAAGAAAAATTTTAAAACAGGCAAAGTGGTTTAAGAATAAATTTTATGTGTAAAAGATTAAGTGATGTTTAATCTGTAAATAAAGCTTTTAAATTCTATTCACCATCATCTTGTTTAACCATTATCAATTCACTACAGGATGGTGTTTCCAAGTTTAAATCAGTTTTTCTAATCTCTAGTCTTGCTTTTCCACACCACCCCAGCAAACTTCTTTATTTCAACCAGATATCTTACATGTGGTCTCCTTCTAGTTCTTTTATAATTTCTTGGAATCCAGTTTAAGACTTCAACTATCCATCTATTACTATCTCTTCTAACAATATGTCCATCACATCTTCATTTCAGTTTTTTAATTCTTTTGATGATATCAGTAATATTTGTTTATTCTCTTACCCATATATTTTATTTTTGATTTACTCTCTATATTTTGTTGAGTTGTTTGAATTCTATATTGTCCAAGTCTGAAATTCATAAATAAAAACTGCTAAATCATATTTATTAAAATCTTTTTTTCAATTAAATAAGTATATTTTCTTTTAAAATGAAATTATTTTTGTTAAAAGCATTCCACATTTAATTCTATGATTAAGTTTGTCTATTATGTTTCCCAACTATATGAATAATCTGACTAAGATATTTATTGTTATTAACTTTTACTAATTTATCATTATCAATCTTTATTTTCTTCTTCTGAGAAAATCCATTGAACTTTATTTACAACATTTTCACATTTGTCTTTAGTTCTACTTACATATTTTCATCTGTTAATTCATGTAACATTTCCTGAAGTTCTAAAGCATTATTTGCAAAAAATAACTCTTTTAACTTTCCATTTTATTCCACAACATACTTCTTGTAAAAGTGCTGTAAAAACTTTTAGAAGTGTGAAATCACTCATATATGTTCTAAATATTAATCTTCTTAGTTTCATCATGTAATTTAATGCTGAATTTATATTTTGATGAGCCAATGCTTTGATCATTATAGAAATGCTTATATAATCAAATGATTTTTTATAATCTAGAAATCCAAAGCATAATGGCAACTCAAATTTGGTCCTTTCTATAACTTCTCTTAATATTTGAATATGATCCATTGTGCTAAAGCCCCTTTTAAAAACAGCTTGTTCAAAAATTTTGGTTGGTTAAAATCCAAAGTTAATTTCAGATAAAAGACTAATACATTTGTAATTTCTAATATCTTTTTATTATCTTTCTGAAATATCAAATATTATTATTATATTTTTCCAATTGTTTTGTATATCTTTATCACTTAGACATTTGACATATAACTTTGCCAATAATTTTTCTATTTCTTCACCTGCTTCATTTAAAATATCTATTACAGTTTCATCATTTTCTGGAGCTTTTCTTTTGTTCATAGATTTAATTTCATGTCTCACTTCTTCATTTAAACTGCTAGACAATTCAGCAATTATAATAATTGTATTGGATATTTTGATTTTTTGTTCTTTATTATAATATAATTTTTTATAAAACAATTTCACACATTTTATGAGGCCATCTCTTTTTTTAATAATAGTACTATCTTTGCTTCTTATTGCAGAAATAAGTTTTCTACCAATACCAAGATGTTGCTTTAAACTTTTGAGATTTTTAGTCTCTATTAACATTTATCTTTTTCACTTACATTTATATTTTTTACATCATTATTAACTATTTTTCATACCATTTTGCAAAACTCTAGATATTAAATTTTTCTTAATGGATTCTTTTTATATATTTTCATATTTCTTTTTTTTTCTTCATACATTATCTTGACTCATTAGAAAATTTTCAAGTAAATTGCTGCTTTTTTGTATCAGCTAACTTTGTTGCCATTCTTAATAGTATATCACTTATCCTCTTGAGTACAAAATCAGTTGACATTTTAAAATGATTCACAAATTCTACTTTAAATTCTTTGTAATGTTTTTGAAGTTTTGAAATATCAGTTGTGTATACTGTTTTTCTTAATAAGTTATGTCTCTCTAGTTTTGCATTAAACACTTATTCTATATCTCACTAATCAATCATCATTTTCTGTCTTGAATCTATTAAGAACATTTCAATCTTGAAATACATATTGTTTGATGGTTAAAATATAATCTAATTCTGCTATATCTTTATTTGGATGTTTCCATGTCCATTTCTGTTTAAAATTTTTCTCAAATAAAGATTTCATAATATATACTTTTTCTGCAAATTCCACAATTCTGTGTCTTCTTTTATTTTTATCACCATGACCAAATTTATCCACAACACGTATCTTTCAATCATTCACCAATTCTAGCATTAAAGTCTTCCATGACAATTTTAAAATGTTTGATCTGATCAAAAGGACTTTGTACATCTATGTAAAAATATTCTACTTTTTCATCATTGTTGGAACTTATTGGGCATAAACCTGATGGAAATAATTAATCTTGCCACTATATCTGATATACTTTCTCCATAATTTTTTTTTACATTTTTTTATTTATAATGAATCCCACTCCATTTGTACTTCCAATATTTGTGTCTTTGCAATAAAGTGCATGTCCATTTTTTAAATCAATTTTTTCTTCATCTTTTCTTTTAACTCCACAAAGTTAACAATGTTCCATTTAATATTAGATAATTCTTTTTCCAATTCATGCAATCTTTTTTCATTTGAAAGTATTTTGCAGTTGTAAATATGTAAATAAAAGATCATTATTAAATAGCAGCCTGGGTTCACAATCAAGAGATTCTTAGTACTCTCTGCCTTTGAGTATATACTGCTGTTTTGGATGGGAACTTTGCAGTTTATGAGAAATAAGGACTATAATTTAGTTTTGTTTATCATGATTATAAATATCTATTCAAAAAAAGGTCATTCACACACATATTTATTCCGCCTTCAAGAAAACTCAATTGATATTTCAGTTAAGAACTATCAGTCAACTGAGAAAAAAAAAAAAACCCATGCAGTTTTTTTATCTTAACCTCAGAAATAAAAAACCAATAAACTCACCACACATTTTGTATACAGTACTATATAAATATTTGTATAGTAGTAATATCTGCAATGACAACAGTGTATGATGTGGACCTTAGGAATTTCTCTGCTCATTTTCTTAAAGCCTCAAAGAAGAATTAAAAAGTTTCATTATAGTTTATATATATACGTGTGTGTGTGGTCTTACAAAAAATAAATAAACAAAAATTTAAAATATTTTCATTCTTTTTATGTTTTATTTTTATGTTTTATTTTTCATATACAATCCTAATTAATGCTTTCATTTTTTTTTTTATTATTACATATTGGAATACAATTTTGCTAAATAAAATTTCTATTACCATTGTTCCTATTCTACATTGAAATACCTACAATTACAGACTCACATTGATAAATCTTTAAAAGTGCTTGAAATCTACTTCCTATTGATAGACTCTAATCTAAGATTATTATACAAGATTTTGTATTAGATTTTTTTTTTTTTTTAATATAATACATAAGTGTATGTATATGTGGGAAAAAAAAAGATTATTTAATACTTACTGGAAACATAATAATAATAAAGCATCATATTTTAAAATTGTTTACCTGATGATTGGCATATCCAGAGATTTCACTAATATTATCAGTCTATAGTTTGAGATAGGATTAATTCTTTTATATTATCTGTTTTCTTTCTTCTTTTGAGTCTGTCAACATTTTAATTGTATATACATATTTTTTCCATGTTGTAAACTGATGATAATATATGATTGTGTTGTCACTTAAGTGAAAGCAAAATTAAATTAATTGAATATTAAATTAATTTGTATCAGGTAAGACTTATTTAAAAATGTCAGAACCTTAATATAAAATTTTATATCCTTTGCTATTTCTCATTTTTATTATCTTTAGTAGTAATATTGATCTAATTACTAATCATTAGCTGATAGTTGTGTTATTATCTGTGTAATTGTTCCGTCCCCTTTTTTATCAGTTGTTTATTTTTATAGATAATAAATTATATTTGTTAATTAAATTTATGAACATAATTAAAAAAAATATTTACATCTTGTTATTTGATTTTGATTTATATATATATATATTTAGAATCTCCATCCAGAAGTGGTTGGGATGATGATGATCTTACACCTCCTCCAAAGTCATCATGGGATTTACTTACACCTACACCAACAAGATCAAATAGAGATGATTTTAGTGAACACAGTTCCAGATCATCGAGATCAGAAAGAGAGTAGGTTTTTTAAAAAATTATATGTTACTTTTTTTATATTAATAAATTACTATCATAAGCATTATTATATAAATATTTTTTACTTTGATTTGTATTATGCATTATGACTCGTCATTATCACTTGTGTGAGAATATTAATTATTAATTAAGAGTTAAAGTTTACTAAATAATTTTTTTTTGTTTGTTGCCATTGTTATATATTTAAAGAAGATTTTTATAAAATATAATTTTAAAAAGTATAGCCTAATTAGCATATTATAAAAATATGCTTCATTACAAAATTCAGTTAACATTTAATCAATTTTTATCTTAAATGATGTTAGAAAATTGGGAATAATGTATTTGAAAGAATCTTAAAAGTATTCCACATTAAGAGCAAATTCTTTACTTATCTGATATTAAGTACCTTTTTTTGATTAAAAATTTTATTTATTTATTTTATTATAAAATCCAGTAACTTTGCATAAATAAGGTATGTAGATGACACTACAGGCAGTTTCTAACATACACAAATAGTCTCCTTTTCACATCTTTTTACATAATCTGATTTATATCTAAGTAGAAAAAAATTATAAATCTTTCTTGCTGTGATGTATTAAAACATGTTTTCTTTGAAAAGCTCTTACTTATAGAGATTTATCATAATGAAAAAGTTTTTATAAAGTATATATTATTTGAAACATCATATTAATGATAGTACTTACAATAACAGAGTCCTGTAAAAACAATTTTATAACTAATAAAGTTTATTCTGTTGCTAATTAATACAAAATAGATATATATATTATAACCAACAAAAAATTAGTTATTACCTACAAAATATCTCATTTCAAAAAAAAAAAAAATCCACTGGCATAATTCTCTTAAGATTTAGAGTATGCGCAATGTTGGGAAGCCATTGTAACCAATAAAATATACTAGCCATTGTAACTATATAAATAAATATTAGTTATTGTAACTGAACAAAAAATGATAATGAAATCAATGTAGTGAAATTATATTTATTTATAATAATAGATTCTTTCACTAAAGAATCATCCCTTTTCCCCTTCCGCATATATATGACACATTCATAGTCGCACACTGGCGCTATTTGTAACTAATTAAAATATCAAAAATTAAATATTAAGTATCATCAAGCTTGGAAAAAAAAGAAATCAAATGCTTATTTCTGTTTTATTCAGTTTATCTATGTGCATGTGTTTTACCTGGGTGCCACGAGGCTGACTAAACCTAGATAAAGTAATATCATATATTTATTCATATGTGTATCTGGTTCAAACCCACTTGGTACATTCTTTACAACACATGCACTTGGATGAATGGAAAACGACATTCTTATATTTTAGTTATGCTAATAAAACTATAAGATCCCAATATCATAAATTCTCACTTAATACTTTCACAGGTGTTACCAGCTCAGTTTAAGTACATAGACCTACAGATGCATAGATACTCTTGCTAATGGCTCACAAACAAACATAGTGAGGACCATTATTTATATATGGACATTAAATCCATTTATTTAATCTATTTATTAATAATACTATTGACAACAATGATGATGATGATGATTCCAGTCACAGCTCTTGCAATTGACTCACAACAACAAATTTAGCCTTTCATAAACCTATAATTATTTACCGAAAACATAAAATTTAGCTTTTATGAATCTATAATTATTTACTTAAAACATTATTATATTTAAACTGTGACTTAACGCTTAATATTCATTAGTAATGATGAATGATCATAATTAAGTGATGAAATTAAAAATAACAATACTAATAATAATAACACTAAAGCCAAATATTATATAATTATATTTATTAAGATTCTTTCCTTTTAATAAAACAAAATTCTAATCATCCAATTGACTTCAATTATTATATTGATCAAAGTAATACATTATTAAAACAAAATTCTCTATGTGTAACTGAACAAGAAAATTAAATATATGTATATGGTCCTACCTATTTACGATAAGCTGGTTTAAAATGAAACATTAAAAAAAAAACATTCCATCTAATGCTTATTCAATAATTTTCCCAGCTTTATTATATATGTTATAAATGCAATACAAAAGTCATTCACACAATATGTGTTTGTTCACTTTCATACATGTGAATCTATACTTTATTAATTTGCTCCCTTAAAAAAACTAATAAGCATTAAGATTTTAGCCTAACCTATTTTGATTTATCTTAATTTACGTATGTCTGTATAAGCATTCACCCACATACACACTTGTGATATGTTGGCATATATATATCATGTTAAAATGCTTCCCTTCATATTATTCATTTACAAATAAATCACATACATAAAAAAAAAATATTTAAATCTTGAACAAAGCAACATTTATATCAAATTTAAATATGCAAAACAAATAAAAAACACTATAAAATATATATTGACAGATTGCTCAAGTACTGTGGTTAACCCAATAAATGACAATAAATAAAAGACAAAAAAATAATATTCAAAGATAAGAAACATTAAGTCTAATAACTTTAAAATGTATTTGTGATGTTGTTATGCATAATGATAATTAATAACATAAAATAAAATAAAAAAAACTTTTAATGTTTATGTATTTAAAAAAAAACAATGTTTGACCCATAGAAGGAGATTCAAATGATTATTTTAAATAAATAAAAAAAAAAAAAAATTAATAAAATTTCAAAGTTACTGATCCATTTTTCAGTTCTTATGGATGTCTAAGTTGAGACAACGGACTGCTCTCTTGTCTATAGCTTCAGGCTGAGTTGGCTGAACTTTGTGGCACTTCACTCTTTTCCTTCTTTTTACCATTTCAGATTTATTTCTGGAACTCTTGATGAAAATAAAAGAAAACTTTAAAAAACTGATTAGTAGATTAGTTGAAGTTTGTTGTGTGGATTATATACATCTTTCATCTTTTCTTCTTTCTTCTTTTCCCTCTCTTCAAAGATGATGATCCTTTAATAGGCCATGGGATGAAAAAGAACTCTCTGAGACAGCATGTGTTTTTGGCTTGGTTGACTTGAAACACGATCATTCTTTGGGTCTTAAAGATATATATGAGTATACAGACAAACTATGTAACTTATGATGAAGAGATTATGGGGAGAAAATAGTGCAATTTAACACCGCATCCTCCTTTTCTTACAGCTAAAAATATATATAAACACTGAGTCCATTTTGTTCTAAAGCAGCAATTTATACACTCTCCTTATAATACCATTTTACTTTTCAGCTTCTTTTTAGGGACTGAATCTTTATTGATCCTGATGGAGATTTACTGTTTTCTCTCACTAAGTTTCTTTCTTTTCTGAAACTCTTTTCATAACTCACATATATAGTTCCTTCTAGAATAACTTAACTGCAATAGTATTCATATATCAGCACATCTTCATCTATACTATATAAAGCAATACTTTAACATTTTGCCTTTACTTCTTCCCTCAAGTGCAGGGAAAGAAAAAAAAAAAATTAATCCTGCTCCCCAGAACTTGAAAAAAGAAAAATAATAACACCACTACTGAACCCCTCTCTTTCTCACCAACCTTTTTATATCTTAGTTTTCATAATTTATCTAACTTTAAGATAGGTCAAAGGGCCTTTATCAGCCAGCCCAAAGATTGTTTCACGCACTGTCATTTTATAAAAATAACAGAACTCAAACTGATGATACTTAATGGTCAAGTAACTAAAAGAAAAATTAATTTCTCCCTCCAGTTGCCAAAAGATCACTCTTTTTTGACATTTTTTTTACAACTTATAATTTGCACAACAAAAGAAAAAAAGAAAAATCAAAATTTATGTGTAATTAAGAGTAAGTGTATCATTACTACTTACTTATAAATCTTACTTATTAGTATTTATAATACACACACAAACAAAGATACACACACAAAAATTTTTTTTTGTTTGATTTAATAATATATATGTGTGGGAACTGGACTCTATTCCTACAATATATATATATATATTTACATCCTTTAGTTAAAATATTATTCAAATTTGAATAATAGTAGGGTAAATAAATAAATAAAAATTTGCAGCTAATGATTGAAAATAAGATATTTTCTTCTTCCTTTTTTATGTAGTTATATTAAGTTATTATCCAAGTTTTAATTTTTAATTTTCTTCTAATGAATAAAAGAAAGATATCTCTCCTCTTTATTTTTCATATTCCTAAGCAGAATCATTAAAATTTGAGTGATATGATAAAGAATTAAAATGAATTTTTACTAATGAATGATGATTTTTCTCTCCCTTTTATACTTCTAAGCTGAATTATTATTTAATTGTAATATTATAAAGAAAGAACAAAATTCCAGCTATGTGCTTTTATGAATTTACATGTACTCGCCCATGAGTATCGGTTTGAAAAACATAAATGTATGCTTATCCTTAGAGCTTGTCTATATATAAGCCAACCATTTCTTACAGTGCTGAAATCAGGATTTCAATCTATGTTGTGTCTGGATTATCATACTTGGAATATTTTGCACATTTGCTGTGTATATACATATGTCAGATCTACATGCACCAAACTTATGTAAATCAGGAATTGCCTGTAATTAAAATAGAATAATTTAACAAAAAATATTTCAGTTATTGAAATACTAAAAAAATAAAAAGGAAATAAAAATAAGTAATAACTACTTAGTAAATATTTTTTTAATCAAAACATTTTCAAAAATGACTAAAAAAAATTCATTATAATTAATATTATTATTGATATCTCATTTTAGGATTAAAGTCGCTCTAATAATTTGTCAGTAATGTATTATAAATCAGTATGATGGTCAAATATCCAATATGATTTATTTGTCCATAATGTTGTCACAAACAGAAATAAATAAATAATTTATTTATTTATGTATTATAAATCTTTCTCTTTTATAATTCAGCAACTTTTTGGATCTTATTATTCCATATTAAATTTGGTTTTTCCAAGAATGTTTTAAGGTTGTTCTTTTATCTTTTGCTAACCAATGAGTTCATCTTCCATTAACCTTTTAATGGTAGTCCATTTATTTAAAGATTTAAATTTTACAATAACATTAGCAATGCAGCTTTGGTCTTAAACTAATATCTTCTATGCACCTACATATCATGTAAATATGATTTTTGACTAGAAATATAAGTTAAATGTTCAAATCCTGTGTTAATAAATTGGAAATGTAAGGATTGAAAGCCGATCTATAAGTATATAGTCAAGTGAAAGCTGGTCTATCTAGAAGTCTAAATATGGCTCTAACTGGAGTATAATTGAACTTGTTTCTTAAATACAAATTAAACTGATTTCATTACAAATAGCCTTTAGTCTTTATATACTGACATTAAATATTATAAATTATACACATATTATACCATAATATATATGAGTAAATCAATCATGCTAGACTAGTTAAAGACTAAGTTTAAGTCATGGTACTTCAAATAGTAATTCTAACTAGAGAAATTAAATTAACTTCAAAGATATTCACCCTAATTTTTAAAAAAAATTCTTTATAAATATTAAATTTTAATATTTATCATCAGATAGACATTCTGTGATCATGTTTAGATTTGTTGTTATTCTGTTATAAAATGTAGATTGATGCATGCTGCTAATCATTATCATTAAATATCATATATATATATTTATCTATGGGTGTTTAGTTTATGTTCTTCATTCCATTACAATATATATATATTATACTCTACTAAATTGAATAATCATTTTGAGGCCTTTGTAGGGATTCATATTTTGTAAAATAATTTACTTTATTGTTTGCAAATAGTATACATATTGTCTTCAAAAAATATTCAAATACACTTGTATATTTTACAACATTTATAATTTATACAACAAAATAGATGTTCAAACATATATTAATTGGAGCTCTAATCAAAATATATAGTTGTATTACATATTAATAGTTTTATTATATGTTAATTATAATTAAATTCACATTAAATTTAATTTAAAAGATTAATATAATACTTTGAACTCATTACAAAATCATAAAAGGAATATTTATGTTACATTACTCATCACACCAGCATCTGAAAATATGTAATCTCTGCTGAAATAGGGGTCTTTACGTTTTTACCATTGACCTCAATTATACCCACAATCACAACTTTACAAGAATTTAATGGGATTTTTTTAATATATATTTTTAATTTGTCTACTGCATGAAATTTTAATCTTAAAATCAACTGTAAAACAAACAAATAAATCCTCCTTTTTTTAATCATTTTTACAGTGCTAACCATTAGAAAACAGTCAACACTTAGACAATTCCAATATAGATAACAATTAACAATCTTAAATCATTGTCAAGGCAACCTCCTTTTAATAATACAAACATTATAACCAATTATATATTGAATCCTTTTTTTAGACCTATTATGTCAAATAACTATATTACATTTAATGAATAAGCAAATGTTAAACATTTAAAAACTAAACAGAATTTATTTGAAGCTTTTTACTATATAGTATCATAATCATAGTGTAATAAAAGGAAAGGGAGTTGTCATCCATAAATGATTACATTTATAAGTATGTTAAAGACTATTAATTTTTATCAATTTATATACTTTATTATTTCATATGCAAATTAGTGTTATTTCACATTAAATATAGCTCAATGTATATGTACATACCCTCCCTCAAGGTATGAATTAAAAGCACTTTAATTTTATTGATGCATTAAGAAGAAGAATTTGATAAAACTTCATAAAATATACTTTGTTTAAAGAATATACTACTTGATATATTTTAATGCATTAAATCTAATACACAATCATTCACATATTGCTTTTACTTCATTAATAGGCATATGTATAAATATTTTATAATTATATTGAAGCTTAATCAATTTCCTTTTTTTTATAAGTTTTATCACTTTAATTAAATATATAACATAATCATATATATAAATTATTATTTCAAAGAATATAAATTAATATGTTAAAATGCTGAAGTATTTTCTGTATATGTAATAGTAACTTTTAAATTGCAAAATATGACAATACAAAGTTCCCTGGATTAGTTTAAGGTAAGCTCTATCAATTATGTCAAACCATTAAACAAGCCATAAGTCAGAATTTTCTAGTTTTTTTAAAGCAGATTTATACATATATTACATGGAAGCTCCTGGAAATAATACTATGAATTCATTTGTCTGTGAGAATATTAGAATTAATATATATATATTCTAACCTTGCATGTGTAGTCTCACTTCCGGGCAATATAATATTAAGTAAAATGGGTCTAGCTCAGTTAACGATTACGTTCGGTTAAATGCAAATAATTGATAAATAAAATATTCTGCATTAATATTAAATATTCTACTAGCTCAAATTAATAAAAATAATAATAAGGTTCAGTTTATAAAATAAATAAATAAATATTTATTAAATCATGAGACTTGGAAGTGAGATACAGATGACAAGAAAGATTACATTGAGCCAATATCCCACAGGATATTACCTCAATGGCATAAGAACACTATCCCCCCTATTACTATCTCAAATAAATAAATTTATAGCATTCTTACGACTTCAATAATAACTAATTATTAAGATTAAACTAATAATTAAATCTTAATCTTTTTATCTATAATAATTTAGCTAAATAAAATCTCAGGTTCATAAAACTACTTTAAGTTAATCAAAATCACTGTAGTAAAGCATGATAAGGGATTTAATGTCATACTTTACCACACCTAACTAATAATAATAATAAATAATAATAATATTCTTCATTGTATGATCTAATTTTATATATCTTTTCTCTTCACTATAATTCTTATTCGCCATAATAATAATAAGGAAATAATACAATATAATCTTTTATCTTTCATATAATAATGTAATAAATATGTGGTAGCATCTTATAATCTGAAAAATATATGTGTGGCAATGGATAGCATTTATAATTCGATGTACTATTATAATAATCAACTTATGACCATAAAGATAATGTAAAATGTAATTTCTTAAATAAATAAATTCCAAGAAAATATTAGAATTCTTAAAAATAATACTTTATTTATTTCTGTGCAAATGTTATGTTTGATTCAAATCTTCTGTGTTTATTATGCATTGTAATGGGAAAGAAAACAATCTGAACACAAAATTTTGAAAAACAAATTTAACAGAGTTTTTATTATAACAAATAAAATAAACAACGATCTATTTACACTATTTACAATTGGTATAATAAATCTTGCACCATTATACATCTATTATTCATTGTAACTACTAATACAATAGAAAATCAATTTAAGTCTTCACTCTGACTTAAAAAAAATATAATACAATTTTTCTATCTCTTTATTATCAAATTTTATGATAAAATTATAATCACTTTATATTTACTCTAAAATATTATCTCTTTAAATATTATTACAATATGCTTCCTTCAACATACATTGAAGCATAAAACGGAAAACACAAAATATAACAATATCGAATATGGATCTTTTTACTAAATAATTTCTCATTTTGCAATGTTATTAATATTACACCAAAATATCCAATGTTGATTTATTAATACAATATGTGGATATCATTACTAATCATACTATGATTATTATACCTGATATCTCCTACTTAATATTACTTTAATATGGAATAGTTGCAATTATTGATGTACTTTTTATTATTTAAATAAATACAAAATTGTACCTATGCTTATCTTGTACTGTTTTGTTTTACTACATTATCTATCTTGAAAAATATACAATACTTATAAAATAAAATAAAATATTTGAAGTTATTTAATATTTCAGAGCAACTTTGCTTCATTTATTTTATTCATGAAATTTATTTTATTTCCAAAATAAATATAGAACATATTCTATGATTCTTTACCATCTAGTTCCGTTGGATTCTTAATTCCATTTTGCATTAACTCTATTCCTCCTTATAAGTAAATGAACCTATCTTATTCATTCAATAACAATTCTTAAATTCTAAATTATTTATTATTTCTTTTCAAAATATACAATACTGTTTGATGTAATTACTTTGGAAAATCATGATAGCAAATAGATGTGTAGGCATAGGGAAGAAAACTAGAGTCTTACTCCATAGTACATATTAGATAAAACACCATGGCACAGTGTATCTATAAAATAGAGGCATGACCCATTTGTCTAATGACCTCCACTACCAACAATGATGTCAAAGCTATTACTTCAGCTTTATTGAAACATCAGTATTCAAATAAAATAGACACTGCCCACAAACAAAATATACCAGCTACAGGGCTTTGTTAACTGTACTTGTATACTTAATAAGATTACAAAATGTTATTCCTATTCCCATAATAAATCCTACATTAATAACATCTCATTGGTTTCATGTTCTCAAGATTACTACCAAGTCACTATCTTATCAAAATTTCCCTATAGATTTATCAAATCTACACTGACAAATAAGACTAACTAACAGAGTCAAAATAATAAATAAAACTCAATCGTAATTAGAACGATCTCACTAATCTACAAGAAAAGTTTACTTTACTTTCTTATCCAATATTCTTGAACAAAATATAAAATAATCATTATCTATACTTTAAATATCTAATAATATTAAAGTTCTTTGTAAAAGAATCATATAATTATTCATCATCATGTTGCATTATATTAATAATATGAAATTAAAGTATGCATATTCTTAGAATAAATAAATTCTAATCTTATAATTTAAATGTGTTGTATAAGTGCGTTCACATACAACCTAACATTCATACTTCAATATAATATAATTCATTGATAATCTGCAAAAGAAAAAAATATACATCATAAAATATCAATATCCACAACTATTACCTAAGTGATATCAACTTGTTAATCACTTATGACGTCTTTGTGTCCATCAATCAAAATAAACATTGCATAATATAATATACATCCATACTTTCACACTTAGAAATATTAACTTATTTAAATTATCAAACTATTTACTATAAAATTATAATATCATTAGTACTAAATTAATATTTATGTACCTATTCTACTAATTAAATAATATTACACTTAAAAACTAAAGTTAATAAAATAAATCGAGACATAATTACGTATATCTTCTAATATTGGGAGATTTTTTTTAAAAAAAAAAAATTTTTTTTTTTTCCCGGAGAGTTTTCTTTTTTAAAAAATTTCTCTTAAAGAGCAATTAAAACCCCCAACCGTTGCTAAGTTCTCTTGTTCTAGTGCTTGATGACAAAAAAAACTTCACTGAACTTGACACATGCGCTGTAAACTCCTTCCTGCATGATGAACAAAGTTTAGAAAATGAATGATAAAAAAAAAAAAATTTACGACGTCTGAAATCTAAAATTATTGATGAAAATAATCACTGATCTACTTTGAAAAAGTTTGTAGAATAATAGTTCATTGTTTATATTATTCAGAACAGTGATTATTAAAATAATAAATAAACTATAATGTTGAAAAATAATATTTTGAAGCTTCTTTTCCTTAGGATCCTTTATCGGCTTGGTGATGCATCTTATCCTGGCAACTTGACTACGGACAATCCGGATATGACTTTTTGCGCAATTTTAAAATATTTCCATGGATTCAATAATTACTTATTTATAATTCATTCCTCTATAAGTTTATTCATCAGGATAATTTATCATTTCTTATCAAGTATAGCTATTTTCATTATTATTCAAATTATCAGTTTTTTAAATAAATTCTTGCAAACGTGTATAATCTTATATAATTTAGATTTTATTACATACGCTTTAGAATATTCATTTAGATATTGTTTGTGACAGTTTTTCCTTAAAATATTCACAATGTTTTCCTTCAAAAAGGATAAAACATTTATCTCCATAGCTTTATTTTCCATAAAATTTATTATAAGTTTGTCGTATTATTTATCGGTTTTGAATACGACTATCTCGCTACTAGAAAAATGCGTTGTTAACTTTCATTTACAAATAGCTTTTCTGCTAAGCTTTCTGTATAATGTCCAATATAATTCTTTGCTTACTAAAATAGTTCTCCTCGTTAACACCATTAATATTACATTAATAATTATCATTCTTTTAAAATTTTCTTAATTAAGCACATATTACTTGTTGGCATTTCCATATTTTTTACTGTGAAGTCGTATTAAGTTTTGACGAAAATCCTGGTAAAGGGAACTTAAATTTAGCACTGCATCCTTTTAATAAAACTTATTAAAATTTATTTATACTATGCTCTCTTTGCAAATACTTAAAAATTAATATCCTATCAATTTGCAAATAAATTATATGAGAGCACTAAAATTGACTAAAATAAAATTTTAAAAGAAGTATAAATTTTAGAAATTACTAGTACCGACCTAAAACTAATCGTGCAGCAGTATTTATACCCTACAAAATACATCATCTTATTGGTGGATTTTGCTTTTCATCTGATACTTAATTTGCATATTACTTCAGTATCACACAAATTTAAAAAAATAAAATATGACTCATTATTATTTTAAAATATTACTGAAAATATTAATCTTAAATCAATTTCTATACTTTATTAAAATTAATTAAACATTTTAAAATGACTTTTAAAAGCAATATTTATCAATTTATTCCACCCTTTATTTTTAATTTATCTATTTTATTTTAAAACAAAATATTTAATTTTTACTAACTGCATTCATTTTATAAAACTATTTAAAACATTTAATAATAGCTAACTTAAATATTTTCCCTTGTGATAGATAAATAAATATATTCAATTCTATAATGCAATTTTTAAAATATTTTGAACTTTGTTAACACAAATACTAGCAAGCATGTGTGCATGACTGTATTATACAGGTCACATGACTTACAACTGAGACAGATTGTATCAAAATTCTGCCTGAAAAATATTAAATGTTAATTGCAACAATTATTATATTAAATAAATAATATAATAATATAAAATTTGGAATAATAATTTTGAAAACATAGAATTAAATATAACTTTTCCTACCACAAAGCTTACTTTTAAAACATATAATATTAAATATAATTATTAGTTATAATTTATACTTTAAAATATAGCATTTATTTAATTACCAGTTTTAACTATTAAAATTCAACTTTTAAAACATATTTTAAACATTTATTGCTGCGTTATTTATTATGGCCAGCTTGTCCAACCATATGTAATTAATATTTTTAGCTTTATTTAACTGTTTTAAGGTCATAATTTTAAGCATTACATATTTTTATTTAGCTTTAAATTGTACTTTTAAAATATTATCAATATAATATAATTATCACACAAAGAGAACATATCCTAAATTTAATTTTTTTTAGTAAATTGCTATGATGAACAAATTCTGACCTATAGAAAAGGGCACAATATATATAACCCTTTGGGTTAGATATATGTTTTAAAGCATACAATTTATATATATATAAGATTATTGTATGTTGTAAATAAATATTTTATTATTAATTAAATAAATTTTTTTGTTTCATTGCCATTATAATATCATTGCATAAGCACATCTATTTATCAGAAAATCTACTTTAATAAAGTTTGCATTAATAATAATTTTAAGAATACATTTCAATGGTCACATAGTATTTATATATCCATTTTACGTAATAATTATTTAATTATATTATCTGCATTCTTAGAAGATAAATGTTATATTATTTACCTCATTTCAAATGCACTTGTTGTGTAGTTGGCAACATAAAAGATGTCCTTACTGTCTTCTACATTATTTAGATATTGCTTATTGAAATTTACACCAGAAAATGTAAGATTTCTGTGCTTTATGGTCAATAAAAGTGAAATAATTATATTTTAATAATCGTAAAGTATTTTAATGTTTTTTAAGTTATCAGTTATATATTACTTAAGTATTTGAGTATTCTATTATTATGTAATTTTATTTCTACTTTCACAAAATACTAATATTCCAAAATTAACTAAAAAAATGTCAAATGTTCCATGTTTAGCTTAAATAGTAATCATCATAGTTTTGTTGAAAAGGTAAAGTATTGCCATTACCATTTTATTTCAAATGCATTTTATTCTGAATTTGAATCCTGAGATCAAGATATTCTAAATTTGTAAAAGAACCTATATTTGAGATAAATATATTTTTTTAATATCTGAGATTAAGATATTTTAAATTTATAAAAGAACTCATATTTGAGATTAAGATATTTTAAAACATAAAATGTGATATTTTAAACTTGCAAAAGAACTTATATTTAAGATAAATGCAATATTCTTAGAACATATGATAAGATATTTAAGATTAAAAAGAATCTTTATTTGAGATCAAGATTTGTATTTTAATAATTACTTTTAGCCATGGTATTGTCTACAAGAGGACTCATACTCTGTGTGGTTGTTCAGCATCCATTTTTATATAGGCCTGTGCATATAACCTCGGATTGCTGTTTGTCTTCCACCGTATTATTGTCCTACAGGTTACATGGTGGGTTTTTGGTGACCAACATGATGGCTTGATTGTAAGACTTCTCTTCCATCACCCTTTGGTCAGTTTGTTAGTTTTACATAGTTGGTTTTCGATGCGCCAATATAGCTAGTAGATAGGTGTATGACCAATGTGGCTACCAGAGTGATAGTTTAGCTATAGTATTAGTGGAAAATTTAATTTCAAAACATCAAAATTTTTAAGAAAAATGTATTTTTATGCTCATGAAACTGCACCATGTATTATAATTGTGCCTTGTACTCTTTAATCATAGATATTATTAATAAAACTTAAATATTGATCATTATTTTTATATTAGTCAATTTTAATGAAAAGAATCATTCATAGATATTCTGATTATAATGGCAACATATTAGTTAATAATATTATAATATTAATATTGCTTAAATAATTATTTATTAAGCTATGAGTTTAAAATATATAAAGATATTTTGTTACTATGATATATCTGAGGGGTCCAAAAGATTATTATAGCTGTGTAAAATAGTTATATCAATTGTTTAGGGAGTTTAAACAGCTATAACTACTAACATTACTATGGTGAAATATTGTTTGATGGTGGTTGTATCATGTTTTGATGAATGTAATATAGTGTCAATGACTTATCTATGTGGTAATTATTAAAAACTATTTTAAAAAAGGTTTCAGTGTAAAAATTTGATATTTGTTATTTTGTTGTTTAAAAAATAAAATGTAAGAAGTAGAAGAAACAAAAGATATGAGTGATGTTCAAAATGTAACCCATCCTGTTAATCAAGATTTTTAATTTATTTATGAAAGAAATGAAAGTGGAAATGATGGCAGAAATGAGTGGGAAAATTGATAGTCAATCAGTCAAAATGAGTAAGAAAATTGATAGTCAATCAGTTGAAATGAAAATAGAAATTAAAGGAATAAGTGAAAAATTAGAATCTAAAATTGATAATCAATCAACAGAAATTAGAGAAATGAATAAGAAAATAGATAATCAGTCTAGAATTTTAGAGGATAAACTAGATGAAATACAAGATAAGGTTAGACTAGAGTTGAATGAATTGAGTGATTGACAGGAGTGTAGATTCAAAGATATAGAAAGTAAAATAGAAAGCTCCCAAGAAGACACTTCAGGATTTTAATTTTAAATTTAGTTCATTAGAATTTAATTGTAAAATGGCTAAAGATGATTCCAACCAGAAACTGGAGGAAACTAGAAATCAATTGAGTAATTACAAAATAGAATCAGAGAATAAATTGGAAAAGTTAGAAGGTGAAGTAGTCATATACAGTAGTAAGCTGACAGAACATATTAGTTGTATAGAGGATAAATTCTGAAATGTTGAGTTACAATCTAATCAGTACATAAATAAATTTGCAACATGGTTAGAAATTAGATTTCCAAAAATAAATGGTCAGATAGTCATTGAGAAAGAGTTAGTGAAGACATGGCAGATTCAAAGTCAGAATAAGGTAGAGATTGAAAACATTCAAATAGAGCTGATAGAAGCATTTAATGAAACTAAACTAGAAGTCTAGGAGTCAAAAAAGTTAATATTAAATTAGGAGGAGACATTAAAAAGATTTAAGAGAAGATAAAAGAACTATCAGTCAAATTTCAAGAATTTCCAGAATAGGTCAATGACAAAAAATTAGGCTTGTTTGAGCGGAAAAATATGATAGGAGAGATAATTGAACAATGGATAAAATCAAAATACCCCAACAAAAGGTTGAAGAGCTGCAGCATGCTAATGAGCAAAGTTATCGATTGTGAGAAGTCATAACCAGCAGAAGATTATAGTAAAGTTGAAACTCCTGTTAAGAAGTCTTTAAGCCTTGATAGTAATGTTAAAAATATCCATCATGTCCAAACTGTAGTGAAAATGGTGATAAATGATAATCCTGGGTTAGACTATATAAAAATGATGAAGATATGATAGAGAACTCAATGATTGTCAAATTTATGAAGGTCACGGCATTCGTAGGGAGTCTTTAACTCTTGATCGTAATGTTAAAAATATCCATCATGCCCAAACTGTAGTGAAAACAGTGATAAATGATAATCCTGGGTTAGACTATATTAAAATGATGAAGATATGATAGAGAACTCAATGGTTGTCAAATTTATGAAGGTAATGGCATTCATAGGAGGGTATTTACAAGGCCCTCTGAATTTTTGCAAAGCCTTGATGAAGTGTTTGATCTCTGTTCTTTGAGTGAGAGAGAAAAACTATCCATATCAAGTAACCATCTCCATGCCACTGCTAAAGATTGGTGGCAGTCTCAGTTCAATTATATTCAAACATATGGAGACTTCAAATATTGCATCTTGTCTAGTTTTTGGAGAGATTGTTCAGCACAATTTGTCTCACTATATTGAGCAGACCTTAATCAGGTTGTGACAGGTATACCATTGAGGAGGTGGCTGGAGTCCTAGTTAGTCTAGAAATAACTGAAAATAAATTTATACATAAAAATGCTAAAAATTTGAAATAAATATATAAATTCAACATTCCTTTTCTTTTTAAAACTTGTTTTTATTCCAACTATAATTTTCTTTCTCCTTCCAATACAACGTTTCAACTACATTCTGTAGTCATTATCAAGTTTCCTCCTTCTAATTATATAGGGAAGGAGGAAACTTGATAATGACTACAGAATGTAGTTGAAACGTTGTATTGGAAGGAGAAAGAAAATTATAGTTGGAATAAAAACAAGTTTTAAAAAGAAAAGGAATGTTGAATTTATATATTTATTATCATGGAGCTATAATTTAAAAAGAAAAAGAAGTGAAAAGATGTGTATATAATTATAAAAATTTGAACTAATATCCAGGTGCTAACATTAATCTTGTTCTATTAGGAAATTCAAATGTTAGGGTAATTCATAAGAATAGAAGTCATAGTATCAGAAGATTAGTCTCTTATTATAGGCACATTAGTGATCACCCTAAGTCTTTATAAACAGTCAGGTGATGATATGCATAAGCCATCAACCAGTGGAGTTACCACTATATTTAAAAAGTGGTACAGTAAGATATTAAGCTAGTGTATGTTTAACACATGCAGCTTAAAGCCCATCCCTTCAGTGGACATGAGTTAAACTTTCTTTTTTGCTGCTTTCCATTGTTAAAAATTATTTTGTTTAATAATGTCAGAGTAAATATAGCTAGAATTGGCTAATGAAAAAGATGAACAAAATACTATGAAGACTGGAATTACTATTTAAAAATTAATGAAAAAAGGATTCTTGCTAAAATAATGTATTTAAAAATTTTTTTTTTTAGAGGGAGTAAAATGTAATGCATATATTTAACCCTTTGGATTAGATATATGTTTTAAAGTATTAAAATTTTTTATTTTATTTGTGCTATTATAATAAAATCATTAATTATATGTTTCAGTAGTAGAAGTAAAAATAATTCAGTTATCCTATTAGTTAACAGTATTTAAAAGATTATCTTAGATTGTTTAATATTTACTTAAAAGAATAAAATTAATATTTAAACTAAAGAACATTTAATCTACTGCTTAATATGTTTTAAATAGATTTAATAGATAAAGTTGTTTTATGCTATCTGAAATGATTAGTTTACCTTTGTTAGAATGTTTAGTTGTTGATTTTTTAAAATAAATAATTTTAAAATAATAATTATGAAAGTATTTAAAATTAAGTTTGTTAAATAGAGTGTATAACTGACTGAGAGTAATTCTAATTTTTAATTTATTTTAAATGACAATCAATAGCTAAAATTATTTTCAATGTATTAAAAAATTGTTATATTAATGTGCATGTTTGTACGTGAGTGTTGGAGCATGCATGTGAAATATTCAAAGTTAAAAGGCCTATTAAACATAATAGTGTATTTTAAAAATGGGATACAATCAATCAATTTTAAAATTATTAAAAAAAGCTTTTAAATAATGCAAAAGAAAGAGTATTTGAGTAAAAAAATATATAGTTGGAAAATAAGTTAATAATTTTATTGAATAATTGATTTGATAATTATTTATAGTTAATAAAAAAAATTTATTAAAAAGTTCATTTATCATCTAGGCACCACATGACCAATTGTCTGGATTTAAAGTACAGAATTCAAGATCAGATCACTTATAAGTCAATAATGACTATTAATTGAAATATTATAATGCAGTCTTATAGCTCATTGGGTTAATAAACAGGCAGTGCAGTATTGATCTTGGTGCATGGGTAGTGATAAAAGAAATCATCCTAATATAAAAATAGATATGTTTAAATATTTTAACTACTTTTTCACAATTCATTTAATCTTCACTTAAGATTTTATTTCAGTTTTGAAGTTGTTTGGTTTTTATTTTATTTATTTTAAGTCAGTGTTAAAGTTTAAAGTTTTTTTCATCATCCTCATGATAGAGTAATGAACCAGTAAAGTATCCATGCAATGTTTTTTTCTAAAAGCATTGATTCAACTGAATTATTAAACAACATTTCTAAAAGATACTAAAAGAAAATTCTAATATTTTTTTCAAAGCAGCCACAGAAAAAAGTCACATAAGGAAAAGTGCTTTCACTGTTATAACATTAGTTTAAATTCTGAACATTGCTATAAGACTACCTTCAGTTTGTTTTAACTAACTCTTAATTAGTTATTAGTACTAATTATTGCCACTAGCTCATATATAAAATAATGAATTTTTATAAAATTATTAAATTTATATAAAAAAAGAAGCATTGACAATTATTTAAAATTATCATAAAAGCCAAATGTGTGAAAACTAAATTTTTTACTATTGTAATGAAAGTCTATATTCAGTTTGTTTTGTATTAAAACAAATAATATAGCTATTCATCTTAAGTTAACTTATGCATCTATTTATTTGAATATTCTATTATATTTAAAAAGGAATAACATATAATTTAAATTTTAGTTGGCTTGTAATAATACAATGTCATAAAGAGCAATTTTAGATAAAGAATTATTATTTTGTTCTTTCTCTTTTGATTTTATTGCCATTAAAAAATGCATCTTGAAAGAAACTGTTTGCCAATAAAATCATTTGCATAAGCTATTCTTATTTTATGTCCTTTTCTTCAAAATATTCCTTCATATATGTGTGTCTGTTCTATATTATTAAAGGAAACTGTGCTCATATATCACTTCAAGAAAACAAAAAGACTGAAAAGAGATAGTGCTCTCTATACAAAGGAAATAAACTATTTAATCTCTAAAATGGTATTATAATTATTATGTATACATGTATTTATATATTGAAAATTATTATAGTCATTAGCTTATACATATTATATTATGATTATTATTTGTTATATTATAAATATGTTTGTACAATTGGTGTTTCAGATGTGGAATTAGTAAGACCTTTAGAAGGGTTTATGTTATATGTTGGTTTTATTATTCTGGAGTTTTTCTGAATGAGTATTTAAAAATATAAATGATTGTACCCAGAGGTATAGCAACTTTTTATATATTTATGAAAAATATTTTATGAATAAAAATGTTATAAATATTAATATGTATATAGGAATTTTAAATAGTTTTACTGTTATACAATAAATGGGGTTGTCGGTATACATATAATCTTAAACTGAATGAATTATGTTGTTTTTATATGTTGTCTGAGATGAACAATTATTCATATGCTTATTACTATTATTAGCTTAATGCCATTTATTATTAGTAATATTTTTGAGGAAATTTTAAGTGGATGTTATATTACTTTTATGCGTATTTAGTCACTCCATGATAGAGTGCAGCTCGTTCATTCATCGGCCCTGCTTATATATAGTACAAAGTGTTCAGTCATATTTTTGCTAGCTTATATTTTCCTTGTCCATTATGCCTGGAATTTTAATGTTAGAATATATTTTAGTGTATATCTACAGGCATGTTCAACTTTACAATTTGCTATTTGCTTCACTATATATATTTTTTTAAACTTCAGATATATGATTAATCTCGAGCATCATCATTTCATTACTCCAATATAGGTATTGTTTAAGTTATAAGTGTTTTTATATTTTTTAATATTTGTTGTGATTGTATTAATATTTATTAAGTATCTACACACTGATTTTTAATACTATTTTTGATTAAGTAAAGTGTATAATATTTTATAATAACTTCAATAATGGCATAGAGGCATATTGTTTTATATTGTGGATATTGGGTTTGTAAATAAAGATTTATTTTGTGAATAAGAGAACTATTGGGTAGTAAATATTACTTATATGATAAAATTGTAGAAATGATCTTAGAAAAGATACATCAATGTATTAGTTAATAATATCTGTAATTTATAAATAGTAAATTAATAACAATAATAATTATTGAAAATAAAAATTATTCTTCACATATAAAGTGTGATAAACGGAGTAGCTAAAATTCAAAAAACATTAATCACAAAAACTATTTGCCATGTGCTTTTGGTAATGTGTACCATAATCATGGTGATATATTGGAACTGAATGGTTAATATTCCAGTGCATGTTCAGTGGAACACTAGTGTTATGTTGATTGATAATGTTTTTAGACTTCACAATAAATCAAGCCTCTTTCAACTTCCTCTTTCTATCGTTAGATTCATTGTACACAGTACTGATATTTTGAGGATAAAACTCATGTCCACAACTACTTTCATGATAGGAAAAAACAGGATTAACTTGTGAATCACTTTTAGATTTTTTATACTGATAAACATGATGTTGCAATTGTGTTAATACATTAGCCTTCGTTTTACCATAATAAATAGCATTACAATCAATTTCTTTGCAGGCAATGGAATAAACCAATCCTATATTATAATCTTTATCAATTATATTTTTTAATTTTGCACTTATAATAATTCAAAGGGTAGTGTGGAAGAAATGAATAGGTATGAAGTGGTTTATTCAGTTGCCTGCAAAGAAATTGTTTCTAATGCTGTTTATTATGGTGAAACAAAGGCTAATGTGTTAATGCAATTGCAACAGCATGTTTATCAGTATAAAAAATCTAAAAGTGATTCACAAGTTAATTCTGTTTTTTGACATGGGTTTTATCCTCAAAATATCAGTATTGTGTGCAGTGAATCAAACGATAGAAAGAGGAAGTTGAAAAAGGCTTGGTTTATTATGAAGTCTGAAAGCATGACACTAGTGTTCCACTGAGCATGCACTGGAATATTAACCATTCAATTCCAATATGTTCACATGATTCTGGTACACGGTACCGAAAGTACTTGGCAAATAGTTTTTGGATTAATGTTTTTGGAATTTTAGCTACTCTGTTTATCACATTTTTGAAGAATAATTTTCATTATCTGACAGAGTTTTTGTATTATTTATTTATTATTGTAAATAAATATTTTTATTATATAGATTATTATATGTTGTAAATAAATATTTTATTATTAATTAAGTACATTTGTTTCATTGCCATTATAATATCATTGCATAAGCACATCTATTTAGCAGAAAATCTACTTTAATAAACTTTGCATTAATAATTATTTTAAGAATACATTTCAATTGTTACATAGTGTTTATATGTTCATTTTTGCTTCATAATTATTTAATTATTTTACCTGCATTCTTAGAAGATAAATGTTATATTATTTGCTTCATTTCAAATGCACTTGTTGTGTAGTTGGCAGCATAAAAGTGCATTTCCTGTCTTCTACATTATTTTAATATTGATTATTCAAATTTACACCAGAAAATATAATATTTCTGTGTTTTATGATCAGTAGAAGTGAAATAATTATATTTCAAGTTATCAATTATATATTACTTAAGTTTTTGAGTATTTATTATTATGTAATTTCATTTCTACATTCTTAAAATACTAATATTTTAAAATAAATTAGAAGAAATGTCAAATGTTTTCCATGTTTGGCTTAAATAATAATCATCATATTTTTGTTGAGAAGTTAAAGTATTATCATTAACATTTTATTCCAAGTGCATTTTATTTTGACTTTGAACCCTGAGCTCAGGATATTCTAAATTTATAAAAGAACCTATATTTGAGATAAATATATTTTTTTAATATATGAGATTAAGATATTTTAAATTTGTAAAAGAACTTATATTTGAGATTAAGATATTTTAAAACGTAAGATGTGATATTTTAAATTTGTAAAAAAATTTATATTTAAGATAAATGCATTATGCTTAGAACATAAGATAAGATGTTTAAGATTGAAAAGAACCTATATTTGAGATCAAGATTTGTTTTTAATAATTACATTTAGCTGTGGTATTGTCTACAAGAGGACTCATATTCTGGTGTGGTTGTTCAAAATCCATTTCCTATAGTGCCTGTGCATGTAACTTTGGATTGCTGTTAGTCTGCCACATTATTATTGTCTTACAGGTTACAATATATATAGTAATGGGCTGGTCATTGTCACAAGAAAGGGGAGCGCATCTAACTACGGTCAACCCTGATACTGGCACTGGCATGATGACATGCTTAGCCTATGATCATATCTACCTTCAGTGGGCTAGCTCAATGTTTACTCATTAAATCTAGATGTAATTTGGACTAGTTTGTCCACATCTCACCTCCCATTTCTGGCCCCATTATGCCTCAGTATTTGAACTCGGGGAGAATTGACACTTGGCTCTCTTCAGAGATCAGATTACTCAGGTTAACAACTACTGTGACTCTATATAAGTGAATATCAATTAAGGCACTCTCTCAGAATGTTTCTAATATCAGAATGCACATAAGAAGAGATGTGTGGGTATTAATGTTTAGCACATATATATTTATTGGTGTGAATGCATAATGATGATAACAAGGCAAAGACCAAATTGATTAAAATAAACAACCTTTATTAAATAACAAATCTAATTATCAATATTAGCATATACTTATAATATGCAACATTTAGCTTAGCGCTTTCAGAGTATATTCACTCAATATTCATAGCCATTATTTGCAGGTGTTAAGGATGGCTTTCTATCACTTAAGAGCTAAATACAATGGATACCCTAATCCCAAATCCCGTGATAGAAGTCCATACTCTGGAAATTTTTATTTACAAAGTTTATAAAAAAAAGTATTTCAGAAGACTGTGAATCTGGCTTTCTAATTAATTTATTTATAGTCACTTGGTTGATCTTACAATGATTATGGTGATCCTTCTTGGAGGAGAGGACCTCCATATACCTATGTATAATTCCTTAATGTTGATAGAAAAGTTCATCCTCTCAAGAAATTTAGACACACAGAAAAATAAATATATAACAAATATTAGTAAAACATTTAAAAAAATAACGAGAACTCTGTCATGTCACTATGGTATGCTCTTAATGTGGATCATCATCAAAATCTTACCTAATTCCACATTCAGGCTGGCGGTGTTAAGCTATTGGAGGGGTATGTAGACTTAAATTTTATTTAATACCATAAGACATTTATTCAATCTAATCCCCTCCCCCTTTACACTTAAAATAAACTTCCATTTTTCTGAAATATAAGCTTCCAAATGTAAAATGAAAAATAAAAATAAGATGATAAATAACAAATTAAAAAAAAAATACAAATCAATTGCATTAATAAAATAAACTGCTGAGTCTGGCAAGCACTGTCTGTTATGTTCACAATCTCTTATTCCTGGTGATAGATCTCCTCGGGTGGTGTATTGTCCATAGGTTTAGTAGACACGCACTGTAACAGTCAGAAAACGTGTGACTCGTAAACATAGTGCAGAATTCGACCCCACACAGAACAGCAGCACCATCGAGTAGCGAAGCCACCCATGTTACTGAGTTCGAACATAGTTTATCGATTCCACAATACAATCCACGAAACAACGCATCTGATGTGACATTAGTAAATATTTCCTTAGGCACGGTGGTCAGGGATATGCAAGAGATTCATGATTTTATTCTCGAGTTAGCCAATAATCAAACTAATATTAATTAAACATTCATATTTACATAATCGAGGAAATATTATATAGAATGGGTATTGAATAAATGAAACGTAACTGCAGACGTATAGTTTAAAATTATTTATTAATACATTTTAATAAAACAATCATTTACTAATAATATTTTGTGGATTTAAAGCTTCAGTAGCGGGATTTGCGACATGATTATATTTTAAAGAATACATTTATTTATTTAGACATTATTTTATATTGAGGACTTCAGTAGTGGTATTTCCGATACTGTAATGTTTAAAAAGGGAATTCACTTATTTGAAGGCGTAATCTAGCTACCTAAAATTCTTGAGGAAGTATTTCTAATGCATGCCTTGGGGAATTTATACCTTTGCAATGCAAGAGTCTAAAGTAAGATTTAAGAGTGGCAGCGGACATATATTTATTTAATTAAACTATTTATTTTATGACTAAGGGCAAACATTTATTTGAGAGTGAATTATGAAGATAATGCAGAGGCGGAGTGATATAGAATAATAAAACTAAGTAAAGGAACACGTATGCCTTAGAAAGGTGATATGGAATGGCAGTATATCGAAACTGCAATGCCGCGAATGGGTTTATAAGAATGTCGGGCTGGTCTCTGCCTCGACCCGATGAAGTAAGGTGTCACATAAGCATAACCAGGGACAAGCGGTCCGTGTCGCAGTTTGCCGGCTGGCAGCATGACGTGGTCAAGTCCTATGGGAGCACCCATTATGCCCGCTTGTATAGGACGACTGGGGTTAATTTCAACCCTGAAGAATCCGGAAATTTCACGGCAGAATGGGTCATCGCGTCTCTAAAACGTAACACATGTATACTGTATAAACGATTATGATGAGATTTAAGTAGATTTCTGACTCGGCCCTACATTATCAACATTTATTAAAGAATGTTGGCGACTCTCAAAGAAATGTAATTTTCTGGAATTATTCATGATGATTTAATAAATACAAAACATATATAAATTGGGAATTATTATAACTAATACGTCAGTCATTTGCGAAGTAGTAGACTCCTGCATTACAATAAATGATGCACTGAATGCATGTCAATTTATATGAAAGTTAAGTTATTTAGGAAAGTACATATTAATGAAAATGTGACACGCATTCACTGTTTCAAACGATCATAGATTTAAACTTTGAAAATAGAGACAATTGTGAGCATGCAATAATTAAATAATAAATATAGATAAAATGTAGATTTTAGAAATACGCACCCAAGATAGAATGAGGTAAGCTAGATTAGTAGAGAAATTTACACATTAAGTTAATTATTCAGTTTTAGTTATACATATGGTAGTTTTTACATTTTATAATTTAGATAAGTAGTATGAAGAAGAGCTATAGCATATTATTAGAGTACTCTAGAGTTTGAACACAGACAGGCACCTGTTTTATAAGAAGTTTTCTGATTCCATTAGTTTAGCAGCAAAAGGTTCACAAGTGGCAATTCTTTCTTGTATTTCGATATTTTATTTAATTTCACAGCAGCAGCAGCTTTTTCATTTATTTCAGGCAGCAGATCTTCATGGTGAATTTATGATGGGCGGTGGAATGTTTGTCATCCGATAGGCCATCTCCCGATGGAGAATAATCTAGGTGCTTTACTCGGTCATACCTTGGCAGGAACAAATTATTTTTATATTTTTGGAGACTCTCAGTGATCGAGAGCAAAGCTAAAGTTTAAGTGAACGTCTCCAGCAAGTCTAAGATGGCCTCTTTTTTTTTTATCTTGATCTTTCACATTTTTGTTAAGGTATTTTTAGGTTCTACTTAATCTGCCCTGAGGATAATCAATGCATTTTGTTGGTTTTAATTATAGAAAGCTGCCGTTCTATTGTTTACATTTTACATTTACTAATTACATTTTGGGAAATTTTTTTTAAATTAATCTATTATCTATCACTGACCGATGCTTTTAAATTTCAAAGACAAAAAGGAAACATAAGATTATTTTAACTTTTAATTGAATATTACATCAGATTTTTTTAGAATTATTATTAAACGAAATTTAAACAAAGCAATAAATATGAACTTTATAATCCAAAATAAATGATTAAAATTATACAAAATTATATAACTAAAAGAAATGTAAATTATATTATTTTATCCCTATTTATTGCCTTTAATTTGAGATCAAAATGTGTGCGTGTTTATGCTGAATTCTACATATATTTATACATTTTTAATATTGCTACACACACAATTCGATACCAAAAAGTTTAAATTTGAGCGGGATAGATCAATCAGTGAGAGACAACAGAAAAAGGTGAAACTTAAGATTCGAATACGAATCTTACTGTTTCATTTCCCTGTACTTCCCGTGAACATTTAAGGAAGGACAAAGGAGGCAAGAAAGAAAAAAAATTTTACATTACATAATTTAAATACAAAAAAAAAATATTATTATTATTATTTTTTTTACAGATATATTGAAATATAGAAAGCAGAGATTACATGAAGCAACGAACAATTAATATACCCGGATCTAGAATTTATAGTTTAATTAAAATGGCCTAATTTGGCCGTATCTGGTAGAAATCATAGTAATGTTAGTTAAACTGATTATATTTATATAAAAAAAATTCTTAGAGTAAGGTTAGTTAATATAATATAAAAAAAATTTTTTTAAGAGTAATAGTAATTAAAACAATAATATATATAATAAAATTTCTATCTAAAACCCTATTTGACTAAAGTACAATCCATTCAACCAAGTTCATTATATCAAGTTCGTTTTAATATTCTCACATACGTTTAATCCGTCCTAAGAGTCTAATATTTTTACAACCCCGGGTCAGGTGGATAATACCTACATGGTTTGAGATTACGGGCATTGTATGTCCCTTTTATGGTATCTCCATCTTTTAATAAATATGCATTTGGGCCACATGTGCGATCAATTATAAAGGGTCCCCGGTACAAAGGAAATAACTTTTTATATATTCTTTTATCTTGGTTACTTTGTCGAGAGTTCCGTACCCAAACATAGTTCCCGACCTGGAAATGTTGGCTTTTTCGATCTGCTCGTAATTTCCATTCTGCCCTTTCTGTAAGGTGGCGGTGTGCCTTGCGTCTGTCAGTTTCAATATTGATTTCACGTTCATCCATGGGTAATGGCGTCTTGATCAGTAATGAGTCCGCTTTACCAAAATGCAAACGTGTTGGTGTCATGCCAGTGTGCATCTTCGTCTCTTTTTTACTGCTTTCACTCAATGGTTCTTGTGGGCCTTCATCTATTGGAATAAGGTCTATTTGCTCATCTACTATCATAGGTTTGTCAAGTATTTCTAATTCCCTTTACTTTTCCATATCTTTAATTTCTTCTTTTTTTTTACTAACTGGGGATATTCCATAATGTTCTTTGATCATTTCAAGATATATCAACATATCCCTATCAATTTTCTGACGCTCCCTAACTCTTATCTCCTCCTCTTCCTGACTCGTTTTTGGTTCTTCATATCTTCTTCTCGCTTCCTCACATATTTTCCTCCATTCTTCTTTACTCTGTCTAAATATTTCAAGTAACCTTAGACTGAAGTTCATTGATGCTATACTGTCATTTTCTGCTTCCATTTTTCTTATTATTTATTTATTTTATACTACTAGCATTTGACTACTTCCCACCGGTATCTTGGCCCTGTAACACTCTTTCACTGCCCTCACCTACTCTACATTGCCCTATCTCTATATTGCTGCATTTAACATATTTAACATATATTATAGCGAAGTACTGGTAACGCGTATAATAAGCCACTGCTGTCTATGATATATATATTTGTACTTTAACAAAATATTTACTATTAACATATATAACAAGCTTCTGCTGACTATGCTATATATATAACGGTGTTTTAATAAAAAAAAAATTCAATGCTACTTGCTTTCTCATTTAACGACTGATTACTTTTTTTTTTGACATATATATATATAAATATTTCATTAGATCCGAGTATTTTCGTTCCTTCTTAACTTACACACACATCCCTGCTTTCCTTAAATTTGTTATTACGCCTGCTGTCCTTTCATTCACTCGACCCACATTATTTCACTCGATTTATTTTTGTTCATTATTTTTATCAAAACAAAATCGTATATATATATAGAATAATTAGCTAACTCGAGTAACGAACGCTAAAAGAAATTTATATGCATTATATTTTGTTCAGGGTATATATGGGTTTTTTGTATCGAAAGCTCCACGTTGGAAAGTGCCAAACGCTAAAAAAAATATTTAACTATGTAACAGTCAGAAAACGTGTGACTCGTAAACATAGTGCGGAATTCGACCCCCACGCAGAACAGCAGCACCATCGAGGTAGCAAAGCCACCCGGGTTACTGAGTTCGAACATAGTTTATCTGTTCCACAATACAATCCATGAAACAACGCATCTGATGCGACATTAGTAAATATTTCCTTAGGCACGGTGGTCAGGGATATGCAAGAGATTCATGATTTTATTCTCGAGTTAGCCAATAATCAAACTAATATTAATTAAACATTCATATTTACATAATCGAGGAAATATTATATAGAATTGATATCGAATAAATGAAACGTAACTGCAGACGTATAGTTTAAAATTATTTATTAATACATTTTAATAAAACAATCATTTACTAATAATATTTTGTGGATTTAAAGCTTCAGTAGCGGGATTTGCGACATGATTATATTTTAAAGAATACATTTATTTATTTAGACATTATTTTATATTGAGGACTTCAGTAGCTGTATTTCCGATACTGAAATGTTTAAAAAAGGAATTCACTTATTTGAAGGGGTAATCTAGCTACCTAAAATTCTCGAGTAACTATTTCTAATGCATGCCTTGGGGAATTTATACCTTTGCAATGCAAGAGTCTAAAGTAAGATTTAAGAGTGGCGGCGGACATATATTTATTTAATTAAACTATTTATTTTATGACTAAGGGCAAACATTTATTTGAGAGTGAATTATGAAGATAATGCAGAGGCAGAGTGATATATAGAATAATAAAACTAAGTAAAGGAACACGTACGCTTTAGAAAGGCGATATGGAATGGCAGTATATCGATACTGCAATGCCGCGAATGGGTTTATAAGAATGTTGGGCTGGTCTCTGCCTCGGCCCGACAAAGTAAGGTGTCACATAAGCATAACCAGGGACAAGCGGTCCGTGTCACAGTTTGCCAGCTGGCAGCATGACGTGGTCAAGTCCTACGGGAGCATCCATTATGCCCGCTTGTATAGGATGACTGGGGTTAATTTCAACCCTGAAGAATCCGGAAATTTCACAGCGGAATGGGTCATCGTGTCTCTAAAACGTAACACATGTATACTGTATAAACGATTATGATGAGATTTAAGTAGATTTCTGACTCGGCCCTACATTATCAACATTTACTAAAGAACGTTGGCAACTCTCAAAGAAATGTAATTTTCTGGAATTATTCATGATGATTTAATAAATACAAAACATATATAAATTGGGAATTATTATAACTAATACATCAGCCATTTGCGAAGTAGTAGACCCCTGCATTACAATAAATGATGCACTGAATGCGTGTCAATTTATATGAAAGTTAAGTTATTTAGGAAAGTACATATTAATGAAAATGTGACACGCATTCACTGTTTCAAACGATCATAGATTTAAACTTTGAAAATAGAGACAATTGTGAGCATGCAATAATTAAATAATAAATATAGATAAAATGTAGATTTTAGAAATACGCACCCAAGATAGAATGAGGTAAGCTAGATTAGTAGAGAAATTTACACATTAAGTTAATTATTCAGTTTTAGTTATACATATGGTAGTTTTTACATTTTATAATTTAGATAAGTAGTATGAAGAAGAGCTATAGCATATTATTAGAGTACTCTAGAGTTTGAACACAGACAGGTACCTGTTTTATAAGAAGTTTTCTGATTCCATTAGTTTAGCAACAAAAGGTTCACGAGTGGCAATTCTTTCTTGTATTTAGATATTTCATTTAATTTCACAGCAGCAGCAGCTTTTTCATTTATTTCAGGCAGCAGATCTTCATGGTGAATTTATGATGGGCAATGGAATGTTCGACATCCGATAGGCCATCTCCCGATGGAGAATAATCTATGTGCTTTACTCGGTCATACCTTGGCAGGAACAAATTATTTTTATATTTTTGGAGACTCTCAGTGATCGAGAGCAAAGCTAAAGTTTAAATGAACGTCTCCAGCAAGTCTAAGATGGCCTCTTTTTTTTTATCTTGATCTTTCACATTTTTGTTAAGGTATTGTTAGGTTCTACTTAATCTGCCCTGAGGATAATCAATGCATTTTGTTGGTTTTAATTATAGAAAGCTGCCGTTCTATTGTTTACATTTTACATTTACTAATTACATTTTGGGGAATTTTTCTTTAATTAATCTATTATCTATCACTGACCGATGCTTTTAAATTTCAAAGACAAAAAGGAAACATAAGATTATTTTAACTTTTAATTAAATATTACATCAGATTTTTTTAGAATTATTATTAAACGAAATTTAAACAAAGCAATAAATACGAACTTTATAATCCAAAATAAATGATTAAAATTATACAAAATTATATAACTAAAAGAAATCTAAATTATATTATTTTATCCCTATTTATTGCCTTTAATTTGAGATCGAAATGTGTGCATGTTTATGCTGAATTCTACATATATTTATACATTTTTAATATTGCTACACACACAATTCGATACCAAAAAGTTTAAATTTGGGCGGGATAGATCGGTCAGTGAGAGACGACAGAAAAAGGTGAAACTTAAGATTCGAATACGAATCTTACTGTTTGAGCACTCACTCCAGGATTGTAGATTATCAGCACTGTCTGGCTTGTTTTCTTTGAAGAAGGTGCAGAAGATCCACCAAAGATCATTGTTCTCGACCAGTGTTTAATAAGATAGACACATCACATGTCATAATGCCTTTATGGGCATGAAGAACTGGCATTCAGTCTCTTATGGCATAGTTCTTTTAGCCAGACCACTACTCTCATTACTATATGTAATTTCTGTAGGATTGTTTCTTTGCATGGGAAGTGGGATAATAAACTATTCTTGACGATTGCTAGCTGTTGTTTATTTCTTTTCTCATGATGATTTCATTCTAACTTGGAGTTCTTTACAATTAGTTTAAATCACTCAGTTTGCTTTTATAACCTAGGTGTATTTACAATTTGATTTATATCGGTGGATGAAACAAATTCCTTTTAATCTTGTGTGATTGAAATTTGATTCTAGAATTGAACATATGCATCCATCTTGTTTAATTCTAAAAATACGGCTATTAAGATGTTGACTTTCTTATACAGTCTTTGTAATTATAAGATGAAAGTGTTGTATATGACCTTTGTTTTGTTTTAATCATGGTAAGACCGCATGATAGCTTTCATTTCCTGTGCTTGCAGTATTTGTTTTTTGTTTTGTAATGTACATCGATATAATGTAATTAAGATAAACATTTATTAGAATTTGTCAAAATAAGAGTCATAGATCACATGACCCAATTCTCTTAAGCTTGTAAGATATAAACAATTAGCATTGCCAATTCCTCAACAAGCTTTGTGATAAATTCTTAGCCAGAGAAAGCATTTAAAATATCTCTGTCAGGAAACCCCCCCTTCCCAGACCTCTGACCATGGTTTCGTGCTTTGGCATTCCTCAGAGGGGCACTAGGGTAGTTTCAGGCACTAGATCATTGTCTTTTTATTTTCAAGCCTGGTCACTTAGCAACATGCTTGATATTAGGTCATCATCTTTTATGTTTTATCTTTGTCTATATCATAATGTCACTTAGTTAAGGACACTTGTGGTTAGTCATATTATGCATATATGTGAGTGTATTATTTTCTTAATGTAGAAATTGAAGACTATCTTTTTTTTTAAAAAAAAAAATAATTTGCTTATCGCGATGTTTTGCATATATATATGTTTGACACAGGGTAATAATATTTGATAATTACTTGATTAGACTTAGTATGATGTAAATTAGTGCAGGTAGGTTGTTAGTTTTAAGTCACCCTTACTATATATATAGTAAAAGTGGAATACATATTATATTAAAATTATTAATACAGATGAAAACATAATAGATGGAATTAATGACATAATTAAACTTGGGTGAGTTCTTTATATAGAAATAACTTAATAAAAGGAAATATGTCTATGTGTTCTAAAAGTAAGATTTTTAATAAATGTGTTTTATGGTTCTTATTTATGGATTAAGACTTGGATACCTAATAGAAATGCAATACAGAGATTTCAGACAATATATATTTTAGAAGAAACAAGAATGGATTGAAAATGAAATACATTGGTGAGACAACAAACATATTACTGAAAGAATTAAAAGTCTGAAGTGGAGCTGGACTGGACATATTGTTAGAAGAATTAATAGTAGATGGACAATTGAAATCTTAAACTGGTTCCCAAAAGACTGTAAAAGATGTAAAAAGATACCGCATGTGAGATGGATGGATGAAATAAGGATGTTGCTGATAAGGTGTGGAGACGAGAGGCTAGAAATAAGAGAAACTAGATTAGTCAGGGAAAGATTTTCATCCGGCAGTTAATCAGTATGCTAATGATGATAATCAGTAACAAGCATTAATCATTTAATATTTATATTCGTGGAAAGGCTTATAAAAACAGAATTGATTAGAAATTTTATCTGGCCAGAATATAATTTGATGTATGATTATTGATTATGAAAAAAACGTCTTTTTTATATAATACAGCACTATGTAATACATCATTTACTAGCTGTTAGTGTTAATATTATTTCACAGATTACAAAAGATTTTTTTAAAACTGGTTCTGTGAGTTGGGTATTGTTAAGTTTACAATTTAAAAGTGAACTCTTACATGATATCTAATATTTTATTTCATAGTGAGCTTTTTAAGATATGCTTTAGTACTTTGACTCAATGCTTCTCAACCAATTAATCTGTTCACCACGAAAAAAAATGTAATAGATTAATTAAAAGACTTAAAAAAAACTTTCAGTAAAGAATTGTAATTATTTCCAGCATTGTTTCTGTCAAAAAATATATATGTATGTTCAATAAAACAGTGTGAAGTATCTTACTAAAACTTAAATTTTATTTATTTTAAAAATTCTTTTTGTATTTGAACATTGAAAACATTGTTGATAATAAATATTTCATTTTTTTATCTTAACGATTTGTTTTAATATAATTTATTGTAATTTTTTTTAATAATATTAACATAAGCTCCATTACCTAAAAAAGTGTGCCATTTAAATGTTAGCTTTATCTACATTCCTTATAAGGTAGGAAAAATTTGAGAAGGCCTGCTTTTAATTATATATTTATATAATATTAAATTGTAATATGTTTTAATTGTTTGTATTTCTATAATTATTATTTTATAATTTAAATTATAAATAACATTAATGTGATTGAATTATTTATTAAATTGAACACTCTTCCTTTTTTTTTTAAAAAAAAAATTATTATTTTATTTTGAAAAAAAAATAAAAATAAAAGAATGATATAATGTGCTGCAAAAGTAGAATTTCTTCTTAAACAAAGTCAGAAATTTTATATTTAAATCTTATTTCCAGTCTCTGTTGCCTAAGTCATATCTTTCCTCTGAAATTTTTTTTAAAATAACATTGTAAAGCATTGTACATATTCCATCTATTAACCTCTTATTTTACAAGTTACTGTCTTATGTATATTTGATATTTTAATTCTTTTTTTTGCATGTTATTTATCTATTTTATTTGTTTTATTATTTATATTGATCCTGTAGTTAATGCATTTAATGTCAAGTATTTTAATCAAATATAGTTGCTTAGTATGTATAATTTTCAATATTTATTTTGTTTTTTATGTTATTTGTTGCTGCATATTTAACATTAATGTTTATATATTTCTTTTGATTTATTTGTTCTCTCCAAATTTTATAATAATTTTTAAAAAATGTAATACAGAGAGCATACCAATAGCTCAAACAAGCTCTTAATTGATAAGTGCGGTAAGAGAAAATATTTTAAAATCTCTATTCATAACATTCCTATCTCCAGACCAATTGGTTTCAAGCTTATGGCTCACCTCAGTGAAGAACTAGAATATTCAGACACTAGATCTAAAATATCAACTCAAAACCCAGCATTTATTTCATACATAATATTTAAATAGAAACTCTGAAGTTTTCAGACATGAAAATGTCTTTTACTCCAGCTATTTAACTTAAATAGCTATATGAGCCTGAACCGAATCCATATTTACCATATATTAATAGCCTCTGCATAGCCAAAGCTTTAAAGGTAAAATAATAATAATAATAATAATAATAATAATAATAATAATAATAATAATAATAATAATAATAATAATAATAATAATAATAATAATAATAATAATAATAATAATAATAATAATAATAATAATAATAATAATAATAATTTATTAAACATATAATCTCCTTGTGATAAATAAATCACGCATGGAGCTTAACAAAAATACATGTGCAATAAAATAAAAAACATTAATATACAATAAAATAATTAAATAGAAATAAAAAGTTTTTGATTATCATCAGTTACAATCCAGTTCATAATTAATTTTCTCAAAGTTTTCCTTGATAAGTCATTAACATTAAATCCAATGTTTCTTATAAAAATATTATAAAATCTTGGACCAAGATAACATTTCTGATATCTGCAATGAGTTTTAAAGTACACTGGTTCAAATAATAAATCAAAATCACTTGATCTAGTCACCATTATTGATGAAGAATTATATTTATTCATTTTTTTGTATTTAATATAATAACATAAAATATTCACTAAAAATAATTGATGAATAGTTAAAACTCCAGCACACTTAAATAATTCAAGTCTTGGCAAATCCAAAGGTTTAAACAAAATAATTCTTAACTTAAAATTTTGTAGTGTTTGCAATGACTTCAAAAAATATGCTGCAGTGCCACCCCATAATGTTATACCATAAGAAAGTCTGCTTAAGAAAATTTGTTTATATATACTTAATAGGACAGATTTATTCAAACAATCTCTTAATCTATAAAAAAGAAAATTAAGTTTTCTTAATTTTACTTGAAGTCAAAGAATATGTTTATCCCAATGTAAATACTCATCCAAAACCAAGCCAAGGTAAGAAATTGTTGAAGTCCTGGTAATTTTCTGACAAGACATTTTATTAACATAAGGCAATTGAATTAACAAGTCTTTTGCTGGAATATTTTTAAGAGAATACATAATGTAATTACATTTATTAATATTTAGCAGTAATCTATTACTGTTCATCCATTGTGTAATTTTAAATAAATCTTCATTCACAAGTTTCTCAAGTAAACTATATGAAACTGCTGAAGTAACCAAAGCAGTATCATCTGCAAAACAAAAAATGTTAGAATGAAGAGAAAGATCAAGCAGATCATTAATATAAACAGTAAATAACAATGGTCCCAGGACTGAACCTTGAGGAACTCCATATCTAATTATTTCAGAATCACTCAAAAAATTATTAATTTTCACAAATTGGCTTCTATTACTTAAATAAGATTTAAACCAGATCAAGCATAGCACTCCTGATGCCACAATGGTGTAACTTAATTATTAATATATCATGTGGAACGCAGTCAAATGCTTTCTGCAAATCTAAATAAATGCCTATAGTTTTGTAACCTTTTTCTAAAGATTCAGTGATGACTGAAACATGTTCAGATAAAGCCAGTTCTGTAGATCTTCCTGGCAAAAACCCAAATTGATTGTTTGAAAATAAATTATATTTTTGAAAAAACAAAACAATTCTGTTTTTTACACACATTTCCAAAATTTGAGACAATGTTGATAAAATAGAAATTGGCCTGTAGTTTTCCAAACATTCCCTATCTCCACTCTTAAAAATAGGTGTAACAACAGCAGATTTTAAACAATCTGGAAATATACCTGAATCAATAGAAGAATTAAATAAAAAAGATAAAATTGGTAAAAGAATGGAAACATTTTCAATTAATATTTTTACAGAAATACAATCCAAACCAATACATTTTTTATGTCTCATTTTATAAAGAGAATCTAAAATTTCACAATCTTCAATCTCTTTAAAAACAAAAGAATTCAGGATAGATTTCTTATATTGAAAAACATGAGAACTGCAATTATTGTCAAAACTATTCATTAACAATTCCACACTGTGTACAAAATATTGATTGAAATGATCAGCTATTAGTTTTGAATTATTTAAAACATCAATAGATATTTCATTAATCTTTAGTCTAGAAATTTGTGAAAATCCTTCTTTAAAAATAAATTTTTTAACAACAGTCCAAAAGTTGCTTAATTTAGTTGATTTTAAAGAATCAATTTGAGTAGAATAGAAAATCAATTTAGCTTTGACTATATCTTTCTTTATTTCTTTATCAAGAGCCTTTAGCTGAATTTTTAAATCTTCATTAGCAGGAAACCTTTTGAAAAGCTTGTACAATTTATTCTTACTGTTAACTTTTGATATTAACTCATTTGTAATCCAATCATGTCTCTTCAGATCTTTCTTCTTTATATATTTTATAAAAGAACAATAATCTATAAACTCCTTCATCTTGTCAACAAAGAATGAAAATGCACAATTTACATCATTCAACTCAAAGATTAAATTCCAATCATATTTAGTAATTAAGGATTTCAAACGATCATGAGATAAAAGTTTAAAACACTTTTTACTATGAGAAAAATTCTTTTTAAAAGTAACAACAATTCCTCTGTGATCTGTAAGACACCAATCCAAAAAAGATGTTTTCAAATGAATATTTTCAGGACATCTAACAAAGACGTGATCAATAAGTGAAGATGATGAAGATGTAACACATGTAGGATGAAATAAACATTGAATAAATCCAAAAAGTGACAGCATATTTAAATAATGTTGAGCAGCAACAGAAATTTCACCAGAAATATCAATGTTCAAGTCACCAACAAGAATAATGAATTTATCATTTAATAATAATAATAATAATAATAATAATAATAATAATAATAATAATAATAATAATAATAATAATGATAATGATAATGATAATGATAATGATAATAATAATAATAATAATAATAATAATAATAATAATAATAATAATAATAATAATAATAATAATAATAATAATAATTCAATTCAATTCAATTCATTTATTTACCGTACAAAACTACAGCATAAAGCCAATTACAGTATTGCACCATAACAAATATATAAATACATAAATGAGTTTAAATGACAAATTATTAATATAATTATGTGCCATATTTCAATAAAAGATAATTAACACATTTAAAAATCTAAAGTAAAATTAAATATCAGCATATAAACAATTATTATTAAAACATTAATAATAACAAATAAATAAAAGGGATAAATATAAAGCACATAACAAAATAATAATAATAATAATAAAACAATTTAACGTATATATATATAAACAAAATCAAGTTAAACCAATCAAATATGACATTTAAATTTAATAACATTACAAAATTGATTATAATCTAAATTGAAGTAATTATTATTACTACAAATCTGATTATATAAATATGACAGTCTAAATAAAGGAGAAAATCTAAGAACATTGGAATGACAAGTTTTAATGTAACAAACAGAAGCAGACCGAGTATCATGCACATGAGATCTAATTACAACAGTAGAAATTGTGTCAGATAAAAGAACTATTTTATTAACAAGTTTATAAAGATATTTAAGATCTCTATATTGTCTTCTAGAAGAAAGATGAACAACAGTTTTATTTCCCAAAGAAACATATTTAAAAAACTTATTACTCACTGATTGTAATAAGTTACATCCCTGTTTAGAGCTAGGATTCCAAATGACTGAACAATATTCAATGATGGGAAGAACCAATGATAAAAATAATTTAAATTTTGTATCACCACTGAAATGATGACCAAACCTTAGAATAGTACCTATAATTTTTAAAGCTTTACCAATAATCATTTCCAAATGAGGAAGAAAGGATCCATTACTAGAAAATATAACTCCCAAATCTTTTTGGGATTCAACAGAAATAATTTTGTGACAATTAATAAAATAAGAAAAATGCAAAACTTCAGATTTTTTAGAATACGAGACTAAGGAACATTTACTGAAATTAACAATCATATTATTTAAATCACACCAAGCACTAAAATTATCTATATCCTTTTGAAGAAGAGTGCAATCAAACACAGATGTGATTCTTCTAAAGATTTTACAGTCATCTGCATAGCACAAAAGATAAGAAGATTTTAAGCAATCCTTAAGGTCATTCATATAAATGTTAAAAAGCATAGGTGCTAAAATACTACCCTGAGGAACTCCAAAATTACATTTAAACTTAGATGAAATAGTATTATTAAATTTAATATATGCAGTACGACCATGAAGAATTGAAGAATTTGGTCTGTTAAAACAACAATGATGATAACATTTTATCTTTTGAATGAATCCATCTATGTGGTAAACTTAGAGTGTATAACTAGTAATTTCTTGTGAAGAGAAATTCACTAGCATTTTTAAGAAATTTGTATCCAGAGATTATTTCCATCAATTTTTAAAACTGGGTTAAAATAAATACATGTAGGTGCTTACCAATTTTTTTAAATATTTGCTTTAAACTATAGAAATTAAAAAAAAAATATGTATTTGCATTGGCAAAATAGTTTATAATTTTCCATATCAAAAACGTTTATAATTTTATTTTTTTAAATCCATTTTACCAAGATGAATATTTTTCAGTTATTTTGTTTATTTATTAGGTTAGTTGAAAATTAGGCACTTAACATTTTAAAACATTTAAATAAAAATATTATATTTTAATAAAATTAAATATGTAATATTTAAATACAAGTATACTGTATTGTCTATTCTGAAATTAATATAATTTCAAACGGATTAAGTCTGAGTTCAAATCCCTTCTAAATTAAGTATACAAATCACAATGTTACAACAAATATTTATAGTACAGATATTGAAATAAATGATTATTTATTTACTGTTCTCACAATAATTGAGGATTTATTTCAAATTTAAAATAACTTTACCTAAATATTTGAAAATAGTATTCATTTATATTTAAATATATATACATTCTAGTTTGTTTATGACATTGTTTTGTTATTTAAAAGAAATATTTGATCGCAACTTAATATGTATGTATCATCAACAACAGCATCATTTTCAAGCATTATCAATCCGCTGCAGGGCAAAAGATCTCTTTAAATTCAATACATCTTTTCCAATCTCTGGCCTTTTATTTCCATATTCCATCAGCACTCTTCCTTATGTCATCCATTCATCTCATATGATGTTTCTTTCTAGATTTTTACAATCTCGAAACTTAGCTTAAGATTTCAACTGTCCATCTATTATCATCACTTGTAACAATATATCCAGCACATATATTCTCCAAGAGTATGGAGATAATTATCAAGTATTATTATAATAAACTTTTGGTATAAAACAATATTTATTATATAGTACTTGTAATAAGAGGGGATTTAAACCCAGCTCCTTAAGCTCTCTTTAGTCATCCACTCCATCTTATATAAATAATACTTATGACCACATGCATGTGAAAATAATAAATGATCTCTAATATATATGTTGTGTCGAACTAGTACTCATCAGTTGGTCTAGATGTGTGCTGGTTCTTCACAAAATATGTATATTGGAGAACATTTCTTTCTTTCACATGTGCATGGTCATTTGTAGTGATTGCATAATATGGAGCAGATAATTAATGGTATCTTGGAAATTCTCTGTAATTACATACACTTTAAAGTGTATATACTATACATGCATTTAAAGATTATCGTGACAGTTGATAAATCTACATACTCTTGTAGAATATATTTTTAGCAGAAAATAAGCAGATTTTTATAAATTCAACAAACCCATTATTTTAATATTTGATGTGTTTAAGAAAAGCTAATTAATATTTAACACAATTTTCTAACATAAGTAACATAATAATAATAATAGTAATCCAATGAAAATATATACCCAAACATTGTTATCACATCAAACAGGCATATTAATTTACTTTATGGCTGGATATTTATTTAGCCTCATTATGCCTGATTAATATTTTAACTTTGGGATATATTAAAATCATATTGATGAGGACTTGTCTATCTTAGTTGAGTAATTCATCAATTGAACTTGATATAAGATGATAGTCCATGTCAAAAATCAAAGAGATCCTTGCTGAGAACTTAAATATAGTTAAATATAGATAGATTCCTATATTGGGAGTGATGTATAATAATAGGCATGATTCATAATTCATTATTGATTTATTCTACTGACACTAGTAAATTGGTTGATAAAGAACTTTTGGTTTTTCCACAAAGACATATGATCTTATAATAAATTATATATGACTTCTGTGACAATGGCAAACATCTTTAATTTTATGGTGGGCTTTAATTTAAATCTTGTTACAAAATATAGACTTAGGTTTAAGGCAAACTCTTCTATTTAGGAGCTAAATGATAAAAAAATCAAAATAAACCCTAATCCTTAATCTACCAATGCATACTGGTTGTATTTAAACATTTGTTGTTGTAGTGCAATGACATAACAGAGACAATACTGACATGAACTTATTTTATATATCAGCTTTTTTTATGACATCAACATTTTTGCTACATTTATGTTAAAGCTATATATTCTATTGTTAAAATATTAAGCCTTTCTTTTATATTTAGCAGTAATATTGTTCTTTGAAAGATATTTTCTTATTCAAATATCATCATATATCCATCACCCACATAAATATTTCTGTTTTATTTTTTGAAATAATTTTACTTTTTAATTCTGGTTTCTTTCAAAAAACAGTATTACCATACATTAGGCTGAATTTACCATTAATTAAATCTTATTATCTTTCCTACATAAAATATTTTTTATCTATTAAACAATATTTTTTTCTTAATTTTTTTGTTTCAATTTAATTACTCTGTTTCCTTTTTATTTAAAAATTATAACACTCACATGTGTTATGAATCATTGGGTATTTCCTTCAGAAAAGGTGTGGTTGTTCTGCTGCTGGAAATCATTTATCATTATAACTTATTTTAGCGTAGAGTTCTTTTAATATTATAGATTCTCTCATACTGCTCATATTGTTTTTTTTAATTAAAAAATCTGAAGAAGCTAATATTTTATGGACAGTCAGCTATGATCTACCATTTTTATTCTGCAGCTTACAATACAAAAAATGTCAAGAAAACATTCACTTTCCTCTAGTTTAGTTTTCCCATAAAGTTTTTGGAATTAAAAAATATGACTTTTTTGCTTATCTATAAAATATTTTTGATTATTTTTACACACTAATTGCTTTATAATTATTTAATACAAAAACAATCACACATGCACTTTCACTTTATTTATTAAACTTTTATTTGTAGAAATATAAGTTAATAAACTTGACCATAAATAAACAACAAATCACTATATGTATAACATCATTACCAGTAAGTATTAAAATAGTGCTTAAATGTTTTCAAATATTGATACATTTATTATAAATACACATTTGTGTGTTCTCATTAAAAAAAACTTAAAATAAAAATGTAATTCATTTATGTTCTGAGAGAGTTTACTTTCACATCCTATGGATAATCACTGTGTGATATTATTGTATTCTTTCTTTATATTTCCAAGTCAGATTTAAATATTTAAAAAGGTGGATTGTGATTTTTAGAATATTATTCCTTTATAAAATTAAATTAAAAAAAAATAAAGTCCATTTTATTGACTTTTTAATATAAAAATAAACATTTTACACTGAAGTGAAAGATTAAGCATTTTCAAAAACTTCCATCAGTTGGAACAAAAGTAAACATAATTTATATGGATTAAAAATATTTTTTTAAAAAAAGAAATGGACTTGTTTTATTAAACAGCCAATTAATTTCCTCTTAAGTTAAATAATCATGTGATCCATTTGCATAGATCACAATATATATATATATATATATACTAGTAAAAGGGACTTGAACTCAGTCTTTCAAAAACTTCATACCTTGATCGGCAGCCAATCAGTTACCTAATTGTTTTTATATTTATTTATGCCTCTGGAAACAACTATGTCAATTAGGACAAGGAACTAAAAATTGAATTACATAACAATTATTAATTTCAAATTATCACATGTTAGTTTCTAATAAATTTTATTAAATCTGGTTGGCCTTTTATAATTTATTAAAACAAAAATAAATTAAATAACTGATAAATAAATTATTTTATAATATTACCTTTTAAATAATTATAAATATTTTTTATTTATGAAAAGCTCAGGTATTATTTTTAATTCAAATTGATATTTTTAACAAATGAATTATAATATTGTTAAATAATTAAATGAACTTGACAAATATTTATTTTAATCAATACCATTTTTTATTAATGTGCAAGCATATACATACACACACATATATTGAAAATTAATGCAATTAATCTTTTATCTTGAATTTAATATACTGAATATTAAACCTCACAAATATTAAATACTTTTAAATATTTTCATTTATAATTAATAAACTATATTTTTTTCTTTATAACTTTCCTAACACAGTTAATTAACAAATAGTAGACTAACTATTTTAACTACTTTAGTAACAACATTTTATATCTAATGAACTTATTAATTAGCCTATAGGTTTTTTAAACATATACAATTAACTCTAACAAATCTGTCATTGAATTTCAGTTTTATTAAGTAATTGAATAAGGTTTAATTTTTAATTCTTACTATAATTTATTCTTGTTTGAATATGCGCATGCAATTAAATATAAAAGTTATCAGTTATATTAATTCATGCTATTGAAATAAAATAATAATTAGACTTACTGAAATATTATGTCTAAGCTTATATATTCAGTAGAACTTATATAATCAATTTCATAGGTTTTTTTTTTTTTTGGTCTAGCAAAATTTTAAAATAAGCAATTCAAACACAACTATGGCAAAGCACAAGGTTACAATATATATATATACTATTTTCGGGATATTCCGTATGGTAAAATAGCTGATGTTTCTGTGAAAATATTAGAATTAATATATATATATTGTAACGATATATAGATATGTCGTTACATTAATTTAAAAGAAAAACAAAGTTCGCAAATAAAAATAAATGTATTAAAAATCTATAAAAAAACTAGATGCTAAAATTAAAATGTTGTTAAATATATATATTCACACAGATGCTAAACTTTAAAAATATTTTTTTTTTATATATAAATAAAAAAAAGGTATTTGAACATTTTTTTTTTTTTTTGATAAAAAAATACAAGAGTTAAATATTAAAATATTTAATATAAGTTAAAATAAAAACAGGTATTAATTAATTCCTGTAATCTATAAATGGAAATGATTGTTTATTATTTGAAAAACAAGCTAGCCCTCAAGGCTCTTATGTAATTAAAGGGTCAGATGGAAATTAGATAAGAGAAATTAGCTGAACCAATGGAAGCACCAAGCCTTGGCTCAGACCCTAACGAAAGTGATGGATTGGTGACGTTTTGTTGTTTGAATCCGTGTGGATAATATAAAAAGGAGAAATATTGAGTATTGGGCAGTTCCAGCTGTTTGTTTTGAGAGTGGTGATAGAGACGCAATATCACACACTCTCTCTCTATTTTAAAAATGAACTGATTGTGATACCGAAAGGAACCAGCTAATGCTACCTCCGGAACATCTGACCGGGTTTCAAACAAGGACTCCGTGGAAAAACAAGAACCTGGACTCTTCTTCCGTAAGCTGTTAACAATGAACTTAAAAAAATTTTAAATAATTAAGAACTTTCGTGAAAGCAATTTAAATGTTAAAATGGAGTTTCTATTTGACCTTTAAGTTTAAAATCAATTGATGTTTAATTTTATATGTTTGTTATTGATAAAAAAATCATTTCCATTTATTTTAATTGTATAAATTATTTATTGTTTAAATTTTAAATGTATGAAATTTAAGTTGTTTATAGACGCTTGCATGGATTTGTTTGCGGTTAATTATATTTTGGTTTTCATATTTGATCAAAATATATAGACATTCGATAAATAATGATACCTTACGGTGAGTATCTAAAATGTATTTATTCGGATGTCTTTTAAGTTATTGGTGACAACGCAAGTATCTTGTGGTGAATACTATTGGGTTACTTATAAGTTTCCCTCTGCGATTGTCGGTATCAATAATTTTGTATTTTGATCATTTATGTTTATTTTGAAATGTTTTTGACCGTGGAATCTATGTAATCGATCTATACCCAACATTTTTAAACAAATCTGTGCGAATGTATATAAATGTTAAAATTAAGTCGGGCACGAATGGCTATATAGTTTTGTAAAGTTGTATTAGATTATTCATTTCGTAGTTGAATTGGTTCAATGGATTGGATATATTTGTGTAATTAGTAGATGTAGTATGAGATCCGCTACGGGCAGGATTATAGATATACGCCACACACCCTCTGTTTGCCTATGGATGGGTTTGTAAGTCGGCAGAAGACCGCAGTCCATTCCTATGGAGTTTTTAGTTTATTGATCTACTTGCCCACAGATGTCACATTCCTGTTGGTGGAGAGTCAATGTCTTCTCTATTTCTACTTATTGTTCAGATGTACATTCCTGACAATATAGTATTTTGTGTTGTCGTATCATGCTACATTGAATACATGAATGTATCAGATGGATTGGCGCCAGTTGATTGCGAAATTTGTTGCCTAAGGTTAAATCAGGGAAGAATATTTTCCTTTCAAATGCAGACCTATGTAGTCTATTCATACCCGACCCTCTAAATAAAATATTAAACATTATAGCAAGCTATTTTAAATGTAAAATTAAAAGTTAATATAAAAATCTAAATGTTAAACTTATTCCTCGGGTTTAGAATGATTTTATATGTGCGTAAATAAATATTTTTCTGTGTTAATTTCTGGCAGTGGCTTTTATTATTTTTTTATATTTATATCTAAATTTATGGATTTTTATCTCTGCGTCTCCACTGAGCTAGTGACAATGGGCTAACGATCTAAATATGTAAATAAAGTGGAATCCTAACAGCGTGTATCTGCCTACTTTATAAATTTTTCTAGGCTCAAATGCCTAGATGGCGCCCTTTGGTAGTGCGGTGTGGTGCGATGCGATCTCCCACTTCGTTTGGATCGTTATAATATATATAAGTAGCTAT